>JBAJHX010000001.1:21343247-21358007 GCA_037176925.1 Amniataba percoides
GTGTGTGTGTGTGTGTGTGTGTGTGTGTGTGTGTGTGTGTGTGTGTGTGTGTGTGTGTGTGTGTGTGTGCGTGCGTACATTTGCATGTCACTATAAACCTACTCTTGCTCCACTGCCATGAATGATGTCCTCTGGTGTGTCATAGATTTGACTCTCCATCTGAACAGTCTGTTTCTTCTCATGGCTCACTTTGACACGGAGGATCCTGAAGTTACTTCCTCCCAAATCCAATGCGATAAAGTCTCCCTTTTCTGTGGAGACAGACAATGCGGGAGAGAAAGGAAGGAAGAGAGAGAATGTCCATTTGCAGTTAGATATTTTGACAGTTTAATTTCTAGCAGATAGATTTTCTTCATTAAATGCAGCAAAGTTTCAACGTTATGTTATTTCATTTTATTATTTATTTTTTTTAGTGTTGACTTTTATAAAGAAAAGCACATCGAACCACCACAGCTCTGGACTGGGACTTCTGCTTATAAGAATAGAAAACATTGTTAGTATGTCTTTCTTTTGTTAACTTAGGAAAGAAATGCAGTTCTCACTGAGCAACGAATTAATGTCATGCAGTGTTTGATCTAAGTAAATTATGGAGAACTGTGTACTGTAGGTTACCTAAGTCTTTGTGCTAGATGAACTTCCTGAATAGTTATTGGTTAATGATTGCCAAAACCTAGAAAAGGCTGATAGCCACATCACCTGGTCAAGAGCTTATCAGAAATTATGCCTCCTAAGAAAATTAAACTCTCATCTGAGAAAAAAGGCGCACTGACACCATTGTTCTTGCCTTTTATTCAACCTGAGATAACAAGATAACGTTCATTTCTCTATGACTGTAAAAAGTCAAAAAGTAAAAGACTGGATGTTACAGCGTTAAAATGTTCAAAAATATTAAAACCTCTGCTATGTAAACATTGATCTCAACCCCAATACTGACTCCCAAAACACATAGACACACTGCATGTTTGGATTCTTTGGATGTGTGTGTCGACAGTGTGCTGTGTTGCTGCTGCTGGTGTCTGTGAGGTTGTAATTAAGAGAGTTACTCATTTTCACTGTTGAATCTCATGAAATGCTGGTGCATATGCTGGTTTATGGTGACTGGCAGTAAGTAGTGTCTGTAGTTTATTCTTTCTTTCTGAATTAGGAACATAATTGCTTTATAGCTTCCTTTGTGTTGCTCATTAGCAATGAGGCTTGCTGACTTCTGATAAGAAGTGATAAACTGGGCAGTAACCCTTCACTTATTGCACATGGTTTGTTTCCTTCTTACTTCTCTGTTTCCTTCCTTTCTGTCAGAAAATTATTTTTGTTGCTAAAGCAGATAAAGTTTAGGGTAGGGGGCACTGTATATCAACTCCTTTAGTAGGTCTTTCCATGCCTTTCTAAACTCATTGGCAATGATGAAGCCACATTAATAAACAGTAATTTCTGAGTAAAGCCTCTAATAATACGAGAAACATTTTCATCTTCACCGAGCAGAGTAATTTCACATTATCACAATCGTGTGCCATAACGTCTTGTGCAGATCAGAATGTAAGGTCAGGTCACACTGACTGATAATTTATCTGAAGGGAACTCAAATGCAGCCAGTGAAAAAAAACTCCAGCAGCTTTATTCTGTGAATAACAGGGTGGCTGCAATCAAAGTACTGAGAAAGCTGCTGAGATCCTCTAAATTCTCTGTTGGTAAATGCTCAGGGAGAAGAGAGCCATGAAGTCTTACTGTAATTGTTATTTTTCATGGCTGCTCATTGTTATCTGTGCACATTATGAAACACATTACAGTAGTTCACAGCAGCAGGATGGAGCGATATTAACTTTCTTTACCGATTTGTCAGGTGAACTCAACTTGGGCTGATTCCTACTCTTTCTAACCAGATAGAATAATGATCCCATAATTCAGACAAATGTATTATGTTCAGTCATTTGTTACTTGTCATTGTCTGATCTAACAATGGCTGCAGGATTAGAGCTAATCTCTGATGTGCGCGTGTGTGTATTTGGAGGTACAGCGCTCACACTGTACATTAAAGTAGATTTAAGATTTGTTTTGTGCCGACCTGAGTTTGCATAAGGAAGAGATAAAGAGGGACAGAGAGAGAGAGAGGGAGAGAGAGAGAGAGAGAGAGAGAGAGACAGACAGACAAAGTTCTGGCTCCATTAATATTAAGCTGACTAAGGTAATAAAATCTGCCTCAGTGGACGGACACAGCACAGCAGGTACAAGATATGAACAAATTCTGACTCACATTCACATGAGTTACAAGGGCAGAACGACTGCAGTAAATCAGGATTAAACAGCATGTGGTAGACAATGACATAATGACAGGGAGACAGAGAGAAGGACAACACTTAAGAGCCAAGAAGAAAGAGTAGTTTTGCCTTCTGAGTTCAAGTTAAATAAATGTAAGCAAGAGGTCTGGGAAGACAGATGATAAACATTTCTCTTCTTAACACAATCATCCATGAGCAATGTTTTGCCTTTCTGGACTTTATTGTTCTCAAACCAGCTCAAATAACTCCACAAGCACCACAACTGTCTGTGTAAGGATTTTAGACTCTTTTTAGTCTTTTATTTCCTACATGCCAAACATAAGCATATCAGGCAAATCATAAATGTGAGTGGCTCAATTCTAAGAGCAGGAACAGCACCCGGTAACTTGTAAAATGCTCATAAATTGTCCTTTTCTGTCTTTCTCCATTGCCAGACACTGGCCTTGTGAGTATGTCTCAGTTTAACACTGCATGTAGTAAAACACTATCCAGAGCTGAGAGGTATCTCTTCCAAAAGTCCTGTCTCTGTTGTGTCAGCACAGACTACAGGCTGTAAAAGGCAAAGAAAATGATGAAAATGCCTGACAAATGACTTGTTAGCTACAACTTTTTCCATATCTGACAATGCTCGGCCTGATGGGGTTCAGATAATCCTTCCAGGGTTATGATGAGAGTTACTGACCCGTGCCATCAGGGATTGACCGCACAAACGTCGGCAGCATCTTCAGTGCAGCGGTGGGGTTCGTGTCCCGGCCCAGTCCCTTGACCAGCTCCCTCCGAAACTGCTGCATGATGTCCCGTAACGTCTCATCGGAGAAACGCATGGAGTACAGATACTTATCAATCTGGAAATCAACAGGAGGGGAAAAAAGTGTGAATCATCTTGATCTTAACCATTAATCCTCAATCTTTAATCACAAAAACACCGTTCATAAACATGTGCCACATGTTAATATCCACACACACACACACACACACACACACACACACGCACACACACACACACTATCCCCTGACACTGGACAGTCCACTTTAAGTTTATACAGAGAGTAATGGAGATTTACTGGGTTTGCTAACGACACAGCTTGTTTTTTTCTGTAACCATGATAACACAGTAACAAACTCCCCATGTAATTTTTATTCATCCATAAAGATTATTCACCTCATGAGGTGACTGAAATAAAACTGAACTGATCCCAGCCCTGCTTTCCTAAGAAACGAATCAAAGTAAGTTTTTATATTGCCTGGTTGCAAGATTACTGATGACATGTTGGGCAAGTCTTTGATTACATTTATATACCATGACACACAGCTGGACCAGGAAGTACAGGATTCACCCTCCGAGCGATTACCAAGACTTTATTGTGGGGATGACGGCAATGAGGGTAAGTAGGAGAGTCTCTAAAGGATAAATAACAGGGCAAAAAGTCATGGTGTGAGTGTCTCCTCACCATAAGGGTGGCAGTAGTATCAAATCCACAGATAGAGCACAGCTAGGTGTGCCTTAAAACAGTTATCAGCACGTTTTGGCGTACTGTATATCGTGCCTGTTGAAACTGCCCACTGTGTAAACTCACAGATACGGCACACAACTGCCTGAGCTGTCCTTTTAGGAACAGGATGTTTAACAATCTTGGTGAAATCCATTGTTGCATCACACTTGACAACGAAGAAAAGAAAGACACTGTGACACAAAAAGAGCAGAATATGGTTAAATGTCATGTTCATTATCAACAGTGGAGCTACTTTAACTTTACTTGGGTAACTTTACTGCTCTACTCAGCTACATGTCAGGGGGAAATATCATACTTTATTTCACTACTTTCATGTGAAAGCTGACTAGTTACTTTACACATTTAAATATTTCACACAAAACATAGTAAGAGCCTTGAAAAAAATATTCTTTGTGTGAAATCAAATGACCCAGCAGAGATTCAATTTGGTCATTGCGTGTTTCCACCTTCACAAATTTGTGATTATCCATTTTCATTTATTTTCAATTACTGGACTGTTGGTTGGACAAAACAACCAAACATTAGTGGCACTTCTGTACACAGTACTTCAAAATGAGATAAATCAACTGTAATCAATTATCAGTAAAACACAGTGTTTGCATGAATGCATGAAATATAATGATCTAATAATGTAATACATGACAACATAGCAGTTACAGGGGCTTTTTGTCTGCATTCAGTACTTTTACTGTATTAAATACATTTTCCTGATTATACTTGCATACTTATATTCAAGTAACATTTTCAATATAGGACTTTTTGTTTTACACTATGACATCAGTACTTTTACTTAAAGGACCTGAACACGTCCTCGACCACAGCTGATTATGACAAACTCTTTAAAATGACAGAGAAGATGAGAAGGATTAACCCTTCGTGTTATGAATAGGACTCATAACTGGATTATCATCTGCTTCTGTGTCGGTTTCATAACAGTGGCTACCAGAATATGTGAGATATTTATAAAAACCCTCTCTGGGCCTGTTCAGTTCATACAGACATGCTCACATGATTCACAATTCACAGAGAAACAAAGCTTGTATGTACTGGGGGCGTCCATGTGATATTTGACTCGTGTTACTTACTGTAACAGACGTCAGATCAGAGTGTTGTAACTTCCTGTTTAAGGAGTCACACATTAACTGCGTTTCCTGGACTGCTCTGGTCTTTGCTTATTGGTTCAAGACAATGCCAGTTTGGGTGTGAGTGGACTTACGGGAAGGAATTTACATCTGCTAGCCACAGAAAGGGATTTTATAGTCGAGAAAATGTGCACAGACACTGATGGACACATACAGGGTTTCTGTCATTAAGGTGAAAAACAGCAAACTTTAATTCCAAACATTTGGATTGTGTTGTCAGAGAGTAAACACACTGTGAATAAACAAAGACTTCCATATAAAAAGTAAAGACAATTAGTGAAATACACACAAGTTTTCATGGGACAGTCACTCGTGTGTTCCAGCATGTGACTAAAGAGTGTGACAAGTAAAAATCAAGTGGTTCAATTTGGCATTCATCGCACAGTAAATTGGCACTGACAAACCTTAATGATCCCCTGCTTAACCATGCAGAACTGTATAAACAAGTTGTGAGTCAACAGAGTCACAGACATGAGAGCGGCGCTGACCGACTGCTAACTACTCTGTCCGTGTTACATTCCCCATAGTCTAAATGTGGACTCTCACATGAAAGCTCATTAGCACATGCTTTTGTCTCAGTTGTCCCACAGCTGAGTAAATGTAACCTCTCACCTTTATAAACTCAGTAAACTACATATATGTACTGTAAACCTGCTGAGCTGCACCACAAACAGTCCCAAAGCCTGGCTCGTGTTTTACCCTAACCTGTGTTTAAAGAGGCATTTCAACTGCAGCGACATGTCAGTGCTTGACAACACCCACCCTGTGACGCTCCAGCCTGCCCCCAGCATCTGTTTCTTCAATCACAGTGAAAACAACTGCATGTGTCTCCACTCCATCTTCACATACACACAGAAATACTTCATCGTCTATCTGTCACCGCCACACATGAACATGTGCGCACATGCAAACTTAGTCACCAAATAGTTCTTCACACTGTTATTGGACTTGTTGGTATGTACAATTAAACAACAGTCCAAAAGATTAAAAATAATATTTCAAAGTTAACTTGGTACTTTGTCCTGAAGTGACACCATGGGCTCCAAATAATTAAAAACGAATGGAAATAACATGATGCTTTTAAAGTTGAATATATATTTGTGCATGGTGTGTTTGGAACAATTTAACTGTCAAACATTTCTGCCAATAACATCTCACGTAGAGTGTAAATGTGAAAAATATATAACCTTATAGCTGAAAGCAGAAGGGACCAAACAGTGCACGTTCCCATGCTAATTCATTCATCTTTCTCTTTAAATGACACCTTGTTTAAGTTGCATATATCAATATTTGTGATACTCACACTGGAACAAATGAAACACTGTAATGTTAAATGACTGTAGTACTGGTGATGCCACTGAGAATCAATCAATACTGCAGCTCTGTGCAGTTTGTCGCTCACTGTTGTTGTTCACTAGTCCTTGTGGTTGCTCTAAATGACAAAAGTGCCTGAGAAGCTGACCAACACCAAGGCCTCACATCAGCTAGAGGCCGCCATTCAAGGTGACCCCACCTTAAATTCTGTCAATGATCGTGTCAGTGTGAGTCCAGACCTTGGAAATTTTTCCCTTCATCACCCTCTGTCAAACAAGATGTCAATGAGGCTTGTTTACAGGTGTTGGAGATGACTGCATGTATTTATAATGTTTTGCTATAAGCAGTAAATAAAGACAATACCTCTGAAGGCTGCTCCTCATCTCTATTTGACACTAGTGGCTCCAGGCTACATTTACTGCTGCTAGTGTAATACACCTGAATCTACACCTGAGTCTGCGGTGGAGTTGTATTATGGGTAATGTAGGGGACCGGTTTTGACAAGGAAGGAGAATGCGTGTAATAAAAAAAGAAACCAGTCTGGTTCAGCTGCTTTTTTGTTTTTTAAATAGCCTATCATGAGTCTGATGTGTTAAATTAGTGTGATGCTAAAGTGCAATGCAAACATATTGGATGTTAAATGTAATAAACTGACACTGAATATCAAAACCTGATGATGTAGAGTCTCCTTCACAAAATACAACAAATCGGTTTCAGGTGAAACTTGAAACTGTCTGTTATCCATTTATCTCTGTGAATGGAGACATTAAGTGCGTATTAGTTTAAAGAAGGTCAGCAGCACCAGTCCAGCCATCAGCTGATATAAACAGATCCACTGAGGTGAGACTTCAACACGGGGATCTGTTCAAGCTGCCAGCTCTCTCTCTGCTCATGCCAGCTGCTACACACCGCTGCTGATCATCGCTCTTAATGGTTATATTACCCCCGTCACCACCTGGCCTCTTCCTTTTCCAGTGTGCGGATAATCAATATTGATTAGGAATACTCTATAGACAAATACAATACATGCATTCGTGACTGTGTTCTTTGTAAAGTCGCAGGTTTACAGTTTATTTGCACTCTGCTCTCTTGGATGCAAATGTATAGGTTAAAAGAAGAATGCGCTCCTGATCAGCTAATTGAATGAGAATGCAGTCTTAGCTGGGCTGCTTAAATGACAATGTGCAGCCAGCTGACCTGCCTGGTCCTCTGTGACAAAGGAGAGGATTAAAAGCATGTATTGTCCACATTTCTTCGCATCAAACTAAGAGGAATCTGCTGAAACCAGGCTGAAGGCAGTTCCTGCGGCAGGGAATACATTAGCATCTATGACTCAGCACTCTGCGGCTGGAAACCACGTCTAAGCACTTTATTACAGCAGGGCATCATCTGATCTCATGTAGGACGGATGAATATCTTTGCTGTGTACTATTCATTTTGCACATGAAGCCTCAGTTTAATGAGTGGATTTCAGGACAAAAACAGTAACACTGAGCAAAGGGACATTTCCTGGTGAGGTGCTACAGGGCCTCTGTGGTCTGCACACACGAGTCTGTAAAGGCCATGTTTTCCCCTCAACACACCTTTGACACACGACTTTCTCTGACACCGCCTGGAGCTTTGCTTTAAATTACAGGAGGAGATCGTACGCACACTCTCTCTGTGCCTCTCCTTTTGTCCCTGTTTTCTCTCCCACCCCTCCTTCCTCCTTCTCCCTTTCTTTTCTGTTCGCATTCCTCCTCTCAACAATGCCGTGTTCACCTCGTCACCAGAGAGGTGATTTGAAGAAGCACTGAAACCCGAGCCCATTGTGTATGTATGTACACACACAGCCTCGCCATGTGGAAAAATACTGTCCTCTATGCTGCCCTCTCCTGCACTTTCCCTTCTCCCACCTCAGGCACACACACACACACACACAAACAGACACACACACACACAGTGAAACACTCCTTTGGATGCCCGCTAACAGCTCGCAGTGTAACAAAGAGTACAGTCAAGGACAATGCAGTGGACTGAGTTAAGCGGAGATGCAGCTGATTGAAGCTGCTTGACAAGTGCAGACACACACAAGTGGTCCGAAACAAGATCATCTGTGTCCTCTGTTGGTTGTTCAAGTAAAAGAGTTTCTATCGAGGCCAAGACAAACCCTTCTCTCTTTGAAAAGCTGCACAACAGCTACACACCTGGCACAGTGAGAGAGTGTGTGTGGGTGTGTTTGTGTGTAAGCCTCCTGTCACCTATGGTCACATGGCTCAAAGCTGGCCTATTTTAGGGAGGCAGAGAGAGGAAGAGAGCAGGAGTAAAGAAGAATGGAGGTGTGTTGTATTACATCCGATCCTGGCTGCTGATAAATGTCTTTTTACCTTCACAGACCTGCACACCGGGCGCACCTGGGACCGACAGCTATGTGTGTGCAGGATGTGTGGTATAAAGACTGCTCAGTGTAAGTGGGCTGAGAAAGCAGCTACAGAGGAAGAGAGGTAAAAGGAGGAGGCTGTGATGGCTGTGAATTTTTTTCAGTAATAAAGGAAAAAGAGTGTGATGCAGCGTGTGATGAGGTGTGACATCATCAGGGAGCGACCCGTACGTGAATCATAAAGCACATGTTGAGTTGCTGGCAATAGACAAATGGATCTGAAAGTACTCGCGCTTCCTCTGAGTCAGTGTCACCTCACGGGGCCACATTAGTTTGCAGGATGGAGCCGTGCTGGTCACCAGGCAACGTTATTTTATGGCACGGCTAATCATGAGGCACTGGGAACAGCGGGGGTCTGAGTGACTGGAAAACTCAGTTCCTTTAACACACACACACACACACACACACAAGGACAGCTAAAACTGGTCCAGTCAGTTTTACACCAGCTCAGCGGGGAAGTCATGAATGACACATTCATGGTGTTCTCCACGTGTTACTCTTCTCCTCTTTCACCTGGAACTTTTTCATAATCAACCACGTGTTAAAACGGACTAAAAGACACTAGAAGAATTAACTTTAGGAATGTTTTCTTCTCATTTGAACTGTAACTTTTAAAAAAAAAGCAGAGTGGACATTAGGCAGGAGCAGATACAGAGACAAGAGAACTGTGTCATGTGCACTGCTGCTACTTTTATGGTGGATGTTTCTATTTTTTGGAAGAAAAATTGGAAAGAGAGACAATATATTCCCACAGTTATCATAGTCTTAAGGATCGTTTCATAGGATCAGTTGTTAACAGACCAATAACTGATCATTTTGTCTTTTCCAAGGCCTCTTAGCTCCTTTTCTTCTTTATGAGATCGGCTGAGAGCAATGTAAGTGTCATTTTAACAAGGACATAAAAGAAACTCAGTGACCCACGAAAGCAACTCTGCTCCTTTCCTGTCAACTTCTACCCTCTCACCCCTCAGCTCATCTGTCCTTTCATTATCACCTCTTAACTTCCTCTCTCCTCGTCTTCGCCACACCTCCCTAAACTTACATCATGGCACCAATCACACGCCCGTGCGTCGTGTCATCTTACACATATTACTACACAAACACACCGCTGTGCGAGTCTGTCACGTACCACTTTGTCAAGATGAATCTAAATCCCACTGTGAAAACAAACCTCAGCTATTGGGGTGTTACTGCAACAAATCTGCCTTGTGTTCCTCTCCCAGCATGGCCCATGTTTCGCTCATTTCCTCAAAGAGATGAGCCACATTACAGAGATTTCCGTGTTTGTACTGATCGTCCTGGAAAACTCCAGTCTTACAGTTATCCTGATGTAAGTATGAGTAAACTCAATGATCTCTACACACACACATGCTCTCCTCTCTGATCGCTCTCCTCTCCTCTCCTCTCAGCCTCTGCTTTCCCCTCACACAGTCTCTCTCACCCAGCTGTAATGGAGGAAGAAGAAACAGACAGCACTCACCTTTTTGACCTGATCATCCTTGAGTTCAGTGAAGTAATAGGCTAGTAGCTGGGCCGCAATCATCCTGGTCCTCTGTCCCTCTGTCACACACACATGCAGACTTACTCACACACTCTCTCTCTCTGCCACACACACACGTTCACCTACAGTCAGATGGATAAAAATCCAAAACAAAGAGGTAAAAAAAAAACAAAGGTACTCAAACTCTGCTCTGGCACTACTTTGCACATGAAATCTGTCACAAGCCGCAAGAGATATAAAAATATCCTCCAATCCTGTGTGGTTTAAAATAGACAGAGCTGCTTCATGTGCTGCTAAGACTCTGCGGCTCTTCTCCTTCTGAGCATGTGAGTGAAGCCAGGAAGCATGAGTGAGACAGCAAGTTTAGCTGGGGGAGGCAGAGAGAGAGAGAGAGAAGGAGGGAGGGAGAAGCAGGGAGGGCCCAGCACACGAGTCCTGCCCACCTCGTCTGAGCTCATTGGTTGGAGGGCCTGCGCTGCCATGGGAGGGGCTGAGTGCCACATCCTCTTCTCTGCGATTGGCCGGCCTCCCGACGCCTCGGAGGCAAACCCAGTGATGGAGGAGGTAGAAAGAGAAAAGAGTGGGGGCTGCCTAATTAGGGAGGAGGGGGAGGGACAGACGGTGGAAGGGGGAAGTGAAGTGAGGAGGGAATTTAGGTTTTACTGTTTCAAGGAAGTTATAAAGATACGTGCCACTTAGAGCGTACCGGAGAGAAAATGATGCACCCGGTCGTAATATTAGTCAAAGCACTCCGCTCTGTGGCTTTTTATTCAATAGTCATTTGGATTAGATGGGGAGGGACAGCTGTCGGCCTTTTCTTCTTTGAGCTTGGGGGACTTTGAGTTGTGGAGGGACAAGCTTTATATGTAGGTTTGTTAAACTTTAGGGATGTGAAAGTAGAGAGTTCAGAGGTACATCGGTGGAGTGTGGCTGTTTTTGTTCAAAGTGGATACAAATGTGTGAGAGTTCATCCTTCAGCTTTACTGTCTGCTGTCTACATGAAGATGGGTTAGTGTTCTTCACAGTTTTGTATGTAATGGGGACAATGTCTGGTCAGGCAAACTGGCCACATGGCTCACAGGGTGTATCATGTTCAGGAATTTCCCACAAAAAATAGTTCAGTTGTGACAGTGACCCAAATTCACCCAAATTTATATAGTCAGCAGATGAAATCAATATTTTAACAATAATTAAATATGTGACATTTGATGTGTGAACAAGTATATGTCTGTTTTTACTTTAACTGTTTTATATCAGACAACTTTAATAATGTCTGCAGAGGGTGTCCGCCTCTATAAAATCCTGCAGCTGTGGGACTGCAGCTTTTGTTTGTAGGGCAGAGTTGAATATTATTTTTTCAGTGAATGACAAATAACATATTTCAGAAGACATGGTGTTTTTGAACCAAACATTCTTTGTTTATGGGTCATAAAATATAACTATTTCATTCTTTTCTTGATGGTGTCAATGATATGATAGAAATGTGAATATATTTGGGGTTTCGCCCAACAAAGTCATATAATATGAAAACTTATAATGGAAATTTTCTATGATTCTCTGCTATTGTTTTGACAAAATGCTGAGTGTTTCTGTCTCAGCTCTACACTATTTCTATGTCACTTTCTCTTTAGCCTCATCTCACCACATCTTTTGTTTGCCTTTAGCCTCAAATAAAACATACAACTGATGTTCTGTAGTGCCCTGGTTGGGTAACAATGGACGATCCGCATATTTATCACAGTTCTGTGTCCATCTTTATTTATGGATTAACCTATTTATTTTGGTGACAATATTTATTACCATATAAATCATCAATTTAGACTTAACTATATTGTCAGATACAACTTCATAATGTGTCATCATTTTCATTATCTAAGGCGTGCTAATTGAAAACGTATGATGCCGCCTCCCTCCGTGTGAGGCTGATTTGACTGACTGATTTGTCTTTCCTCCTCTTAAAAGTGCACAGTCATCCAAAAGCAATCCACTCGACCTTCCAGACTATAATTCAGATGGACAGAAAGGCTCTCACTCGTTCACTCACTCCACTGTCCCAGTAGTCAAGCCATCAGCCACTTCCTCTGGCTCCACTCTCCTTTCAGACAGACGTGACATCATTATCACAACAACAACAGCTGTGTGTTGTCTGGACACTCCGGAGAACAACCACGGACACAGGAGACTGTAATCCTCTCTACGCTCAATATGTGGGCTGTGGAGTTAATTCCACTGTAATACTTTATCTAAAAGGGAGCAGTGGGGCAAAATCAGGAGCCAAACCCAACAGCAAAAAAATTTAATCAAAAATAAGGTTTAAAGTGCAAATCGGCTGAAAGTGCTCTTATTTTGAAAAGCAGGGTGCGTTTATGTCCCAGCTTCCTTCCCCTCTCCCTCCTCAGTGCACCAACTCACCTCCAGTAGTGCTCCTCCCCTCAGCAGTGTCTAATTCTGTCTTTTTAATTCTGTCTTTTTGCTCCTCTTCCTCTCATCTTTCTTGTAAACTATTGTTTTCTTGTTGCCTTATCGTTGTTGTTTATCTGCTGTTATGTACGCTCCACGTTAGCACATGTGCAGTGGAGCAAAACCTGTGCAGGAGCAGAGACTGAAGCGCCACCAGATACTCTGCTCTGATTGGTTGTTTTCGACCTGGTACGGTGGATTCTTGTCAAATGGCCTTAAAGTCAGCAGGTGGAGCCAGAGGAGCCATATTTTTTTAAGTGATTATCTGTCTCAGTGACCTCTAAGTCCGCTAAGTAGAAACCACATGCTTATATGGTTATTTCTATATATTTTAAGTCTTTATAAACCCTCCGACACTCTTATAAATATTTCCCATACAGTTATATGTATGTGTATATATATATATATATATATATATATATATATATATATATGCATATATTTATAAAACTTTTATATATTTCTTGTTTTGGAAGTATAACAAAGGGCTTGACTACGCACAAAGATGAGCACAAAACAGCACAAAAGCTAAAACTTTCCACAGTGAAACACGTTGATGCTGAATGAGCGAGACAAGGCGCTGGCTAACGCAAAGCAGAATCTAATGCTGCTCTCCGTCCCTGAGCGAATCAGGGCCGAGGATACAGAACCGTGCCGACATCGTCTGCAGAAATCCATGAAAGTCGAAGCATGATATAGCGAGTGATCACTGTGCTGCTGTCAGGAGATAGTGACAGTTTTAGCAAATATGACCCTACAGTTGTTTTTAAATAATTACCTCCTTCTGTTTTAAAGAAAAGCAAGAATCGTGTCAAATAGAAACCAAACAAAGGTAACACAAATCTACAACATTTAATTGCAGTATTGCACAGATCCCCAGAATTTGTACGGTTAATATGAAGCTCCTTTCTCAGAGATGTTTAGACTGCACAATCTGTGATTTTTATTTATGTATTTGAGAAATGTCACTGTATTTTAATGATGAGATTTGTTTTTCATCATGGCATCTGCCTCTACTGCTTGTGATTTCTTCCTTCCCAAAAATGTCACTCCTCATCCTCTGTGCCAACCCGCAGAGAGTTGTGCTGTTTACACAAAATGCAAACTTACGTCAAACTTACCACCTTGAAAACATCTGACCAGCATCTGGTTGCTTCCATCTGATGAGCGCAAAATGCTGAAAAAGCTTTAATAAACTATATTCATAGAAATAAGGTTTAATCAGGAAGATATGTCAAAGCAAACAAGAAACAAAGAGTGTGAAAAAACAGTGTGAACCACATCCTCCTGTCTGTCTTCAGTCTGTCAATATTACAGGGTTAGAACATTTAGCCAACTTGTCTGTCAATGTAAAGGTAGAGTGTCCACATTGTTTTCTTTGGTTACTGACCAAGCCAGCTAAATTCATAATGCACACTGACATACTGTATACAGTCCAGTGTACAGACAGAAGTTAGCCACTAACATGATGCATGATGTTACACCACAAGACGCAGCATCTTCAGCTTTGGTTCAACAACATGCTTCCTCACACATCAAGCACCAACAGCAGTATCACAGCTAATCCCACATATTCTCCACTGAAGCCGCAGCTGCACCTTCTCAGGTAATCCAGATCCCAGTGGTGTTAGATTCAATCTGGATACTTAAATTACCTTCAAGATTAAAGAATTCTCATCATCCAGTGGAGCTTGCATCCTACGGTTGTCGCCACAGAGGTGTTTTGGGGCATTGTGGCGTCTTATTTTTCCGCTGTCCAGGCCAAGCAGAAGTTCAGATCCTGCTTTCAATCTTCGATTCATTGTCTCTCTAGAAACAAAAACGAAAGCCTGAACTCTCTAAAAAAAATATCCTTCAAAAAAAAGGCCAGAGCTCGTCCCTTTGTGAGCCCTGACGAGCCAGTGTCTCCACTCTGCCCATCTACTGGTGACACTTTTCTTGTGTGTGTGTGTGAATGCTCTTATTGTTACATTACAGAGGAAACAAAGACACTCACTCACACACACACACACACACACACACACACACACACACACACACACACACACACACACACACAAAAAAAAAAAAGATAAAGAAAAAGAGACCCCTCTCAAAAAAACAGAGATAGGAAGAGTGTGGTGGGGAGAGAGAGTGG
>JBAJHX010000001.1:21359648-21383943 GCA_037176925.1 Amniataba percoides
ACACACACACACACACACACACACACACACACACACACACACACACACACACACACACACACACACACACACTTTCTTTGTCTCTCCTTCCATAACCAAATTTTCTAGACTGATTTACATCAAATATTCTAAGATGCAGAATTTATAAAGAAAATTATTGAAATAAACTGCTTCGTAAAACTTAAATAAAACACAGTAACTTTCAGAAGTAGGCTACCTATAATGAATGTTTGAATTGTTTGCAGCTATGTTGACTCTTTAGTAAATATTGTAAAAAAAAAAAAAACAGTATAAATACAAACCAGTCATCAAATGGGGACACATTGTTATCTTCACTGAATCACATGGTTTGTACAATATAATAACATTTTGACATCTGAGCTAGCGGTTAGAGCAGCTGGCATATCGTTTCTGTTTGGTCTCACATGAGGTCCTAACCTTGAGTGTTTTGCAGGGTGTGATTTTTGATATGAGGGTTTAATCAGTGCAGAGCTAACACTGGCATGTGACCATGCAGCTGCGGGTGCAACACCTTTTCCCACGAAGGACTCAGGAAGTGATTGGAAGGCACCAAAGGTACCAAATGTGGACTAGTCATACATTTATTTTTACATCTAGAAGTTGTACAGTCCAAGTCATACAATAAAAGGCTTTTAAAAGGACAAATAAAAGTTTTCTGTAAGCAGAGAGGTTGATAAACTTTGTTGTCACTTGTCCATGAATTGGTATCCAGTTCTAAAAATGTCATCAGGGAGGGAAAGTTTAATCCCAGTTTTCATCTTAGCTGGTCGAACAATGCAGCACAATTGACTCTGGTGTTGGTTGGGAAGCCTGTGAGGGATCATGCAGCGAAAACCTCCACATGTGAAGCTCTCGTGCTCAGGTGAAAACAAACTGCAGGTGACTCCTGTTGTATTCAGGCTAAACTCTCCCAGAACATCAGAGAAAACTTGGTGCAGGACAAAAAAAAAAACTTGGTACGTCATTTTTTCAGTCATGTGAAGTTACATCTCCTGCCTCTGTCTGGCCACGGCTGTGATGAGTGCAGCGCCCTTCCCACTGCCCTCCTCTGATGGCATGAAGGTCACGTTACACAGAGGAGCCAGAGCTCTGGCCGTGTCTCGGAGGACTCCAGAGAAACTAAAAAGAGCAGCAGAAGAGGAAGAATTGTTTTAGCTTTCAAAATGTAATATGATGAAACAGAGTAAAAAGGTAAAAGACCAAAAAGTTGCTGTGAAGTCAAAAAGACCAGAAACAAAACATTTAAGTGACCTGAATCTTTTTTAAGTAGTTTTGCAGTTGGCCACGGCAAATGAAAATAACTCACTGTGGATGCATTTTGTAGAGAGCCCCGTCCACCCCTACAGTGATGTTCAGATGGTCCAGTCCGCGGTTCTCCCTGATCTTATCAACCACAGCCGCCATTCCTGCCCCACACAGCTGAGCTGCACGACGTGACACAGCCCCGCATACCTGTATAACAATGACAGCCATTATCATTATTGCAACACTTAACAGACTGTTGGTGCAAACGTTTGCTGCACCAAACAATCTCGTATCGCTCCTCCACCAGCAGACAAAAACCCCAAACCCCAAGGGAGAGGTTGCAACAGCGGACTCGATTTTCTGAGCATTGTAGGGTATCAAAAGTTAAACTCTTAACCTCTCTTTTGCATTTAAAACAAATCTGAGGCAAGAAATAGGTCATCAAGTTACAGAATCGTGCTATTGTACAGCAAGATGCTCAGTTTAACTGTTAAAGTTTCATGTGGCATTGAGTCACACTGTCATATAAAGGTTCCCTGTAGTTTGCAAATAGGCCCTAATAATAACAGGTATTACAGAAATAGAAGAAAAGAGAAGAAAAGGACAGATACTGTATAACTAAGAACATTAATGGCTGTATTTTGCATTCAGGCGTCCCACATCGAGCACCCTGCACACTTGTTTTAACTGCAGTTAAAACATATTTGCAGGTGTAATCAGTGACATTAATCATCTCTCTGTTCCACACTGTTAAATTACTCAAGTATCCACTGTGAAGAAGACAACCGATAACCATCAGTGTCTTCTAACTGTGTCAAATACACTATGTTTGATGTGAAACTATCTCTGTTTGTTCTGAGAACAGCTTGTTGCCCACAAATTCTTGTTGCCTTTGTGGGCTTGTTGCCCACAAATAGTCACTTCCTCTTTGTACCTCTTTGACAATGATGCTGTCATCGCAGGTGCTGTCGAGCCCCAGCTGTTGGAGAATAGCTCTGACCTGCAGTAGAGCCAGGCGGTCACTAGAGAGAGACAAAAACACACAAGAATGGAGCAATCGAGCACAACTTAAACATTATCATTGCATAGTACACAAAACCTTTATTCTGTGGAATGTATGTGAAGGAGACATGAATACACATTCAGTATGTACGCCCACACACACACACACACACACACAAATAAACAGTTTCTCCTACCTCTCTATTTGAGACAGGTATTTAGTTTGGAATATTCCAGGTGTTTTTAAAGCTTCAGTGACATGTCCTCTGAACAGCAGACCTCCTCTGGTTAAATCTAGTAACACCTGTCGGACGATTTCTCCTAAATACATCCCACTGGTCAGCTTTTCAAACCTGCACACACACACAAAAACGCAAATTATATTTTAGATGTGACCACATGATGAAGTTGAAGGTCAGGAAACAGTTCAGCAGATCTGAATACACACAAAATCTGGATCTGGAGTATGAGACACATGCATGTGCATAAAAGTACACAAATTAATATGTAGCCTCAGCATACAAGCATGCAAAGACACGATTAACCCTAAAACAGTTGTATACTTTTCCACATTTAGCCATCTATATATGCAAAGTCACACAGGTGAGTTATTGTGCTGAAACCCTGAGGCACATGCAGACACTAAGACAGAGCAAACTTTACTGATCAAACATAAAATTCAATGTGTGTGATGATAAAATAGGAAGTGTCACAAAACTGACACACACACACACACACACACACACACACACACACACACACACACACAGACTGTTTCTAACCGTTGTTTTCCAGGGTTGACTGAATTTTGGTTCACCTCCATGTCATAAGGTGTGATGATGTCATCCAGTGAGCCGTCATCACCCAGACCTCCCCACTCTGTGTTTATACACATTTTTTGTTCCTCCTCCTTTTTCTCTCCCTTCGTCTCATCATATTCCTGCGAGCAGAAACATTAAATATGAGTTTTTAAATAATCACATCTCACTGTGAGCATTTTAAAAGGCTTCTTCTACCTTATCCTCCTCTCCTCCAGGGGTCCCCTCTTTCCTTCCCTGTTCAGTCTTCTCAATGTTTTTCAGGTCCTCCATGTAACAAACGTTACTACCAGTTCCTGTAAAACACAATCACGAGGTTGATTTCTGGCTTATATAAAATATTAAAGTGAAAAAAAAATAACCAGAACCAGCCAGAACCCCAACTCTAAATGAAATATCAGTCCCCCAAAATGCAAAAAAAACCCCCAAATTTAAACTATCTAAATTTCACATACCAGCAATCATTCCAATTTCACATTGAGGATCTTCATAGGCACAGCTCATCATGGTCCCGACTGTGTCATTGACTACTGCTACTATATCTAATTCAAAGTCCTATAGGTCAAAAAACAAACATATACACACATTATGTATTTAATTGACTTGATTATTAATTTATTGAGTTCAAGGACACACTTTTAGTACAGGAGTCAATATCTAAGACTGTAAGGTAAGGTAAAGTACTTTGCATCTCTTCATTTGTCAGCATAATTTATATCAATTTGAGTGTAAAACAGTTTTGTGCATCTTACAGGCTCATTTTTCTCGTATGTCCACAGTATATTGCAATTATTCTAACTCCTCATCTGACAAAATCCAGAATTATAAAACCTGTATTGTGTTGTGTTTTGACTCACGTTGCGTCTCTTGATGGCCTCCCTCAGCATGTTAACAACATCATGTCCTTCACAGTCGGTGGCCTTGAAGCCTTTGGTCCAGCTCACCAACGTGCCCTGCAGAGCGAGCAAAGGTGGATGGTGCAATGTTGGAAGAGGTCACACAAACCTCTTCACTTATATATTTTTACTTTCAATTTAATCAGTATTTTAATTTTTAAATTCTAAAAAGCAAAATTGGAATGGTTGTTATTTTGACCACTCATTGTTTATTGGCTGCCATTCCTGTAAGAGAAAGTTTTCTGTGGTTGTAACAAGCTAAACTCACTTTTTTCTAACCCTCACTCTGACGTGCAGTCTCACCGTGTCAATGGATGTCTGCTCACAGGGGAACGAGAAGGTGAAGCCTGCAGGGAGATGTGCGTTCTTCATCCCCATGTAGTCCAGGAAGTCACTGACACACTCAGCTATGTGATCGAACAACTAGAGACAGAGAAAGTATGTAAATAAGTTTTAATGAAGAAAATGGCCAGATATGTGTTTGACTTTCACAAATCTTCTACAGTATTTATCAGCTTATTATCAACATGTCAGTCAACATGGCCCAATTTCATGTGATCGGTCTGCCTACTGGTGCTAGGCTTTCTGTGTCTATCATCTGTTGTTACAGATCACTCATATGTCCCACCTCTTCTCCAGTCCCCTGCATTATCTCCAGTGGTATGGTGTAGATCTTATGGTTAAGTCTTGTGCTCTGTTGTAGACCTTTTTTAAAGGTCACCAGCATCGCTCTGAAGTTTGTTCCTCCCAGATCCAATGCCAGGTACTTCCCATGCTCTAGAAAAACACAGGAATGTATATTTGTGTATACTGATCATCTGTTTTTATACAATTCAGTTCAATTCATTCATCCTCTCCCGGGCAATCCAAAAATAACTGTGAGGCAATTTTTGCCTTGTTTGTTTTTAGTTACCTGTGCCGTCAGGTGTCCGGTACACAAAGGAGGGCAGCATCTTTATAGCAGAGGGGCCTTTACTCTTCAGGCCTGCCTCCAGACCCGCCCTCATCCTGGCCTTCACCAAATGCAGCTGCTCCCTGCTCAGTCTGAAGGGAGACAGTGTCTCATCCACCTGGGAGACAAGTAAGACATACAGAAAATGTTAGATATAGATGAGGATAAAATGAGCACACACACACACACACACACACACACACACACTTCCTGTCACACCATCCTGACCTGTCGCCTTTGTGATGCCAGTCGTCGGGCCACTGCTGTTACCAGGGCAGCTCCTTTGCTGCTGCCGCTGTCAGAGAGGACAAATCTGACGTGGCACTCAGGATGCAACCGCCGCACCACTTTATGAAGACGTTTAGGATACCTGAAATGGAGACAGTCTAATGTTTACCTTCTACAGCTGCAACAACATCACTACTACTGAAGTATCCCAATGTTGTAGTGTGACACAGGAGGCAAGTTGATTTTGTATTAAGCTATTTACTGATTACTGACTGGATTGGGTGGAGTTATATCAGATGTACAATTCATTCAAAATGTAGCACAGAAATCTAATTACAATTTTACTAAAAATCAATTTATAATTTTGCCATTTATACTTATGTTTTTCATACTGTAACATGTCAACATGTCCTCCATAATCAGGCCTATAAAAGTTCAAGGTGAATATTTCCATAAAAACCTACTGTCGGTGCGTCTTGTACACGGTGCCATCCACACCTACGGTGATCCTCAGTGTTCTCAGATTCCGGTTTTGCTTAATCCGACTCAGGATGGCAGCCAGTCCTGCAGCAACCAGATTTGAGGACCTGAAGGACACAATGGTGCTGACGTGTTGAACAGCAACACAGTCATCAGGCGATGGGGTCAAATCAAGATCTATGAGAATTTCTTCAGTGTTCCTCAGACCGTTTTTGTATCTGAAATAGAACAGATGGGCATGTTGTCACTGTTTTTTACACAAGGGGACAGACAGAGAGACAGATAACTTACTCTTCCATGGCAGCGACATGTGCAGTGGTTATTTTCCCTTTAGTCCTCAGGGCATCAGACACATATCCATCAAACAGCAGTCCACGTTTAGCCATCTTTAACACAACCAGCCTAACCAGCTCACCCAGGTACATCCCACTGACCATCTTCTCAAAGCTACAATAGGAGACAGAGGGGTGAAAGGTCTTGTGTCATACATGCTTTGCTGTCGTACATGCTGTGCTGCATCATGTCATATCACAAGAAAAACTGCCATCCTCACAGTTGTTTTCCAGGGTTCTTGGAGGCTGAGTCAAGATCCCTGTCAAACTCAGTGAGGTAATCATCCAGAGCCCCATCATCTCCAAACGCTCCCCACTCAGTGTTCACACACATCCGGCCCTCGTCTCCTTCCACCAGGTCAACGTGGCGAAGCTCCTCCATGTAACACGCGTTGGTGCCAGTACCTAACACACAAACATACAAACAAATTTGCATTGGGTATGTTCATTTTAAGTCCTTAAATCATCCCAAGAAGGAGTTAAACCCAAATCCTATCCTTAAACTGGGCAGTTTGTGAATATGTCTCCTCTCCAAAACCTTGAGTTCAAAACACACACTCCTTCACACACATGCATTAAGATGGTAAACCACCAGAGGGAGCAGCAGTTTCACTAAAGGAGCACACAGCGTTTTGAAAACAGTACTTGATTATGACCATAGTATGCCCAAATGTGTTCATTTTACATCATTAACAAACACACACAGATACATTCACACAGTCAGCACATAATGTAAGCGATAAAACAGCATCCCAGGTAGTTTATAGCTTCAGAAAAATGAATGTACTTACCAACAATGAGTCCTACTTCACAGTACTGGTCATCGAAGCCGCAGGTCATCATGGTAGCTACAGTGTCATTAACCATGGCTAACACCTCAACATCCATACCCTGCACAGTGAGATACAGCTGATAAAGGTAAGGTGAAAGTTTGTGGACTGGATGGAGAGTTTCAGCAAAAGTGTAATTGACCATTATAGATGACAAGTGGGTAAAGTTATTAGTAGTGGTGTAAGATCATTTGTAGTGTCTGTAATGTAATAAATTCACAGTTTCATTATGTGTTACATAACTGAGATAAGCATTTATATCACTCCTAAGGCAAATTTAAAAACCTGGAGATGCACATAAAATGTCATAAAGACTTCAGTCTATTCTTTGTACACTCTCAATGGATCATGTTAGTGTAAGTAATATTCATTGGCTAGTGTAGTAATCAGAATGACTAAAGTTTCTACAGATAAAAGCTCAGTTATTAGATCAAGTCTGCTTAGAATAAGTTCCTCAACAACAGAAGTACTCAGATCCTTTACTTAAATAAACGCATCAGTACCACATTTTGAAAAACCTCCACCACTTATAAAAGTCCTGCATTTTAAACCATGCATAGCAAAATAAAAGTTATCAAAGTTAAAAACATCTATTCCGCAAAAAAATGGCTCCACTCAGTGTTACACAATGTTTCTTGATTAATATTACTAAGTATAGTTTAATCATCTCAGTGTTTAGTTTAATCTACAGCAATGCATCATAGTTGATAAGATTATCGTTAATTTGTGGTCTTGCTGTCTTGTGAGAACCAAGTATCTCAAAAAAGTCACCTCTTCATGAACTCATTAACTTTTTTTTCAGAACTGTGATAAGCATTTTCCATCTAATCTAAAGTGTTTTTTTGTTGAAAACACTGTTTACAGGAATATTCAGAAAAGTTACTAAGCCTGTCTTACAGATGCAGTGGAGTAAAACTATTGAGATGCATATATTTGAAATACTCAAGTTAATTATAGACTATATGTATTTGTGATGTAATACAATGCTTCAAAAAAAAGTACTTACATTTCACCATTGTTGTCTGATAAATTAATCACAGTTTGTCCCTCATGCAGGTAAAGTTTTAGTTTTAGTTCATTTAGTTAATGTAGTGAATTAAGGCGTCCTACCCCGGTTCTGTCGATCGCCTCCCTCAGGGCCTGGACTACATCTTTACCCTGAAGGCCTCGAACCGCGTAGTTCTTACTCCAGCTTAACAACAGTCCCTGCAGAGGAAATAACAGGAGATTATACAGAGTAACATATACTGCAGTACAATTCATAAAAAACAGACAGATAGATGTCAAGTATCTTTACCTGATTCAAGCTGGACTGTTCACAGGGGAAAGAGAAAGTGAAGCCCAGAGGATGTTTCTGTTCCAGACTGATGTTCTTCTCAGACATGAAGTCTTTTAGAGACTCTGACACATGGTCAAATAGCTACAGACAGAGAGGCAGTGAGAGACGGTGAACAACAAGGTGCAGAAGGTTGAAAATATCTTTTCTAAAGCTCTGAGTTGTTGCAGCCTCCTCAAACTACCCGTACTTCTCAAATTCCCGTCGCTGCCATCTTTTCTTTTCCCTCTAGAATCCCACTTTTCTTCACTTTTTCGCCATCCCTGTTTCCTGTGTCTCCTCCTACATACCTCTGTTCCTCTCCCACTGAGCAGCTCTTTAGGTAGTGGGTAGATCTTCTCCTCCATCTCCACTCCTCCCCTCCTGATCCCCATGCCCTCTCTCACTTTAACCTGGAGCACTTTAAACTTGGATCCTCCGAGATCCAACGCCAGACACTGTCCTTTCTCTGCAGGACAGCAGGAGAGAGAACACATCTGTTACCTGTATTGCACAATAGTTAAAGTATCCACACGTGTATCAGTTTTGGTTTCTTCTGAATATTTTGAGCCACTCAACAGCGTCAAACGTTTGAAAAGCAGTAAAGTGGGTAACCTGTGCCATCAGGGGTGGAGCGGACATGTGTCGGCAGCATCTTCACTGCTGCTGCTGCGTTACTCTCTGATGAGAGCCCCTTCTTCATTTCAGCCTGGAAACGGGCCGAGATGTCTTTTAGCTGGTCGTCATGGAGACGCATGGCATACAAAAACCTGTCCACCTAAAAATAAATGAGAGGAGAGAGAAAAAAACAGAGGGCAAACATGGAGACAAAAATAAATGAGCCATACTGATTTATTTCCCACTGACTGGATTTCGATGAGAAGAGGACACGGACGAGGGGGGAAAAAGACCATTTGTCTTTCACAGCTGAGGCTATCGTTTGCATAATACCAAGATCCATATAATAGTAATCTAATCCAAATAAATAAATAAATGAATATATTTGATTATAGATAATGTAATAGTATTTTATCCTGAAGGTTTGTGTATGTTAAACTTCCACCAACCTTGCAGCATCACATCCTAAATTCACATTTTGTATAAAGATTTGAGACTCAGTCTGAGTATGTGCCAAAAATAACTTGAATTAAAAACTATTTTGTGATGGCAGTGGCTTAATTATGGGCCTCAAGTATGAAGTCTGAAGGAGATAGAAGAAACTTGTGGTTAGGAAATAATACATGTGAAAGCAGTAAAACCATAAAATAGAAAGAAGTATAAAGTATATCAAAAAGCCTTCCCACACTCAGCCTCACCCTGTATACTAAAGTTTAGGGGACAAGGTCCATCTGGCTGGGACTCACTTTGTATTCGTGTGTGTGTGTGTGTGTCTACTGTTCCTTATGGGAGTGTCAATACTTTGACTCTGGGAGAGTGTGTGTTGATCCCATCTGCACTAAGAGAGGTGCATTGACACTGCGGGGAAAGATGTTAATGATTGTAGTACATTAAGTAATGATTGATGACACCTTGACCGTCTCATTACAGCTCTGGCTACTGCCTTATCTTTTGGATTTAGTAACATTAGATGAGTGGCACGTCTGTACTCATTTTACTTTTTTGAAATGACAAAAGTCTACTAAGTATTTCTGTTGATCCTCTCATGATTTAGCCATCGTGGTACATAAATAAATACAAATTACATTTAATATGAAGGTAATTGCTGTACTAGTCAAAGAAAGTCCATGTGTTCTACAAAAGCAGGAGAGCAGCTGTTCAGTTTGCATGGGAATTAAGCAAATTCAGTATATTTTAAATTGACTGATTTTGTCTGTAAGGAATAGAAGTGGTAAAGGTAAAAAAAGACAAAGAACATTTGTTTATCTTTTTTCAGTTAATGGGCAAAGTGCTCCAAGTCTTACACAATCATATTATTTAGTTATACATACCCTAAATGAAAAACAAATTTTTTTTGAATATATATCACAGTGATCTCTGTCAATCATGTGATACCTCGTCTGTAGCAAATTACATGATTTGTCTCTTTACTGCACAGTTGCTGGATACGTTTAGTTGAAGTTTGACGCTGTGGAGCTCACCTTCTTTGTGGGGTCCTCCTGGAGTTTGGAGAAGAAGAAGGAAACCAAATGAACAGCCAACATCTTGATGCACTACACACACCACCATGAAATCACCTGGTTTGTTTCTGGATTTGTGCTCCTCTGTCAGCGCCCGACACCACACACACACTCTGATCAAATGTTGTAAATCAGATTTAGTGTGGACACACATTCAGATTCAGTTTCAGTCTGTTTCTACCCTGCTGACCACTGAGCAGAGACCAACCTTCACTCTAACTCAATGATTAACAAGCCAAACGTCTTTCTCCCTTCATTTCCTCCCGTCTGCCTCTCCTCTGCACAACCCCGCCTTCCTTTTAGTGTCTCTGCTCACCTGCACTAAACCCTGACTGAAGTTCTGCAGAAATCTCAGATCACAAACATGTTAGCAGTTCATCACTGTCTGGTGGAGGAGGACAAGGCATTTTTGTGAATGGTAATGATAATTTTTAAGACAACATAATCAATTTTCTTTATCAACTTTGTTAAATTATTTAAGAAATGTCAAGGTGTACACAGTATCCAAATTATGGGACAGTCATTAGTCTTGCTGGGCAACAAACTTTTATA
Source organism: Amniataba percoides (assembly GCA_037176925.1). Lineage (NCBI taxonomy): Eukaryota > Metazoa > Chordata > Actinopteri > Centrarchiformes > Terapontidae > Amniataba > Amniataba percoides. Next base: position 21,370,458 of record JBAJHX010000001.1, read on the forward strand.
TATACGTATATTCTACTTAAGATGCCAGTGTTTTCAAAGATGTGTATGAAATGAGTATAAACACATGCAGAATATTTCCATTGGCTGGACAGATGCAGCCATTTGAGCTTCACTGAGCCTCAGTGAAGAGCTGGAAAGTATTTGTGATACTCTGGAACAAGCTGATTTTATCAACCTTACTTAAAGGAAAAAAGGCTTTATGTCCCGTTTCACTGTCATGACAGGTAACATGAGACTGTTCCTCACAGTATGATCAGAGTATGATCTCATCTTTCCTATTTTGTAATGATTTAACCCATTTGGTGTTTTCAATGTTTTGTTACTCTGTGACATTAGTGGCATAATACAAAATAAAAAAGCAAATCAAGACAATTAAAACATTGTTTTTTTAATTCACTAATGTCATCACTTTAAATATACAAATAAGAAAAATATGCATCTCATCTGTATATAGACATTAGCAGGGCTGCACTCAATTCAAAAGTGAGGAAGTCAGAGAGTGAAATTAATTCCAGATTATTTAGACTGAAATGTGTTTTCAAAGAGTGTTGGGCTCTGACTTAGTCAGATAGATAACTGTGGTCAGACCTGCATGACACACAGTGTTCATACTGCTTCAAAGCAACATTTTCTGCACTGTGAATCTTCATTAAAGTGTTCTAGTAGTTAAAGCTGTGGGTCAGCAGCTCAGGCAGGACATGTCGTCTCCTGTAATAACTCACGACAACAGGTCTATTTCAGGTGAGCCCAATAAAAATGAGGTCAGAGGAAAAATTTGTTGTTGAGCTAATTTGATAGTTTTAGATTAGTTTTCCCAGGTTATTTCATGAGTTATTTAATGAAACAAGTGAGTACAATGTGATCTTTTTAGCAGAGTAAATAATCCAAATGAAGACACTGAATGAAACAAAAATCTGCTGTAGATCTCAGATCAGACCAAATGACAATAATCAAACGCTGCTCTTGTGTTCAAACTACACTGAGGCGTTGATTTTTACAGCTCAAGTTAAAAGCTTTTAATGATCCCTCCGCAGCTGGAAGTCAGCATAGATCCTTTTCACCTGCTTCAGATCAGGACTTATTTCAAAACAAACCCCCAGATTTCGTCTGAGGCTTGTATCAGTCACTGATTTCCACTGGAACCACACTGATCATGTTTTTAAGGAACAACACGTGCACACGTTTCCCTCTTCATTTCTTCTTCTTCTCATTTTTTCTTTTCCTCCTCCCTTCGTTATTGTTGCTATGATGCTCTGTATTGAGTGCGCTCTCCTGCGTCTGATCTTTAGACCACTCCCTCTGCAGCTGCCGGAGCAAATCAGGAGTCAGCAGCCCGTCTCTCACCAGGCGACTGGCCAGAGAGCTCTGGGACATTTCTCCTGAGTGTCTTTGTCCCCTTTGACGTTTGCCTCCCATTGAATAATTACCACTGGCAGTTTCAGTGCCACGCCTGCTGCTCTCAGTCTGCAATGGGTCAGTGATGTTCGGGTCAGTGGCTCTGATGAGGCGGGTAATATTTCGCACGCCCTCTTGGATGATGCCATCAAGTTCCTGCTGGATTTCTCGAACCAGGCCCGTGTCCGGAAACATGTCCATGAAACGGTAGCTATGGAGACGGACAGAAACCGGCAAAAAAGATTAAGGCGGCAAGCATTTATAAAGGAAAAAAAAGTAATATTATACTACTATATAATGATAATAGGCCTTGTGTCACTGGTAAAGTTGAAATCAAATCAGCAGCACCATGTGTCTTCCCCTCACCTTAACCAGAGGTAAAGATCTAACACGTCATGAACAGCCTCCAAGTGAACAAGATCTTTTATGTTTTTGGGTGGAGCCGGAGGCCAGCTCACATGGCGACAGACCCAGTCAAATGTCAGGGGCTCGTCTCGGCTGAACTGACGGGCAAACTGGAAGAGAAGCAAGATTCATATCAGTGCAACAACAGCAGCAACTAGATGACGGTGTTAGAAGATGAACAACGGCAGGAAGATTTTTTAACACTAGTATCAGTTTTATCAATAATATTAACCCAATCGATATAATCACAGTGTTACTGTATTAAACTAACTGCATATTTTTTTAAATGAATTTTCATCATATGCTTCTTGTTCACTCTACAAGGATCAGTTGTTGAGGTCAATGATTTAATTCTGGAGTTGTGGATTTTCTTTTATCACGTTGATAGAGCCATAAAGTGAGAGAGCAAAAGTGCAGTGGTTATAAAACATCTTCAGCCCTCCTGTACTTTGTTAGAATTTGATCCTTTACACCAATGAATCAGTGCATATGTTAATGAAGTAAGAAATATCAACACAAGTGTATGATGACCCCAACTAACTCAGTCACTGTTCTTCCTATTAATTCATTATTTTGAATTTTCCTACTCTTAGTCAACAACCTTCCATTCCCTCTCTCTTTATCTCCCTCCATTTATGTCCTTTCACCTTCTTCTTGAGTTTACCTCTGTCCTTATCCTTACCTTTAGGAAGGAGGTGCACACAAAAGGTTGTTTCTTGTTGATGGGAGCAGTGCAGAAGACGTAGCGTGACCTCAGGTTCAGCGGGATGTGCTGAATCATATCTGCCAGAAACTTGAAGTCGTCAATGTTGCAGACGAAGTACATGCCGTCCACCTGAGAGAGGCTGACAAATATGTCCTGCAAGAAAGAGACGCAGGGACGAGAAGATGACGAGCAATGAAATGTTTGAAACAAGCAAGACGATTTTAAGAGTGCCCAACATTCACCTGGACTTAAGTATTTTCTTTTGTGACGTGTGAGAGACAGTCAGACTATTTCTTGGCACTTTTTTCAGGGTACTTTCTGTAAGTTAGCTCCTCATTGCTGTTTTCAGCTACACTTGCTACTACTAGCAATTTGATTTTCTAAGGCTACTATTTCCTGAAGAATGAGCCTTTAAGCTCACAATAATGTAAACACTGTGTACAGCACCCTCTAATGTTTCAGTCTGATAAATGTAACTCCAGTTCAGTGTGATCACTCTTCACACACCCTGTTACTTTAACACTCACTGAAGGTGAGAGAATGACTGAACAGCTCATCATACTCACAACAAGGTTTGACAGTGTAGCGTCGGGTAGATGGTAGGCAAACATCTCTATCTGCTCTGCTGTCGGGTGGAGACCTGCAGTCTGAGGGGGCGAGATGAACATCAGCCATGTTGTTTCTTTTCAGGGTTTAGCTAAGAGTGTGTGTTTAAGCATGAATGATCACCTCTATGGGCTCTACGGTGTGGCTCAGTATTTCCTTCAGAACAGCCACGTCATCTCTGTGCATGGTGGTGACTTCTCCTTCTTTAAACTTGGAGGAGAACCTGAGTGAGGTGATGGAGGCAACAGGTGTGAAAAAAAAAGTTGGCAGAAACTAAAATGGCTTGTTGATGACTTGACTTGGAATAATATCAGTAAGGAGACTGACCTCCCTGCTCTGCCAGCTATCTGCAGAGCTTGCGATGTGCTGATGGTTTCCATCTGTTTCTCCCCCTTCTCGTTAATATTGGGCTTCACTAGGCTGTTGAAGATGATACGTTTTATACTCCTGCAGAAAGAGAGAGGATGAAAGAATGGAAGATAAATGGATAAATGTGAGCTCAGTTGATGGAAATCCACACAAATTACACTGCGACTGCTGTTACAGCTTAAAGATGATGGTCTCCCTGTGCAGGTTTAAATCTGACTTTGGCAACTTCTGTGTATGCTGAATATGAAAGCAAAGGCAGAATGAAAAAGGTATTCAATTACATAAAAATATCATAAACAATGAAGACGCCATTTCACAAAGTAATGACTAAAAAAAACTCATTACTTCTTTAAAAAAAACAACAAAAAAAACCCTGGCATGACATCAATCAGATCTTGTAATGGCCTTTTCAGCTATTTTCAAATTACTTTTGTTTGCAAACAGCGTGTGTGTAACCATGTGTATGATTGGTACTTACAGGTTAAGGCCCATTCCGATAGCATCTGTAGCCACCAGTATCTTGCAGGGGTCATCGGGATCGTTGAACTTCTTGGCCTGCGACAGTTTAGTGCCTGTAAACATCAACACAACAACTGAGTCCAGTCTGCCTCACAGTTTGGAGTTTCTATCACAGGAAAAGTGTAACTACTGGTTGATAATACATATGAATGCCAATGAATATTTTCTGGAGACCACCTGTTGCTCCTCTTAGTTTAGTAAACATGCAGGTGCTCCATGAACAGAAACAAACTCAAAGAGGGGTAGAAAAGGTTATATTTATCTTTTCAGCTAACTTTGAGGACATCATTTGTATACTGCGTCTTTTCTTTAATCAACAACATACATCTATTTATACATCCTCCACAAACCCACCTGGAGGTAAGCTCCCATAAATAACAGCACATTCCTGTCCTCTGGCCTCAATCTGTCTGCTTAGGGAGTAGATGTCATTTTTACTGAAGCAGACAATACAATCGCCTGGTCTCAAGTTGTCTAATGACTCCACAGCATGATCCAAGACTGTGAAGGGAGTTAAACGCTGGTAGGTCCGGACCTTAAGGAAGAGAAAGAAAGGGAAGGATGGAGAGAGAAGAGATGGTGTTGATGCGCAGGCATAGTTAAAAAATTCTGCATAGCAGCGATAGTCATGTCATCTACCTATTACTGCCTCACCTCCACCTCCTCTCCAGTGGTGTACATCAGCTCTCTGATGAAGTCTATGGCTGCAGGTTCCCCACACACATGGATCTCCTCCGCACAGAGGCCTGCACAAAAACAAAGAAAGCCTCAACTGATGATTTAGGAAACATCACTCAAAATATGTGAGAAAAAACAAACATGCAAAATTAGTGAACTTGTGTGTGTGTGTGTGTGTGTGTGCGTGTGTGTGTGTGTGTGTGTGTGTTTCAAACCTAGCAGTGCTCTGGTCCAGGCCCAACCTCTGGAAGTGTCTCTGATCATTTGAATTTCATCAATTACAGCCACTTCATCTACAGAGAGACATACAAAAACAAACCTGTCCAAAATATTCTCAGTGATGCTTTGTTGATCAGCCAACACAAACGTAAGTGCTTAAATTTCTACATTTTAGTTCTGGTGAGCAATAAAAAAAAATATTGGTAAAGGAGAAATATGCTCGATCAAGAGTTGTGAAATCTGGCAGATTATTGTATTTTTAATATCAGCTCTTTATACAAGACAAACATTTATCTAAGGTGTGGCAGAATCGTCACATCTTGACATAAACTCACTGGTTTGTACATATTATTGCATCATATTTAAATTTGACAAAATCATTCAGTCAACCATTTGTTTTTGCTTTGGCTGAAAGTCCCATGTGCAGAGCAATGTGTGTTTTTTTCTCTTAGATTTCAAATTAAATATCTACATGCATTACATTTACTCACAAGGCGTGTTGACGCTGCACATTTCAATGGTGCAGGCCACGTGGCCAGCTGGTCGGCCCTCCAAGTCCATGAAGGTCCTCTCCTCTCCAGTAACCAAGTCGCATGGCACACCCTGCACGTAAACACACATTCACAGAGGATAATAGTCAATAGTACGGTTTGGTGTTATTACACCAATTTTTCTGTCTTTTCAAAATTGTTGCTCACATTACCCACATGGCAACTGTCAACACCTGTAAAAAAAAAAAAAATGGCGTGACTCCTTTAAAGTAAACAGATGACAGAGAATGACAGATACGTACAGAACTGTTGCTCTTCTCAAAGATTTCGTGGGCGAGTAGTTTCAGGGGGCCACAGTAGACTCCAGTCTTAGCGGCCAGGTAGCGCTGGATGGCGTGGTAGGTTTTACCGCTGTTTGTGGGACCAGCGTGGAAAATCACCTTCCTCTGGATGGCACGAGCCTCAGGGTACCTGACGCACACAGACACAAAATAAACCATTTATGACCATTATAGTAAGAGTAAGAAAGACTATCAGCGCTGATATCAAACACTCACCAGTTAGCGGGGACTCTGAGGTCTGAGATCTTTCTCAGGTCGTCCATACAGTCCAGCATGGGGAAGATTTGCTTGGCATGACGTATAAAGTATGGGTAGATGTCATCTACATGGCCTGGAGTACAGCAGAAAACAAAGTTAATTCAAGTTTTAAAGACTTCAATCAATCAATATTATCTATAGCGTTTTCATTAAAAACCAACAAACCTGCTCCATAGCAAATGTCACTGAGGATGATGTGCAGATCGGCAGGAAGTGATGCCATTTCCAGAGCATACTTCCTGAAGCTAATGAAGGCCTGATGGAACAGACGAGCTGTGTGCACACACACACACACACACACACAAAAAGACCCATAAGTCTCAACTTGCAAAGAATCCAGATTTTTCATAACTCTATAATTTCTGTGTAATAGCGACAATGTTTTGACTATTGCTTGATGTTTTGAATTTCTTTATCCCAGGATTTGAATGTGCTCTTAACTTTGGTAAACTGTCTGCAACACAAATGGGGGGTATTTGAGGTTTAGCATCAGTGTCATTGACTGAGCCGAGGACCAAAACTTGAACTTTCAATAAAATTACAACTTGCTGTGCCTCATGAGGAGACGTTATCAACCAGCTAAATAATGTGTTGATTAAAGATCAAATTATGTTCACCACTACATAATTACTGTTTAGTCACAACATAAAGTACACCCATACAATCTAATGTGATCCAGTACAATCTGCCATGAGCTCCCTTATTGAGGTGGTTGTGGTTAATGGTGTTGTTCTTGAAAGGTGGTTTTAATAATCTGCCCCTCTCATGTATGAAACAAAATACGAAAACCACCAATCTGAAGCTTTTATCAACAGCAGGGAGAATTTCTCACCATCCAGGCCGTGATCTGCCGCCAGCTTCTGCATCTCCTTCTTCTTATAAAACCGGTTCAGGATTTTGAGCAGCTCATCTTAATCAGAGACAGCAGAGGGACACCAGGACACACACAGTGACTTTACTGAATGAGAGCAAACACACACACACACACTTCAAAATACTGAAGGCCTGACAGCTCAGACAGTCAGAGTTAAGTGTAAACTTGGTCTCTTAAGAGCTGGTCGTTTCCTCAGACTTGCAGGTGATTCACAGGTGAGCTCAGAGACCAGCTCGTGCGGCTCTACTCACTTTTGTCGAGCGGCTGGGTCAGCTCCACTCCGACCCCCCCGTCAGCGGGGCTGTCGGTCTTCAGAGTCACGGGGACAAACAGGGAGGTGTCCGGGGCTTTGGGAGAAGAGCTCTTGGACGAAAGATTTCTGCTGCAGACCGCAGAGGCAGCCGGGTGCTGTTCACGTAGCAGACCGGCTCCTGCGGACACATGAGCGGCGGAGGAGCGGGCGGACCGGGCGCTAACGTGGCGGTGAAGCCGGGACAGCAGCTGCACGCAGCGGTTCACCGACATGGCTGCGGCCGGTCTGTCTCCGGATGTCTGAGCGTCTTAAGGTCGCTCCATACCGCCCCGCCGGCCTGAATGTTTGAAACACACACACTCACACGACACAGACTTCACCAGAGGACGGTCAACACAAGTCACTTCCTGCGGACACAACGTGGGTCAGGACCAGTCGCGACGTGGCTGCCCATAAATGTGCCCCATCGAGAATAAGACAAATTATATTTAAAACTTAATGAAAACTTCTCGCTTGAATGAGCCGTTATTATTTGTCAGATAAATTGACAAGATGCGCCGCTGGTTCTATTTTTGAACATTGTGATGCAAAGTTTAAACCGTAAAATATAAACAGGCAAACTGAAGGACCCCTCTACAGGTGAAGCCGAAGATCGTTTATAAAATATGATGTTTAGCTCGTCATTGAAAACCAAATCCTGTCCCACCTTGTGCTTTCAGCAGTAAAAACGATCTTTGGAGGTTATCACACTTTGTTGTTTACAAATATTCATGTTGGAGACTAGTGAGCCAATTTGTTATGGTAAATTATATTGTAATGTATTGCTGTTTGCTATTTAGAAAGTTTTCTGTTTATATTTATGTGATAGAAACTAAGTCAGTTATTTAAAAGCCATAATGAAAATCTGTGTGATCCTATCCATGTCCTGTCTACTGTAGTAAAATAAATGCTGCAAGTAAAATGTTTCCTTTCCCTACTGGCAAGCCTTTAGCCTGAATTATAAGAACACTGACATCACACCCCCAAATCCACTACTACAAATGGTTTAAATTGTTTTTTAAGTAATCTGTGCAGTTATCTGTTTTTATCTTACAGAAATATCCAGGGTGTGAAGTTTTCTTCACTTTTACAAGAAAATAACTGTGGTAAACTGTGGTGGTAAACAGGTGGTGGTAACAAATTGGGGTTATTTATCAAAGTTTAAGCTGTGTCGGCACCATACGCATTGATTCAGTCAACTGCTTTTGAAGACATATGTGTATATGTTAAGGTATGTGTATATATTAATTATATATTAATGTGTATAATGGAGGGAGTCCAGCAATTAAAGCCTCTTTGAAACCTCTCACACACTTTACCATACAGGGCACAGCACCAAAAGGTTGTGAATATTTTCCACACAGATGTTAAGTTGGATAACTAATAACATTATTCATTCAACCACGATGCGATGTACCAGTTAACAATGAGGAACTGAAGTGAGGAAAATGGTATATAATTATAAAAAAAAAAACACAGACGTTCAGAGGATATTCAGTATAAATTTGCTTTATTCACGATTCATTTTAGCTATATATTTGGGTTTGGTGTATATACACATTATCATACACACACGCACTCCGATGGCATGATTTGACATCGTGTAGAGATTTACATGCAGTAGATAAGACAGGGGCAGAGTTTTGGCATTTAAATGTTTCTTCATTAGCTATGAAGGAATTTAAATTTCACCAAACAAACCCTACCTGTACAGTGTCCAGAGAGAAAGAAAATATGTCTAACAGGTAGAAGAGAAAGAAATCCATTTTCGCAAATGAACGCCGCTGTTCCCACAGAAAAGAAAACCAGTGTGAAGGAACAAATCCATCTGAACCGTGGGTGTTCAGAAGTTAATGAAAGGAAACTTGTAACATGGCAGCATGACTTTGCACATGAGACAAATAAAAGCAACACAATATTGTATTTAGTAAGATAAAACAAGTACTGATATATAAGTGACAGTATTGTTTCCATTACAGATGCAGGAGATCTCCGAGGTGAAGTTGTCCTTGAGTGATGTTTAGCTTCATGTTTCATCCCCCTTTAAAACAAAGTTAAGCCTCAGAGGGAAAAGTGCAAAACTGGCCACATATCAGAACTTTTGGGCAAATTCAACCTGCACACAAAACCAGTAAAGATCACCAAACGTTGTAGGTATGTGTGTGTGTCTGTGTGTGTGTGTTAGTATTTAAAGCAGGACCTAATCTGCTAGTCTGAGCATCAGAGTGGAACATTGTTGGGTTTTGCAGTATATTAATACTGCATCCCTTCCAGTGCTTACAACAGCAGACATGAGCCATTTATCAACATTAGTCTTCTACTTAAACCGAACCAACAGGCTCCAAAGACGCTGCACCCTGTGACAAAGAAAGTGAAACTGAAGACAAAGGTGAATCTGATCGTGGCGAACATTGATTAATTTATCTATTGATGCATTTGAAATGTAAACAGAAACTGCTTTTCATGTAGTGGTGGAAAAAAATAATATTTTTCAGGTACAAGTAGCCGACCACCTCTTCAACTTTCAATCTTTTTTCTAAGCTAGGAAGTTTAGAAACTGAAGAAAATGTATTTCTTGCATTGACTGCAGTGAGAGTCAGTTGACATCAGCCCCGACGGGGGAACCTAAAGGTTCAGTTCACCCAAATTACAAATACAAATATTTTCTCTTTAGCCAGACATATTTAATGTGTCTAAGTTTGGAGATTTCACTAAAATGTCTTCATCCATTCCAAAATGATTAAGGTCAATGGGATTCAAATTGCTGTGCTCAACTCTATATCAACTCTTAGTTAATATAAATGACCGCCTTCTGTTGACAATGTGGGTGAACTGATCCTTTAAATTAACTTTGGAAGACAAACAACAAAAGGCTTCTATTCTTAAAGATTAGTCATAAATAAACAGCACTTTACAACTCAAACAATATGTCGTGTGCCAGTGAAACATCTTCAGATAAACAGAGTGACATTTTAAATAAATTTGGAAGCAACCCTCAAGTAACCCGACAGTCCTCATCGATGAAAACTGCACCAAATACTCATCTCACCGCAGACACTGAAATGTGAGCTCAAGAGTCCTTAACAAGCAGAGAATATGAATGCACGATGCTGTGTGAACTGCATCAGAGCTGCAACAGAGTAATTATAAGTGAAATGACTCAGACAAATGTATTTTGATGAGCCAGCAATTATTTCAGTCATTTTAAAGAAAATCTACTGGTTCTAGCTTCTCCAATGTGAGTGTTTTCTATATTTTTCTCTATTCTGTAATTGTATGTTGACTATGTGTTGCTTTTAGACTGCCGGTCAGATAAAACGACATCTATGTAGACGCTGATTAAAAATGTAGTGATTTAACTGAAAATATGCAAATGGTCCAACAAGATGTCGTAAATCTAATTAAATAATCAGACTGAATGACACTGAAATGATAATGTCCAGCTTGTATGAAATGACGTGAACTGGAACTGGAAAGAGTTTTCATTTTTACCAAACAGGCAGATTAGAAGATAAAATGCAGCATTCAGTTTATATTAAGATGGACATTTGTTGCTCTAAACTCCTAATTTCCCAGTTAAGCAGACTGTTGAGAGCCGTCTGCAGACTGATGCATTGGGCTCGCTGGATGTAGCTTCAACTTAAAGGTACTGTAAATAAACGCATGTGTTGCTCATAACTTAGCTTCCTCCTTCGGTCAGGGTAATCCCCATGTTTTGAGTACTTTTAAGTTACTGGCTCGATCCTAGAGAGCATCATTTTTGCAGGCGGTGGGCGAGGGAGAGTGCCAGAGGAAGTCTAGGATAAGTGCTGTCCAAATGTCCAGCAAAAGAAGCTCTTGTGAGAAGAAGGAAGGGATAAACGATGTGGTCGTCTGCCGTTTCCTCTTTCCTTGTCTTCGCTACTGTTTTATTAAGCATTCAGCAAACTGAGACTGTATGGCTTCACTTGTGTGTGTGTGTGTGTGTGTGTGTGTGTGTGTGTGTTCAGTCTGAGACGCCAAGGTCAAACAGGCTGCCTCACTTTTCCTTACTCGGGGTGGTTTGCACTCTTGCTTTGACATTAAGCATTCAGCCAACATGGGGTTGCACGCTTGTGCGTCTGTAGTGTGTTTTCAGTCCTGGGGGGTGGGGGGGTGACTGTGACTATTGGACAGCTCACATCTGAAGCTGTGATGGGATGGGGGGGCGCAGGGAGGGGGTATTTATGTGTATTTATGTATACAGACATTTCTCAGTCCTGGGAGATGGTGGGGCAGCCCTCACACCTCTGGCTGTTCAGCAGTGAAGAAGTCGGGTGTGTCTGTGTGTATGTTCAGTTCGTGGCAGCGCCCTCACATCTCCGGCTGCTCCGTGCTCACTGGCTGGGTTCGGGGCTCAGGCGACTCATAGCGCTGATGGAAGTTTCTTTTCCTCAGTTTCTCGGGGGCTTTTCTCCACAAAACGATCTCCTAAACACAGAGGCAGCGGAGTGAATAAAGGAAAACTATTGTGCAAACAAAAGAAGAGAAACTAAAAAGATTGCAGCTGGATAAATGGTTAAAGAAAACTCTCCAGGAGAATAGAAAGACATGTCATACAAGAATATATCCTGACTATCACTGTAATTGACTATTTTAATGGAAACGTCACAGTATAAATCCCATAAGAAAAAAAAAGTGTGTCACAGGTTAGCCAGAGTGTTGTTTAACACCATTTTAGTTTCAGTGCAGGTTTTAGTACCACTAAAATAAGCTTGTATAGTTTGTGTAATCTTACAACAAAAAGCTAACACATGAGATGTGTGTAAAAGACAAACACGACATGAACAGTTCATGTGCGTCTCACAGTGCTGGAGAGACGTTTGTAGATACCAGCTCACTGATGATGATGACGATGACACTTTTTCTGTGCACTGGCACATTACCTGTTGTTTAAAGTATCTTCTGTCCTCTTCATCCACCAGCACCAGATTAAGGAAGTAGCGTACAGAGAACTTCTTGTTGACGTCCCTCATGGTGGGTGTCAAGTCATATCCTGTAAGGAAATGGAACACAACACGCTGCCGCTCAAACTTAAAAAAGTAAAACTATGTCCATTTAAAATGCCTTAATAAGAGAGGTGTTCACTGGGAAACTGACAACCTGATGATAAGAGGTTGCATCATGTTAATTGGTGAGAATAATCACTCAACAAGCTGCCGGCAGCGCAGGGAGAAGAAAATTTACCTGCCAGGAACAGTCTGATGGGGATGGACTCTCCTTTAACTGGAGCTCCATCCATGATCTCGTATTTTGCAACCGTCTCTGTCTCTGTGGTCGTACTGGGACCTAAAAATGAGGACAACATTTACATTAAGGACAGATGGATAGACTACGGTAAAGTAGAGCAGAGCTGAGAGAAGTTTCTCTGCTTTTATTAGGACCGAATCAGGTTACAGAAGCGTAAACCGTAAACAGCATTTTACAGCTTGAGAAACCTCAAGAGTGATGAAGTTTGAAGTTAGCACAGAGTCACGGTGGTGAATTAGCCCTCACTGTTTGTGTGTCAGATCCATGTCTCATTTTACACGTGACCACCTCAGATTCTTACCTATGCCTGTTATCTCCTTCTTGATGAGCTGCAGCTCCATGTGCTGGATCTTGATCCTGACCAGCAGGAAGTAGATCTTCCCAACAATCACGTCCTTGAGGTGGTATCTAACAAAGAGACGCATCGAGACAAGCTGCTCAGGCTGACTTAAGGGAAGGTCTTATTTTGGTTTGGGTTTGCTGAAGAAGAACTTAGGACTTCAACATAAAAGTTTTTTAAAAAATTGATCTTACTTGGATTTATTGTATTCAAACTCAATGTGCAGACAGTCTTCTATGCCGACCTCCATCTTGATGGAGTTGTTGACGTCTGGGTAGGTGGCTAACTGGTGAACAATCAGCTCGTATTCCTTCACTAAGTCAGACAGACGACGAACTATTGTCACCCTGAGGAAATACCTGCAAGGACAACACACAAATAGAGTCAGACCAACATAATGCAGAACACACTGTCATCTAAAGACTGAAACAATCTGTCACCACCATGTAATATCTGCAGAGGAAAAAGGGCAGAAAATTGAGCAGGAGGACTTTCTTCTCCACATGTGCAAATATCGAACTCTTACAATTCAGTGTGTTTTCCAAAATCTGACTTTGACTCATCAGTACAATATTCATGTACAGCACATATGTCAAAGTCAAGGCCCGCGGGCCAGATCCGGCCCCTAACACAATTATATCCGGCCCTCGAGATCATTTTACATTGATCTATTAATATTGTTATTAATGGCCCGGCGATATGAAGCGCTGATAACACACAAACTA
>JBAJHX010000001.1:21408058-21428910 GCA_037176925.1 Amniataba percoides
CTGACTGGAGGTTTAAAAATGTCAGGTAATAACAAATTTTGTGGGATTATAATACATACAGTACTGTACACAACACTAAATAAATGACCCTGTTACACCTGTACATTGTACAGAGGGAGTGTGCCTGAGAATATAACACATATTATATCATACAATGTTACTGTAACTCTTTTAGGGGAGAGGAGGTGTTTGACGTACACTTTGATGTGAACTGTCTCATGCAAAAGGTGAATCTAATCTTATTATCAGAATGATAGACGGATAATTAATCTGTTCTTATTTACACTCTAACATTTGAACTGTTTCCTGTTAACTGCATTTTGTCACGTCTAAACTTTTACTGGTAGTTTCTCATTTTGTCTTACCTTACTAATCTGAATATGCCATATTTCCAAAAAATAACATAAAAATGGAACTGTGCTGGAAATGCTGAAATAAATGTTTCAGATATTCACCCAGTTCTAAGCAATTGTAACACTTAAAAGCTGCACTGTAAACTTTAACATTAATTTCTAAATCATTTGCTTTATACTTTTTAACTTTGCTAGAAAGATATGTTCATGTTAACAGTGATTCAGGTGTATTTTAAGGACATAAAGGGTGGTGGTGTGCTCGACATTGCCATAGTGAAATATCTGACCTTGTAAAGGTTTGATCCCAAACAATGATCATTGATTGGGACTTTAAAATGAACAAAAAAATTATTAGCTGTCAAGCAAAATTTCAACAAATATAATCTTTGAAATAAAGCACTCACTCTCTAAACTGTGTTCAAGTTGGTTATAGCCACTTTATTTAAACAAACCCAGAGAATCAAGTCATTAATCAGGGAACGATAATGGGAATTATACAGCGACAATAAATTAATGTGAATGACAAATGACAACAACACACAGCACGTTTGGTCTGTACCAACAGAAGCAGTTTGTCTTGCCCAGCTTATCCCAATTACAGTTTTAAAGTGTGAGAAGCTTCGCCACATACAAAATATTTCTTTTGCCTGATTTAAGTATTTGTTTGAATAACCATTATTCATCATGCTGTGATAAACCCAACACAGCAATCACACGCTCTGAATACTGTGCAGTCTAATATCTCACCACAGGGTGCTACAAAGAGTTTAGCTGTCTGTGTGTGCTCTGTGTTTAAGCAAAGGTTAATGCATGAAAGTCAACATGCTTAGCCAGTGCTAATCTACTATTGTGTGGACATATTTGCAAATGACCTCTCGCTAAGTTCTCTGTGAAATATCATTAATATTTCAATTACAACGCAGGTATAAAAGTAATAAAAATATTAATGTTAATGACCTAAAATGGGATGATTGGCGAATAATGATTAATGTAGTTTTAAATTGGCAACAGTCAGTGGATCCAGTGCGCAAAGCATTAACCTGTCAGGCTGGTTCGCAGAGTGTACATTCACCCACTTTATATTCTTGTGCGTCATGAATGAATATGAATATTGCAAAAATCTAAAACTGAATCACATTCGTTGACCTTTGTTCTCAGAGAAAAGCATCTGCCTTTTTTCTGCCTGTGTGGTAAAAAGTGACTAAAACTTCATGGAGGATGATCGGTCGTGGTAGCATCAGGTGAAAATTGTGTAAGTGCCACAGTTTAATAATTAGATCAGATGTTTGGGTGCATGGATTTTCATATCCAGGTTCAGGTTTCTGTTAAAGCAGCACAGTGCCGTTCTGCATCTGCTCCTCTGTGCCACTAAGATCCCATCTTCTTCTCCATGCTGAAACAAGACAGAAAAAGTCAGAGACTTCTGTTTTACTTCTTAATCTAAAAGGTAACATGTTACAAGTGAGAGCTATTATAAAGCAAAAACTTAATGTGTTGAGATGTCCAAAAGTGTTTAGTAACACATGATCTGTAAAAAAACGAAGACACAATGTAGAATATTGCTTACTTGTATTTGATGAGACGACTTCCCTGGATTAGCTGTGCTGTTTCATTGGTCAAATGGCAAGCGAACAGCAGCCAGTTGCGTGGCTGCACTTTGTAGGCGAATCTCATGAAGAGCAGCGAATAGCAGCTCAGAGCTGAGAGGAGGCGCAAAATAGACAGGAAAGACTTTATTACAGCAGTCTTCTTGTAAACCTCTTACTACTGGACATGCAGAATTGAATATTAAGTGAATATTAAGCTCAGAAATAGGTGAGATTTTTCAAATCATTACAGGTCATGAGATGGAAGCAAATCATGAATTCCAGCTGTAGATTATTTTTAAGAATGTCTTTTTCCTACATATCCACGAGATGAAGAACAAATTACAAGCCCTCACCTACACAAACTTAACTACAAAGGGATGGTTGTATTGTATTGTGTATACATCTGGGTTTATGAAAAAATGTGCCTGTGCGTCTTACCGAAGGTCATCCTGCCGCTGATAATCTCAGGGCTTTTCTTCATGTCTGTAATGGCGGCTATAGGGAGACCCCAGTTTGCTACAGGACCCCAGAAGTGCTGCACAGATACATACAGATGACACAAATATAGTTTGGAGCATAGACTTTGTATGGTTTGCACATTTATCCTAGGTTGAGTGTGCAGGGCACAGGCAGAGCAGAACTATACAATAACTACCATATGAATACTTAATGATAAAATCTGTATTGTAAATCCCATTGTTAAATGTAAAACATTAAAATGACAGATAAACATTTAGCAGAACAAACACCGAAAGGTAAACAGAAAGGTAAACAGGTAAACCTACAGACATAATTGAGGACAGGCACAAATAGAAACAATGCCACTGAAAGACAGATGAAGGAACAGAAAGAATCAGTGCTTACCGTGCTGTTGGGTGATTTTAGTTAAATTTCAGCGCCACATGGAGAGAGAAAAGAACATAAACACAGATAAATCATACTGATATGAGCCAGACCGCACAACAGTTGCTGCCTCCTAAAACAGGTCACGAACAAATGAAGAGAGAACTGGATCAATCTGAAGTACTCAGGTCCCACAGGACATAAAGTCCTATGGTTTGTCTGGCTTTGTTTCCACTTTAATAACTTAGATTATGATGAAAAGGGTAACACTGGTATGTGGATATAAGAAAATAAAACATCACCTCTATCAAAAAGCGCTTAAGGTAATTTAATTAATATATTTGGATAAGGCATTCAGCCTTACAGTGCATTAGTTTGTCTTTCTAATGTATTTCCAGAAGCTAACAGACTCATCTGTCTGTAAGGGGATAACCTCCTCTTATCTGTGACAAATGTAAACAAAGATGGCCTCTTCAGTGTCCGCGTCATAACTTACCTTTCCTCTACATTTCATTTCAACATGTTGCTGGTCTGACAGAAGTGCGAACAGCAAACACGACAAAAAGCAATAAAAGCAGCTCCCTCTGTTGTGTTAACTTTGCCTCCATAAAACACAGCTCAGAGCAGGAAGCAAAGCAGCTTGTTGCCTCTCTCAGGGTACGACCCGCTTTGAAGGCTTGCTGGCTGTTTTCTGGAGGTTTCTAAAAAACCCTTCCCATGTATAATTATAACTCTTACAACTTTTTTAAAGGGATAATTTATTGTCCAAACTCTGAAAGTGGTGAAGCAAACACACTGTGCGCTAACACACTGGAGCACACTTGTCCTTGAAAATAAGAACTAGCTATAGTGTAGTAACTATAATACCGATATTAACATGCAGGTTGTTTAAAATGTCAGTGTGATGATTTTAAAGTGTCAGCTGGTCAAATCAGTCCGGTGTTAAACATTAGCTGACCTCGATGCTAGCTTCCTTAGCATGTCGGCTAACAGACAACACAAATACAAACCTCGTCAAATAATCCCTGAACTCTTTGCTCTTCAGGTGGTCGATGGCTTTCCGTGCGATCGCCCCTGCCATGGTTTTAAACTCTGTTGTGGATCTGTTGTTTGTTTTTAGCCGAGAAGAGGGCTGCAAGTCTTTGCTGAAGGGCGACCGACTGACAGCTTCGAGCTCAGAGGACGACCGACCTGGTTTACGACACTGTCGCAACTGCGCAGACTCTGATAGACCTTCAAAATAAGATCGGTAATGTGACGAGATAATAAGATAATGTTAGAAATAAAATAAGACTGTGATAGAAATATAGAAAATATAGATATGATTTTTAAAATTAAAATAAATAAAATAAGATGATGTTTGAATGTGACAAGATTATATTAGAAATAAAATGATGATGTTAAAAATATTTTTTTATGAATACGATAAAACGAGGTTAGAAATTTAATCATATAGATTATATTGGAATTAAAATAAGATTATCCGAGAAATAAGGTAAGATTATATCTGATATATGAAAAGGTCATGTTACCGTTAAAATTAGATTATGTAAAAACATGTCAAGGATATTTTAGAAATAAAATAAGATTATCTTAGAAACAAGATAAAATTATGTTTAAAAATAGGATAACATTATCACAAGATTGTGTTGGAAATAAAATACGATTCTGTTAGAAATAATATGACTGTACAATGCATATTAAAATTCCCCTCATAATGTTGGGGCACTCAGATAGACACGAATAGTAAAAATATTGTAAATACATTACAATAATTGTTTTCAGGTAAAAATAAACTTTATTTTTAAAAACTAAAAAAACAGTATCTAAATGGAACAACAACTTTCAAAGTTACATTAAGTCATACATATGATGACATTATAGTAATTATAAGATAAAGTACAATGCACAATTCAAAGCCTTAAATTAAAAAAGTTTAATTTAATTAAAGGTGTAATGAAAGGGTAATGCAGAGGATTTACGTGTTTTAAGGCAACACTAGGGGGCGACATAAGAAGTGATTTACAGTCTATGGCAAGGCACAAACACTGAAAGCACACACTCATGTATCTATTGCTGTTAAACAATACTCACAATCTGCTTTAACAATGAGGGCCCCAGTTGCAGAAATTGTGTTTAAGAATTGTAACAACTGTTGATGTAGCTAAAAACCTGAAAGTAGATGCAAGTGGAAAAAAAAGTGATAGTGAATGGAAAGTTATAAAAAAAACAAAAAACAAAGCAAGAATGGCAGAAATGAAGAAGTCCTACACACAATATTTAAATGAAAATATTGAAAATTTTCACTTGAATCTACTGTTTTTACCCACATAGTATTGCTATGGATACCTGCAGTTCAATATACCTGGATTAAATTGATCTGTAATTTTGTAAATTAGAAATCCCTTCATTTATACCACTGGATTTACAAAATATAGACCCACTATCCAAAATCTTATTTATTGTTTTATTAAGAACGTAATTTCTTGTCCTGAATATCATTGACCTGACATCAGTGTCCACCATTGGGCCGCACTTCTGCGTAGTTCTTGACCAACTGGGAGATCCTGACGACTTTAATGTCTGCTGGTACTTGATCATAGTCGGACCACAGGTATTCTGGAGACAGCACTTTGGTTGGCTTGTTGTACAGCAAGTACCTGAGTTACAGACACACATGCAGATGAGTTTTCTGTGGCTTGTAGACATGTAAGCAGAGTCTGCTTAAAATGAAGAAATGATGTGCAACACCATACTTGTTCAGATGACTTTCTTCCTGCCACACAGCTTCGATCTTATTCTTGGCATCTTCCTCTGACTGCATGTAACAGTATCTGATAAAGTAAGAGATCTGTTTACATTTTGGATGTATTTTAAGAGAACAGAAATTCAAGAAACAAAGGGAAAACATAGAAAAGAAAATTATATTTAGATTTTTAATTAGTTTAATTCAATCATTTTTTAAAACCTCTAATGTTTAGAATGTCATGATTTTTTCCAGTATGTCCACCCTGTTGCCACAGTTTATTTAGTCATCATTATATCTTTCTATGTAAAATCACATAAAAGGTAATTTGGCATTTGGTTACCTGACTAGCTTGTACATGTCCTCCAGGTATCCACCCCAAACAGCAGCAGTGTAATAGTAGTCTCCTTCATCAGGAGGGATGTAGGCTTTGGACTGGGGCCGGCGCTCATATGGAAAAGCGTCCCTTTTTGTATTCTCAAAAAGAAAAAAAAATTTTAAATAAAGTCAAGATTAAAATTATGAAAAGCTATAGCTGATATGGACAGATTAGGAAATGAAATGAGATATAATACTAATTTGTATAATAATGGATGTAGCAACTCACAACGTAATAACGGCTCATAATGTAATAACTTCAATGTAATAAAAGTTCATAATGTAATAATCGACTCATAATGTAATAAAATCATGAGTGCAAAACGTAATTTGTCTTTGCGCATAATGTAATAATGTAATAACGTATTACATTATGAGCTCAGCTATATAGCAACTCATAATGTAATAAAAACTCATAATGTAACAATGGCTTATACTGTGAAAAAAGTTGCATTATCACCAATACCTCTCAAATACAAAACAAGGAATGGGTTCAGTATATTATATGTAAATTAGTGAAACTGAGTAGCCTATTATTTGATAGTTATGTATTCTGCAGAACTTTTTGTAACCTCTAAAGTTTAATTAATTGTTAAATCAAGCCATTCACCTTTTTTTTTCATTCTTTTTTTTTTTTAAACTTTGTGTGTTAAGATGCTTTTTTATAACTGAAGATTTTCTAAGCTGGTTCATGTTTTGTATGACCTCCACGTTTCAGGTTAAGTATACAGTTTCAAAATAAAGTAGATTTAATGAACATGTTTTGCTGCTTGTATCATGTATTTACTGTAAGTAGTAAGGACATGTTTAAAAGGCATTAACTTGATGAATGCATTATTAGTCATTAATTAACATTAATTAATTAAATAATGTTGGTGAGTTAATTATTAGTTGTTGATTCATAATCATGATTAATTATTAAGCATTAAGTAACAGTTATTATTAATGATAATTAATTATTCTTAATCATAACAGTTATTATTAGCAATTATTATTACTTCCGCCAAGGAGGTTGTGTTTTCGCCAGGGTTTGTCTGTCAATATCTTTTTATATGTTATCAGTGGTTACAGCAAAAAAACAAAAAACAAAAAAACAAAAACAAAAAACAAAGAAACAGAAACTGCATTACCCACAAGGGGTGGCTGAACTGCCCAGACGGTGGTCTGCGCTCAAAGTGCATTTCTAGTTATTATAATGTATTACTTAACATTAATATAATTAATGTTAATTAATCCATTACTCAGCAGTTGATTAATGTCTACTGATTAGAGCAAATGAATGTATCATTAAGCATTCATGAAAGTTGCATAATGTAATTACTGAGTATTAATACATTACTTAATGTATTAGTAAAACAATAATAATGTCGCTAGTCATAATTTATTAATGGTGTTTATTTGGATGTAATTATCATTAAGAAACAGCTTTTTAATACATCTACTTATCATTTGCTGATGGTGTACATTTTACCCAGATGTGCAATAAACAATCATTTAGTGTCTTAAGTAATCATTTACTAATCTTGTGCAGGTCATCAGGTAGCCCTTACCTAAAATTGAATAACCTGCTGAAACCTTAATAAACTATAGGAAAAGCATTACTTTACTTAACCATAATTAAGCTTTCACCTTGCAGGAATGGCAAAGGTAAAAAAAAAAAAAAGGTGATAATGCAACTTTTCTCACAGTATAAGCCATTGTTACATTATGAGCTTTTATTACATTATGAGTTGCTATATAGCTGAGCTCATAATGTAATACGTTATTACATTATGATGTTATGTGCAAAGACGTTATTACGTTATGCGCTCATGTTTTTTTTACGTTATGAGTCGATTATTACATTATGAACTTTTATTACATTTAAGTTATTACATTATGAGCCGTTATTACGTTATGAGTTGCTCCAGTGGATAAGTTAGAAATAAGAATTAAGATTAAACAAGTAAAGTTTTCCATGAACTAGAAGTGAATACAATGTTGTATAAAGAGTAAAACCTTGTAGTATCCGCGGTGAAGCACTGCAGACAGCCGACTGAGAGACTCAGCTCCGAATCGGTTGTGAAAGACGCTGTCGATGTCCATCATGAAAAGATAGTCTGCCTCACCACGAATCTGAAAGCATGACAGATGATATGCGAGACTAAAAGCTCAGAGGAGGGACTCAGTTGGTCGTAAAAAGACTGAATTAAATAATGCTATCAAAATATAATAGAGCACCATATCTGATTTAATGCTCCTGATAACAGAGCTGCTCATAAATCCCTCCTGTGTTTTTCCTACAATGTTGATTAAAGATGAACAAAAAATGAGCAGTGACGATTGAAAAGCATCACCCACTGAAATCAGACAATTAAAACAGTGCTATTAAAATAGCTTTTTTGTTGGCCAGTTTTCTGTTTCATTTAGTACCTGTTTGTCGATGGTGAGAGTGGCCCATTTCATCCTGCCGAGCACTACGTCCTGCCAGCGGTTGGAGCTGGGGATGTCGATCACTGAGATCTTCCTGCCTTTACCCATTTGAATCTGACCGATAAAATCAAAGATTAAAACAAATTGTGAATGACAGCATTTGGTCACAACATTTAAAGATAAAACTATTCAACTAGTCAGCACTTATGTCCAGTTACATTCATTCGATCTGTTATGAAGCTCTACTGTCATCCAAAAACAATTAAAACACATGAAACTCGTGGAAATGTTTGTAACCTACAGTAGCGGAGAGAGTCAATGAATGAAACAGAAAAAATAAATCAGTTTGTCAATAAAAACAAAACCTGAATAAAAGTGCAATTATTTTTTCAAATGTTATATTTGCTTTTCCTGCTAAGCCAAGTGTCTGGTGTACAGAGTATTATTCATATAATGTAATGTAAAAACTTGATAACTAATTGCACTGAATATGTTGCACAATGAACCAGTGTTTAGGGGGGAAATGTAACCGTAGAGCTGCACTGACCCACCATAGATTGCTACACATTACATTTATTGTGAAATGTCTCTTTTCAGCAGGCACTCACGTCGGGGACATCGTTTTTATTGTCTGTGAAGACGTAGTAAGTGACCCTGAAGTCAACAAGAAAGTACTTTTCACCCGACTCCAGGAAGCCCTTCAGGAAACGTGTGTACCTGTTTGGATGGACGGAAGCAAGTCAGAGGGTTCATCAGTGAGAGATACAGAATACAAATAACACAGCACAGAAGATAAGCAGCACGCATGTGGAGCTGCTTTATTATTTCAGGTTTACAAGATTTCAGATTCCAGCTCAAAGCAACAAAAATATCTTGTGTACCTACTTGCCAACAGCAAACACCACCACAGCAACTCGAGGGTCCATTTTCTTATAGATGGCATCAATAACTACTGGATCAAAGGTTCCCTCCCAAACCAGAGGAGCGTTCCAGTTTGTCACTGAGTTCACGTCAGTGCGTCTGGGAAAAGCAACACATGGTGGAATCAAATGTAAATCTTACAGCATCAATGACAAATGAAACAAAGGGAATCAAAGAAAACTGAATGTTCTTACAACTTCATCCGATTAACGACAACACTCTTGACTCAAGAAGGGGAACATTTTCTATAAGTTAGAAAAACACATCTTACAGTTTTTTTTAATTTATATTTCTAATTTTCTTGCTGGGTCTCTCAATCTCAAAAAGTTATGTCATCTGCTTGTTAGTCTCACAGGGATGTAAATACATGCTAAAACTCCTACTATGAAGTAAGAATAAGCGCACAATGTTCGATTTCCAAAAGTGACTTCACAGATGAACAGAATTCCATAAAATGCCATTAAATTTTAATTCAATCTTAACTAAATTCAAGTATATTTTAATTTGTTTAAATTCAGAGAGTACCAAAGTGAGATGTTCGTCATTGTTATTTGACTAAAAGACTTTCCAGTGTGAATTTTGCCCAGGGAAAAATGTATTATCATGTATTATGATATCATCATGTATTATGTATAAATGTATGATCATATTTACCCTTGCTGTGTGCTTGGCTGTGCATATTTCACTCTGAAAAAGAAGATCAAATTAAATTCAGTCTTCAAAAGAAGAAGTGGGGGGATAAAACAGTACAGGAAAAACAAATAAAACAATAAATACAAAAATGACGGACAATGGTAACTAAGTTCATTAGATGAAACAACACCAAAGGATCAGATACAGAGGAAAGCTCCACGCCATCCATCCTATCCATTCATCCATGCATGCCTCTGTCAATATTGCTCCTGCGATATCAAACTTCTGTGTACGCTGCAGAAGTTTTTACTTTTGTAGCAATATCCAGCGATATACACATCTTCTTCCTCTTGTTCATGACATACCTTTATGACAGTGCGGATTATTGCACCATATGTATTTAAGAGCAGTCAAGAATGTGGTAATGTTTAACAACAGGGCGAGGATGCGACTCCATTTGAGTCTATAAACGCTTCTCACCCAGTTTTCATTTTGAGGTCTCGAATCCTCCAGCTGCCATTGTCTGGGCAGTCTTTTATCTCTATAACCTCCACTTCTTTCGTCACATCGTTGCATGGCTCACAAATGCTTAAAAGGGAAACACAACATGACACAACATTAATTTCACGATGTGACCGAACTAATTGAATGGATCATAAAATGAGATGTTAGTTTTCATAAAATTCCTACAGTGGAAACCTCTAAAAAGGGTCGTGTAGTCACACTGTAAATGAGTGCTTGTATGTCCTCCGTGAGTGATGGGTGTTCATTTTATTCAGTTCTGTTGGGTTTGTTTGTTTTATCTCCTTAACTCAAAGGTTAGTTTCACTGTGTTACATGGATTTGAACTGATACGTCTCCTCTCCGTCCTTACAGGAAACCTTACCTGAAGGATGAGATGGTTGGCCTATATCCTGAGTACATATAGATGACCCTGTGAAGACACATGTGTGAGTTAACCAGCGAACAGTCAGTACAGAAGTTACATGGTTACATAGTTAATCACAATAGTTTCATTAAACCTATTTACTGTACATCTTGGTGGCATACATTTGTTAAATGATGTGTAAAATAAAACATATGTGGAGTGTACTGTAAAAAAGGACAACGTATGATTTTGGAAATTCAGCATAACAAGAAGCTGAAAACACACACACACACACACAGTAGACGTGACGCACCCAGTTATAGTTACATATGACTACAGAGAGAAAGATAAGGGATTCACATCCAGCAGAGGCTACAGTATCAGTCAGTAGAGTTTACACGGAATAAAGATGGCGGCAGAGTTCATTAGTTAAACAGTTGCGTCTCATCGAGCACAGTCAGAAATGGTTTCCACACCTACAGGAAATAGTTTTGTGAACTGCTCAAATGAATCTGTTCCATTATAACAACACAAAGCATGAGCCACCTGAAACAGGCAGAATGGAGACTACCATTTAAGTGATATTATTTTTTTAGATGCAACCACCTGAAAGCCTGTTTTTCATAGGATGGAGCTGCCCTTGTCCTGTGAGAGTGAGCAAATATAACCAAATTAAAGTGCGGCTAAATTTTTATTTTATATTGTGTTGAATATCCATTAAATATGTCACGACAGAAATGACCAACCACTGGACAGTGCCAGAATACGTGTGATGGTGATCTTTTGATAGTCCCACATCTATCACAAACATTTTGCTCAGCTTAGCTCTGAAGTAATGCAGTCTGTATGGCTTAAACTGAATGAATCTTTATCTAAAACATGTAGGACAGCTCTCTATACTGGACCAAACATTTAGAGTTTGGCTGTGAGAGAGTAATTCATAAAACATGTGGCTCTTTGGTTTGATAGTGAGTGTTTGGACACACTCCTGCATGAAGTGCCTTACTTTTCTGAAAATTGTGGTAAAAACACAGTTGAGGAAGGAGGTAATTATTCTGTAGCTGACTTATCGTACATGTCTACATATTTATGTAGATATCCCCCCACTCCAGAAACATGTATACTATAGGCGTGTGCACAGAGACAAAGAATTTCTTATGTGAATTTTTTATGTGTGCCCTTGTAGAGACATTCCTGGAACAGATGTGGGTTTGATCTGTAATCTTTAACAAGAGTGAGGGGACAACAGAACGTTTTGTCTCTCAGTATCAGAACATTCAGTGTTTGCATGAATGCATCTGTTCATGCAAACTCTAGATCAGTATTTTCAAGCTTCCCTCAGATCACCGCCCCTTAATAGTAGGTGACATTTCAACTCATTGCTGTTAGCTTCCATCATAAAACAGCTGAAAGTTTGAATTCCAGGAACCATGTTTTGTTTTTCCTTCTACAATGCTACTGTTTCAAGATTTATCAGTTTGCTGTATGCAGGTGTGAGCTAAGACTCCTCTCAAAGCTTTCTGTGAACACACGGCGACCTCTTAGCTGTACGTCTCCAATCCACTGTTTGTCTATCACTGACTGCACAAAATCGTTAACAAAATTTTTTTTAAAATTTAGTTTTCTCGTGACCCCAGTGCTTCTCTTTCAGTCTGTTTCCGTTTATTTTGTGTGTGTGTGTGTGTGTGTGTGTGTGTGGTCTTCTCTTACTTGGTCCTGCTCAGCTCCTCCAACATGTCTGTTAACCCATTTGCTCACCACCTTCCCCTTTCTAAACAGTCAGCTTCTTATACCAATCCCGTTTCTTTTTGTCTTTATTGATTTGTCTGTTTGCCATGCCTCTGTTTTTTTTTTTCTTGTGCCTCAGTGCTTTCCCATGTTCCAGTGAGTTTTTGCTTGTTTGAATTTGCTAGCCATGACAATCTCATGAGATATTTGTTTTGCATAAATCAAACGTAGCTGCAAAAGTTCATTCCTCTCGTCTGGTCTGCTAAAGTTAAAGTTACTTACTCAGCTTGTGTGTGACCATAAGAGACTATTATCTCAGCTGTAACTGTCAAGACAATGATTAACTACTGTACTTCACAGGCAGTTAATATGAATCGGACTATGGACAGCTTGAATCACATATCAGCAAGTCATATCCATAAATTTAGAAATACATTTTCTGAAGCTTCTGTTAATATAATTTTGCGTCTTTTTTAAATTAGAAAATTCAATCACATAAATCTAACTAGAATTTTGTAAAAAGATAAATAAATACATTAATCTAAACCAAGGATAAACCTTTCAGTTCTAGTGTGTTAAGAAGTGAAACTGTTGTCCTTGCTGTGTCAAAATCGTACCACAAAAGAAAAAGAAAAGCAACATAGACCAAAACATGAACACAATATTTAACCTTTCTGGATGATCAATATTCAGTCCCATGAGTCTTATTTACAAAGAGCTATAACAGTATTCTTGCTGCACTGCTTATATTATATATTATTTGAAGCATGTAGAATAAGATCTCTTCCTTAGAAACTCAAGAACTTCATTTTTTGCCTCATTGACTTATACATTGTAATCTAGTAAAGAAAAAGTAAAAGACTTACCCCATTAAGACCAGAAAGGCGAAAAAGACCAAAATATGGATCCTGGTAATGTAGCGTAACATATCAACTCTCCAGGTAATTTATTTGTAACTGCAACACTATCGAACATCAGAGACACAAAGAGCGCCGACTGGATACACCTTTCTGACTTACTTCTGCTCAGGTGGAGGTTCTACTGGGCATGAAGTAAAATCAAGCAAGATAAAGAAAGGGAGGGAGGAGGCAAATGGTTAGACTGACTGATCAAACAGGAAGCTGCACTAAATGGCAGGTAGATATACTAAAGGACAAAGCAATAAACACTGTACAGTGAAGACAAAGAGGGAAAAAAGGCAGAGAGATGAGTGAGATCGAGTGATATTCATCAAAATGAAAAAGCAGAAGACTCACAGGCCACAAAGCCCATGGTGCAAAAAGATAAGAAAATGGATGTGTTCCAACTACATACCATATCACTACAGTATAAGTTAAGACAAACACTAATTATGCACAGTAGGCATCTTTACAAACCAAGACCACAAAATATTTCAATTTCAAATTGTAGTTATATTCATCACTTAACTCCAATACACTATAATACGAACAGACAAAGAGATACATAAATCAAAAGTATGACAAAAAACTTCAAACACACACAAAGTTTAAACCTATATAGCTAAAGTACAAAATCCTGAATGGAGTTATGATGTCTGAATTTGATGATTTTTGTCTTGGATGAGACCTTATACTGGTGAGCAGTCTGTTGCGACGCTGCTTCACATATGTATAAAGTGTTGACCCTGATGCTAATTTTAACAAAACCTCCCACATTTTAACAGACGTGTTTGCAAACCACATTAACAAAGCACTTAAACTGAGCTTTTCTATCTTTCTCCATTGCAAAATACTGTTCTGGAAAGTATATCTCAGTTTAATACTGCATGTAATAAAACTCTACCCAGAGCTGGAGGCATGTAGTTCATCCTCTGTTCCCTGCCAGTTTGGATAAAGCGAAATTAGACTAAACACTGTAAAGGTCCAGGTGAAAGAGGTGAAAATGATTCACAGAGCAACAATCAGTTATTACAATGATTTTATGATAGCTTCAGAGCTGATAACCAATAACAAGACCCGGATCTTTATGCAGCGGTGCTCCTTTGTGTCCAGTTCCATGTGTGCATACCTTCACAATTATTTCTAGTCATAAATCTATAACCACTCAGGTAAAAAGAGCCAGAGCCAACATAAAGGCTTTCAGATTTATATCAATAGAATCAGATTAAAAACTACTTTATTTATTTATTGCCTTCTGTGTGTATGTGTGTTGTCTCTCCCTGCCTGAGGGGGGTACTGTGTTTTTGTCTTTCCCCTCTTTACCTCTTGTGTCTGTCTCTTGTTTTGTGTTTGAGGGAGGCAGGTCAGTTACCTGTATTTTATTTTCATGTGGTAGGTAAGTTAGTAAGTGTTTTGTTTCTAGAGATGTTTTGTTTATTGTTTTGGCCATGCTCCCCACTTTTTTGGTTTCTGTAAATAAATAATTTGTTGGACTGCCAATGCTTTGGTCTGGTCATCACTGGGGGCAGGGAAAGAGGGCGACACCCTTTATGTTGTGTCCTAGGTTCCCCTAGACTGGGACATAACAAACAGCAAAGTGTGGAAAGCCAAGAGTTTACATTTTCAGGAGGGGAGAATGCCTGAACATTTTTATTTTATTTAACTGGACACGCACCATGTCCCCTAGCAATAGTTTTCTTATGGCCTACATGCCTTTTTTTTCTAGCCCAATCCCCCCGTGGATCAACCATCACTTTACAACATAGCTCCATGTCAGTTATTATGGGCTAATATTAATAAATGCTATTGTTGAAACACAAATACTCACCTGTTCTTCCTTTGCTGCCTTAGGCTGTGTGGGCGCTGTCAACACCATTTATTTTTATTTTCTTTGCTCTCATTTGCTCTCTCTATATGCGTGAGTAAACAACTTTCAGGCCTGCTGCCCGCTACTGCGACACTGCGCCATCTGCTGGCCACTCAATATCATCACCGCGTCTTCATGTGGACTGAGGCGCGTCCAAAGGGCAGGATTTCTTGTTTTTTAATCAAGCCACACAAATTTTAAAAAGATTATTTTCACGAGAGGGCTCGTTATAGATAGATAGATAGATAGATAGATAGATAGATAGATAGATAGATAGATAGATAGATAGATAGGAGACTTTTAGTGATCACTGCCACTGCTACTACTACTAATAATATTAGTAATAGTAATAACAGTGACGCTCAAATGTATGGACACTATGTCTGGTGTTATGCTGTTATATATGATATAATATGTATATGTAGTATATACTTGGCTATACAAGATATACATACATGCATATGGATATAATATTAACATAGGACGTGATATATAATGTATGTGTAAGACATACCAGGTTAACAAGGTAACATT
This sequence comes from Amniataba percoides, assembly GCA_037176925.1. NCBI lineage: Eukaryota > Metazoa > Chordata > Actinopteri > Centrarchiformes > Terapontidae > Amniataba > Amniataba percoides. The sequence continues at coordinate 21,423,830 of JBAJHX010000001.1, forward strand.
AATAAACAATATAAAAGAATTGAATTTATTGTCTAAAACACACATACACACACACACACACACACACACATCCATCTATTTATAATGTTGTTAAATTATGTTAAAGGCTCTCTCTAGATCCGTCGTGCTTATCTATCACTTCTATTTCTATGTCTGCCTCGTGAACGCCCTTGTTCCTCGCGCGGCCTGTGTGCGCTCCTTTCCATCCGCGTGCCCGTGGGTGAGCCTGCGTGTCCTCGTTGAAGGTTTCCAACAGGGAAGAGAAATGCCGTCAAAAATCATCTTTGACACTGAAGACCGCGCCATGGACGACGACATGGACACAGCCGCGGAGGCTGTTACCTTAAAGGTGATAATTAGTAATAGATAATAAAAATTCATACCTAATAATCCGTCGGTTTGACAACATGTAGCTTGACGTGCTAACCTCGGCTAACCGGAGAAGCACACTGAAGAAAAACCCACGTGAGGTGTGTTAGTGTAGCGACAGTGGAGGTGAAATGTTGTTTACTAAAGAGTAATAAACTAGTGTGAGTCAGCAGCGTGAATGCAAACTCTGCCTGTTTTAATGCCCCATACAGTGAAAATGTAGCCGATTAGCATAGCTACATGATCACATGGCGAGCCCACATGTTGCAGAGCCGATCTGTACATCACAGCGACACGTGGGGGCCTTTAAAGTACTGCAAACATCTGTGTTTGTGTCTGAGCTGTGGTCGCGACGTGATGACGTGTCTGCTCCTCAGCTGCCGGTCAAATACACAAAACAACCTGCAGATCAGTGAGAAAACAATTTAACAGAGTTATACCTGCCGATAGTTATTGTTTACATTGTTGATTATAAACAACTTAACTTATTGTAAACAGAATTAAAGTGCTGATTTTTTTTGTCCAACTACTTTTTCCAAGAGAATGAACGTTGATGCGTCATCGATGATATTTACTGTGTGATAAACTGTGTGCCATAATATAGTGTCCAGTGGAGGAAAGCCAAAACAGCCAAAATAATTAAGAAAAGCAGTCCAGAAAGATTTGAGGTTTCTGATTAAGTGATTATCAAAACAGTTTTGATAATCAGAACTTGTGATGCATGAAATACTTACTTACCATAATTACACTTGGAAAATACTTCTCAATATTGCTCACATAGTGGCAACAAAAGCAATTAAAATACAATTTTTAAAAAGCTTAACACTTTTCAATTGTTACATTAAGTCCCTTTAACTAGTAATGTATATTACATCTGATGTAATCGCATATAGGTAAGTTATGTTAGTCAAACAAATTGCAATATGATGTCAGCAGTAAATCAGCAAACATTTTCCTTTCCTAAATATTTTGTTCAACTGCACAGTAATTGGTTTAACTGAAACCTGCTTGCCTTTGTTGCTTTCAAAAACTGTAATGAAGAACAAGACCAAGGAGAGCAAGAAGCTGAAGAAGAAGAAGCAGCTGGAGGACCAGGCCGAGCAGGAGGAACCAGACTGTGAACCCCCGGCACCAAAGAAGAAAAAGAAAAAAGACAAGCTGGCAGCGGACCAAGTGGACAACCACATAGACGAGGCTACAGACATGAATGGCAACGCAAATGGTGTTGAAACACCGAAGCAGAAGACGAAGAAGAACACTGAAGGAGAGACAGAGGTCAGTGCTGTGGTCTGAATATGGAGTCATCAGCTGGGTAGATTCCTCGTGTTGGGATACTACATGATCTGATGTGATGAATGGTGAAAAGGCCCCTCATGTAATACCGTCTCCACTCCTGTCTTGGGTTTAGAAAAAAAAGAAGAAGCAAAAGAAAGCGATCGCAGAGGAAGAGACCAACGGACATTCCACCCCAAGCACCCCTTTTGAGACTCCTGTCCAGACGCCGTCCCAGTCGAGTGAAGACTCAGCCAGCGACAGCGAAAAAGAAACTGTACGTCTCTCAGTGGAAGTTTTTACCACCTTTGTGTGACACTTATTGTATGTTTATCCGGCTCTGCTTTATCATAATTAGAATCAGTAGTTAAACACTTTGATTGGAGTTTTGTGAACAGTTTCAGAGTTTTCAAGGTGTAAGTTAAGCTGTATAAAAGTAAAGACTTAGCGGTGTGGCAAGCATGTGTTCACATGAATAGTCTGCCCTACAATATGTGAAGCTCACAGAAGATACCAGAACTATTTTAAAATGAAGTAACAAAACAACTACACGATAACTGCAAATTATCTTATGCCTTATTTTTTTCACCATTAAGTTTAATTTAAATGTTTATATCACATTAACTTTGTCTTTTCAGTCGCTAACTTGCTATTTCTGGGTTGTTTGTGACACTTCATCAAAGTTCAAACATCCTTGTAAACTGACTCTCTTTATTTGTTCAGGAGGCCACACCAGAGCAGAGGGAGGGAGCTTTCTCCAACTTCAGGATCTCCCAGGTCACCATCGATAAACTAAAAGGTAAAAAATAAGATTTTACCACTTTTTCCCATCTTTGTTTTTACCTCTGTGACTCGAGACCAGAGGTGTCCATAGTCAGACCTGTTCCTGCACAGTTTGAGGCAAGTGTGCTGATAATTTGCTAATTTGCTATGCTAATTTGAATTAAGCATAACCTTTGAAAAAGCTGCAAAGACTGTGCAAATGTGGTTAATGAACTTCTCTCCATGACATATTTATCATGTCTGAGCAACTTTTTATTGAGTAGACATGATTTCTAATATTGATTCACATTTTGTTTAATCTCGGGTACACCATGGCTTAGTTCAAATGATGAATATTTGAATTTTTAAGTCTGCAGATTGTCTTTAGGGACTGAAACGAGTGCTTCAATAAATGTTAAATGTGTCTCTTTGTACTGAACTTTGGAGTGTTAACTCTGCTTTTGGAGCTGCTGAGGTACATTAGGATGTAATAAATAACAAATTCCAATCGATCCTCCATCTTTCTCCCTGTGCTGTCGTTCCACTCTCCTCCCCTCCTCTCTCTCTGTCACTTTCTCAGCTCGGGGAGTCTCTTACCTGTTTGACATTCAGGTGAAGACATTTAATCCTGTGTATGACGGGGAGGATGTAATTGCCCAAGCCAGAACAGGAACAGGGAAGACTTTCTCCTTTGCCATCCCTTTGGTGGAGAAGCTCCAGAAAGACTCGTTGCCGCTGACCAGAGGCCGGGCTCCCAGGGTAAACGCTCACACCACAGACTGAAAACAAGCATCAGTTACTCTGAGTATGTGTCTGACCGAGTGCCTTTTCTGTAGGTCTTGGTGTTAACTCCAACCAGAGAGTTAGCTATCCAGGTCGCTAAGGACTTCAAAGACATTATCAAGAAACTTTCTATCACCTGTTTTTATGGAGGCAGCTCATACAACCCTCAGAGTAAGTCCGAGCAAAAACACAAAGATCTGAAGTTTGTGTGTATGTTGGTTACTTAAACATACTAAAGGTTTAACTGTAAATAGCTGAAAAATACACAACACTGCAAAGCTTTAGGCATTGATATTAACACAGCAACTCTCTCCTCTCTTCTCCTCCTGTCCAGTTGATGCTATCCGTAACGGTATTGATATTTTGGTTGGAACCCCCGGTCGCATCAAAGACCACCTCCAGAACAATAAACTCGACCTCTCTAAGCTCAAACATGTTGTTCTGGATGAAGTAGATCAGATGTTGGACATGGGATTTGCAGAACAGGTTGAAGAGATTTTGGCTTCGTCATATGAGAAAGGTGAAGTAAAGCACAGTGTTTGTTCTCGTTTTCAATCTGTGTGTTCATGTTTGTGTGTTTTTATGTAGGATGACAGTTTGGATTTTCTTTCTGTCATGTATGTTACAGGAGATTGTTTGTTTGTCATGTGTGTAAAAATAACAAAACCCGTGTGTGCGCGCGCGCTTATGCTCATTCTCCTCTCCAGACTCTGACTCCAACCCACAGACTCTTCTGTTTTCGGCCACCTGCCCCCCGTGGGTCTACGATGTAGCCAAGAAATACATGAGACCAAGCTGCAAACACGTCGACCTGATTGGCAAGAAAACGCAGAAAGCTGCAACAACTGTAGAAGTAAGTGTGTGTGTGTGTGTGTGTGTGTGTGTGTGTGCGTGCATGCGTGCGAGAGAGAGAGGGAATCAGTTGGCAGAGGTGAAAGAGGCGACTGGTGTGTGATGGGTGCAATTTAACAAGTGCTAAAGCAGCCTCAGTTGTTTGTCCTCTCAAAGTTGCCTGCAAGTGGGTGCAGTTAAAGTAAATGAGACAGTATAATGGATTCACATATATCTCCATCAGGAAAGAACAGCTTGTTCATTTGTAATTATATATATAAAAAAGAAGCAGTATTTATCATCATCAACACCAGTAGCATTGTAATGAAGTACAAGTTAAAGTTCACCAGCTGTAATAATGAAAACATCTCTCTCACCCCCCGGTCTCCCCCTCTGTCTCTCTCTCTCTTCTTTTATCTGTAGCATCTGGCCATAGCGTGCCACTGGTCACAGCGTGCTGGCGTGTTGGGCGACGTGATCCGGGTTTACAGTGGCAGCCACGGCAGAACCATTGTGTTCTGTGAGACAAAGAAAGAGGCCAACGAGCTGTCCCTGAATGCATCCATCAAGCAGGTAGACACACACAGACACACTGTCACACATGCATACACACACCAAACAGTCTGCAAAATGATCAGCTGGCATTTTGAGAATCAGGTAACTTCATAATAAGAATTGTTTAGAGTTTTGTTTCCTTGGAAAGGTTCATTTGTAGAGTGTTTTAATGTTTCATTTCCCTCAGAAAGAAACCATTAGACACAAGGAAAAAAGGTGACAAAGAAGGAGACAAATTCTCTAGTGTTCATTTTTCATTTTTACTGTGTTTTTATGTGTTTTTAGAGTGCCCAGTCCCTCCACGGTGATATTCCTCAGAAACAGAGAGAGTTGACGCTCAAGGGCTTCAGAAATGGGGCGTTCGAGGTCCTGGTTGCCACCAACGTTGCGGCCCGTGGATTAGACATTCCCGAAGTCGACCTGGTGGTCCAGTGTTCTCCACCCAAGGTGTGATGTTTTGTATTTTAGATTTATAACCATGATCCAATCTTAAGGTGCAGATTCCATAA
>JBAJHX010000001.1:21429010-21476849 GCA_037176925.1 Amniataba percoides
TTAGTTTCTCTAAAAAAAGGTTTATGTCTCTGTTGTCGGTGTCAGGATGTGGAGTCATATATCCACCGTTCAGGACGTACGGGCCGTGCGGGCCGCACTGGAGTCTGCATCTGTTTCTACCAGAGGAAAGAAGAGGACCAGCTGCGCTATGTAGAAAACAAAGCAGTAAGTGTTACTTTAAGTTCAGTCAAAGTTGGAAAAGACAGAGAGGCTTCTTTTTTTTTTTAAGTTTTTCCTGACCCGGCTTGAGGGTCTAAGGACGGAGGGTGTCACAGCTGTACAGTTTGTAAAGCCCTCTGTGGCAAACAATGTTTGTGATTTTGGGCTTTAATTAATACATAAATTTAAATTTGAATAGTGAGAGGTTTAGTGGTTTGAGCAGCTATGCGAAAATAAAAAATAAATCAAAACTTTCAGTCATAATTGTATTTCACACGGGATGGGACATGACAGGAAGGTACAGAAGGGAGAGGAGAATCAAAAAGGAGTGAAAACAGAAAAGTAGAGGAGCGAGAGTGTTTCATTAGAGAGGCTGGAGTTGAAGAAGGTGCCGCTGTGCAACATCAAATCCCAGACTGAAAGTCACCCTTTCTTTGTAGTTGGTAATAATAGTGTATCAAGTTGCAAAGAAAAGACATTCTCTACATTCTGTGTTACTGAACTTCAGATGTTTGTTAAATTTCAAACTAAAAGCATTTTTTTTGGTTCATTCCAGGGCATCTCCTTCAGACGAGTTGGTGTTCCCACTGCCAACGATATCATCAAGTCATCAAGCAAAGATGCTGTCAGGTAACGTCCTTTTGAAGTGGAAGCCAAATGGAAACATGTTTTGTTCTGCATGTATGACATTGGACACAAGCCTTGGATTCCTTATTTTCTACCTAATTTGATTAATAATAGTAATAATAATACATACGTACTGCTTACTTGGCTCTGCAGGGCCTCTGTTCTGCTTAAATCTTTAATCTTTATTTCTTTATTGTGTCTAGGTTTCTGGACTCTGTTCCCGTCACAGCTATCGGGTACTTCAGAGCATCAGCTGAGAAGCTGATCGAGGAAAGAGGAGCAGTCGATGCCCTCGCTGCTGCCCTGGCTCATATCTCTGGAGCCACGAGTCTCGAGCAGAGGTCACTGCTCAACTCTGACGCTGTAAGTTTGGTTTCGGTTTGATTTCAGTCCAAATATATTCACACAAAAGACAATGTTACTTACACACAAACACATAGAGTATATGTTCATAATCTGGATAAGCTATTGTTCTTAACTCTTTTTGTGCTGGATCAGTCAAAATGTAAAAGCCTGTTTAGATTCTGTACAGCTCTAGTTCCATCTAATTTATTGTTCCCATGTGTGCTTGATTTTACAGGGTTACACCACTTTGCAGTTGGTGTGTTCTCAGGAGATGCACAATCTGGGTTATGCCTGGAGAACCATCAAAGAACAACTCGGAGAACATATCGAGAGCCAAATTCACAGAATGACCTTCCTCAAAGGCAAAACAGTACGTACACGTGCAACATATTTGGGGTGCTGCATATATTTATATATGCTGTAAAGGCATCTTATTTGTGGCATTTTGATTATTGCATTTTAGTTTGAGAGCCACTTTTTAGCTACAGCTTATCTATTTTTGTCAGGTGATAGTTAAGAATGGGGTTTTGAGTAATCTTTTCAATCGGGCAGGGTATATTTGATGCACACATACAATTATGAAGTTAAGCATGGATATAACTTACAAATATTTGGGTCCAGATGAAACTAATGAGTACTCTTATTGATAGGTTGTGTTTTGCCAAAAAAAATCCCCCCACAGACTCACAAATGAAAATAACAAGCATGGCAAATGAGAAAGTAAATTGCAAACCTAGCTGAAAATCAATATGCAAATTGAGCTTTTTTTAAAAAAAATAGTACTGTTTAGCTTATACATAAATTTAGCCAATGCAACAATACTTAACATAGTACACAACCAATTATCCACAGCAAGTAAACAGCAAACATCTGTTTACCTGCTGTGTGTGTGAAACCTTTCTGTAGGTGTGACTGTGCCTGTTGTGGCTCTTTTTCTGAAAGCACAGCAGGTCCATAGACTGACTCCTCTCAAAAAAGAGCGAGCCCTTCACCATCTCACACTTATTGTGTTTGTGTTTACAGGGAGTTTGTTTTGACGTCGCAGTTGACAAAGTCAAGGAGGTCCAGGTGAGAACAGCGAACACTCCCATCTGTTCAAGATGTGTGCTGGACTGTTTTAAGTATCTTGAGGATTAAATTAGTGAAAATGAATTATCCAAAAGTCAAATCTAAATATTTTGACCTCATTTCTTAGTGCAGGTAACAGACTGTGGCTAACGTCCTTTTCTCATTACTTCAACAGGAGAACTGGAAAGACGGTCGCCGTTGGCAACTCACAGTAGCCACAGAGCTCCCAGAGCTGGAGGAGAAGCAGCACAGTAACCGTGGCGACAGAAGTTTCGGTGGCGGTAACCGTGGTGACAGAGGAGGTTTCAGAGGTGGAAGGGGGCGCAGTTTCGGGGGAAACGGTGGCCGCAGTAACGGATTCCGGAAAGGCGGTGGTGGCTATAGCAACAACAGAGGAGGACAAAAACGCAGCTTCAGCCAAGCGTTTGATTACTGAAGTGCCGACCTGTGGACTGATAAGACTGACTGTCACTCATCTGAGCTGGCAGTGATTTTTATTGGCTGCCACTGAGAGGGATCGATGTATGCCTGGTGGAAATCTCCATAATGGTATGAGCTGAATTGTAAGCCCTCAAATATTCACAGGCTTCATATACAATACATTAAATGACCAATCCTCCCTCCCTGAAAACAAAATGAATATCGCATGTTCTTGAGAAATTAGATTGATTTCCAGGTGGCCATTTCCTGCAGGTTTAAGGTCCGATTTCCTGTGTATTTTGTATTAACACAGGATCTCTGGCAGCCATTTTGTAATGCCTGATGTGTTCTTCTTTAAGGTGACACATTAGTTGAAACTCATGAAATGATGTGTTCACACAACAGCTGATGTACTTTATTCAGATGTTGTGTCTTCAGTTTCGTAGGATAAAAATTAAAAAAGCCAGTCAGCCTAAAAGTATAGCTTTTTGTGATGACATCAAATGAACGTTTGAATGCATCATCCACTGAGTTTTAGGTAAGGTGTCACCGTCTTTTATGTACTGGGTGTTTGGGGAGCGATGGCTGCAGTCAGACTCGAGCCTTTGTTCAAAACTGGAGGAACACCTTTCTCACCTAACAGCCTGTAAACATGCCACATGTTGTATGATTACACATGGTGCCCTGCGGTGGTGGTGAAATGAATGTTATCCTTTACAGTCGTGCTCAGTGTCAGATTGCCGCCTTACCCTCAGCTGCAACCTCTCTCCCCGAAAATATGTCGGATGATTGCTTTGCAATTGCCTCTATTTAATAACTATGTCTACTGCTTCCATTCATTTGAATGAAATGACTTATTAAACTCAACTCAGATTGTGTTTTGTGCTTTGTTTTTTTAAAGAGCTGTGAAATATGCATGTGTCTGTACACATTATAAAGTGTTTCCAATGTGAACTGCTTTCAGGAACCTCACATTTTTAGCTCAAGTCGACCTTTTAAGATACTGTACATCATCACAAGTGCATGCATGGCTATCTAAGAATTTACTTATGCAGTGCTGTAAGGTTACGACTGCCAGGAGGGTACACTGAACTGAGCTACTGCACAGCACCCAATTAAAATACACTTTTTGGATCAAGAAATAACAGCACCTGCCAATTAAGCCCTCGTTCCCTTCTTCACCTCTTCATGTTGCAGCATTTTGGTGCTCAGCTGTCAAAACTTTGACTGCCCTCAGGCCCACATCATATACAAACCAAGGAAGGCATAGTTGGCCCTAAATAACCCTGCATTACAACTACATGCCTGCCTGAACTGTATCTACCTCCTGTTACGATACTTTTTCAGTCACCCTTTGACTATAATGTTAAGTAAATTCATTTCTGTTACAACAATTACTTCTAATTCCCACTGTTGGTGGGATGAGAAGACAGATGAATGAGAAGATGAAAAACGAGTCAGACCTTGTAATCTTAATTATGATGCTTTTAATGTTTAACTTGTACATGAGGGTGTTATTTCTGGCAATATATGTAGTTCAATCTTCCATTTACATGACAAAAATTGTTGTAGAAAGTTTCTAAGTTAGTAGTTTTACAGACAGTACACATATTTGGTGGACAGAATTACACTGATACCATCTTGAAAAGAAATGGCAACACATCAGTGTCAATTACACCAGAAACTTTTCAGTGTTAAAATACATGAGGTTTGACATTAAATGGTTAAATGTACATCTCACTATATTTCATGTGCAAATACCGCATTTAAAAATCTTTGAAGGACTGGCTCTTTTTCCTGGGTACATTCAAGTATTGATTTTTTAACCTGAGGGAGCTCATATACATTTTCTTAAGAAAATGAAATAAAATAATTTGTTTCCATCCACATACAACCCACTATTGTGATTTATGATGACACATCAATAAAAGAAAAAGGACAATCACCAGACATCTCAGATTTTTCTGTAAACCCAGAGATAATTCTATAAAGTATAATGACAAAAATTAACAATGATTTAATTTCTTTTGTTTTCAGTCCTCTTAAATGATTGCATTCTTACTTTATTTTGGGATGTGCAGTCTGTACAACATACAGTACCCTCAATTTGGACAAGTACATTCAATTAGTCTATAAACATGATGCATTCAACTATATCTAACATACAATAAATACAAGTGCAAATACATTCAAATAAAACACTTGAACATTAAAACACTCCTACCTGAGATTTCACTGTGTAAAATTCTGAGCCCAAGTCCTAATTTCCCTCATTTTATGCCAAAGAAACCGATATTGGATCTGTTCTAACTGATTTCCCCTGTGTCATTTTGCCTCCGTACCTGGATTATATTCAAATCTCATCAGCCGGGAGGTAAAACAGCTGATGCAGAATATGTGAAGACTAGACTATTAAGAAGATTAAGACTCGGCTGGTTTACAAAGACTGTCTGACAGGCGACAGTCTTTGCTGTTTGACTGGTTTCATTAAAATGTACCATGTTTATTGCATTGTGAGAGCTTTGGTTGGTGGGTTGGCAATGCAAGTGTGTGCTGGACGTTTGGTTTCACCGGGTTCAGCTTGTTGTTTCTGACTACAGGTCATCGCTGGTGATGACAAGTCCATTGGCATCGGGGTTCTCCAGAGTAAAGCCGTCATCGTCATCCTCCTAGGTGACAGGAAGACAACAGAGAGAGAGAGAAAAAAATATTTACATGATTAAGATATTTAATACTGCACTTTTATTTGTAGTACAAGATCTGAGTGCCTAAGACCACATAATATAGAATGACAAAGAATCCAATTAAAACAATCCAAAAAAAATTCCCTGCGGTTTTATGTGCATATACTCATTGAGTGTACAACTGAGTGTTGTTACTTACGTCGTCTTTCTGTTTGTAGTCTTTCTCTGTGCTGCGATAGGACACCACGTGGATCAGAGTGTAGATCCTGCAAGCAGAGAGTAGAAATTGTGGGAAAATGAAGAAAGGCTTGGTTCTGATAGTTCAGAGAACAACAGGAGATGTCATTATAATCCTCCACAAAGGCAAGCATTATTATTAAAATGTCCCAGCACCTGCTGGGCTGAATATATTCAGCAGCATTTTCAGAGTGTCTTTGCCGCAGAATCAAATCTGCAGCCACGTAAAGTTCGAACACTTTGCTGCTCAATTTTCAAGGTCAGGCTGTGAGTTCAATGTGGAGCCGTCAAACACAAATCTGATTTCACAGCAGCAGAAAAGTAAAAACTGACTGTGAAGTGATCAGGATCTAGTGGGCATGTGGCACACATACAAGTTGGTCTGCTTGAGTGCGTTTGTGTCTTCTACCTGTGATATAACATGGCCAGAAACTGGACAAGGAGAAGAACCGCGAAAGACAACAGGAACATCAAGCTGAGAGGCTCCACCTGTAAATACGAACATGACACTAATTACCTTCAGCAGGGGTTACACCAGCACAGACAGGACATTCAGAAACATGTCACCCCCCCACCTCCCCCCTGATTATCTGCCCACATGCATTTAAGACTGTCTGTCCAACCTTGAGAAATTCTCCAGACGGAGTTCCATTTGTGTAGTATTTGGGGATCTTGATGCTGATGACATCATTTCCAATTGCCTGCAGAAAGAAGGTGGCTACCACCCACAGCACGTTGATGATGAAATACAGGAAGACTGCCTGTGGGGAGGAAAGAGAACATATTCTTATGTCAGTTTTAGTACCTGCAATGTTTGTAGAAAAAAGCACAAGTTGGCAGAAGTTTTAGTTGAGATCAATAGAAAGATGGAAAACGTTCCTGTGGTCTTGTATATTATTTTCTTCTAATTCTTATTCTTATTAATGATACAGTGACAGTGTAAGCTGGCTTACTGAGGATGCATGTTGGCCAGTAAGTAACAGGAAATTGTGCTAGACAAATCCCCTACATGTGTTTGAGGAAATTCAAAAACTTTGTCAGTGTTACATAGTGTAGTTCGTCCACCATGTTTATTTCAGACTGTCCACTATTTATTTATCAGACAGTGCTGACATTATATTTGTCCCTCTCTCTCCCTCTGTCTTGGTGGCATTTCTTTTATTACCTGAAAAATAAAATCTGAGAAAGGAGATATTGGACAGTATGTTTTATTGTTATCTGATGTTTATCAGATTGTTATCTGTTGATGTTTAAACTCTGAAATGCTGATGCTGAGATGTGCTTTAAAAGTCTAGACTCTAATTGTGACATAAGTACATGTTGAAAAGAAATAAATGAGGTCATGTTAAACCATTCCTCCTGATGACTTCTCTTCTGTCCCTCCTTCACTTCTTAGGAAGATTAAAAGCTGCACTGTGAGGTGAATTTTAGCTCTCCTTAGGTTGGAGGAACACTTTGCCTTCACTTTCTCTGAAGTTATCGTGGCACGTGGACTACAGAAGCACCCTGTTTGGGAGCGGCTCGACAAACGATCAAAGTTCAGCACACAGAGCAATAAGAGAAGCCATAAACATCTATAGATAAAGTTATAGATAGATAGAGATGTGTGACTTATCTCTGGCCTCTCCCTTTGTGTAGCAGACAGTGGAGAGTTCTGTTGTGGGCTCCCTCCGCACACAGATAAAGATTTTTTATGAATATTTAGAAAATAAATAGTCCAAATACATTGGGCAAGTATTTTGGACGTCATGTGAAACAGAATTCATTTCACAAAACATAAAAAAAACAGACCCATTTGCACAAACACTAAATTCAGAGAGCTGACCTTGTTGCGCAGAGACTTCAGTTCTTTGGTGACTGCATCCTTGTGTTCCTTAGAGTCGTTGATGGGCGTCAAGTAGCGTTCCAGTAACTTGTTCCAGAAGTCATACTCCCCCTAACACATACACACAAATGATTTTTAGAATTTAAAGCAAAGGTTTGAAATAGCTTATTTGTCTCAATGGCTCAATTTTGAAATTATCAATGACTATCACAAAAATCATTAGACAGTATTTCAGCATTATCATTCATATAATTGATGAAAGTAAATGTAACAAAACAATTACAAACACCCTGTGTAAGACCTGCAGTCATCAGGTGTAAAGTATTGTTTTTTTTTTATTTTCCCATTTAGATGACTATTTGTTACGTGTGAGGAAAAAGATTTCCACCTCGCCAGCAGACACCCAGTTGTCCCTGCTGGGTGTTGTACAGTGTTTTCTTGTCACAGACCCAGTGGCTGAATCAGCATCTCACCTCATCTAGTTGTTCTACTTGCGGGGCGGTGAGTGTTTTCTCGATAGCTCTCTTCACTCTTTTCTCTAACCTCTCCATTCGACTGGTCTTAAGGATGTGCCGAGCCTGGTAGACAGAGAAAGTCGATTACTCACTGATTCAGTTATTCATCTTCTGCAGGAGCTTTTAAGTTTGGATCCCCCATAATTAAAAGCCTCCAAAACATAACCATTTAAATGTTATATATTATAACCATATAGGGATATGACAAACGCAATGTTAAAGGAAATAAAAGTGAAACGGCTGACCTACTTCTGCCGAACTTTTCACATGTTAGTGCTATTGTTTTAGCCAAATCAGTTTTGTTTATGTGCAATCGATATATCGTCACCTGATCTTCCAGTGCATGTCGTAACTCGCCCAGCTGGATGTCTTCCAGAGGATCTTCAGGGCCCATATCACTTAGCTCCCCATTCAGAGTGTCTGTCAACATTAAGACCAACTCCTCACAAACATCATCCTCATTTTTGTTACGAAGTGCGTATCTGAGGGCAAGCAAAGCACAAGGGCAAACACCTGATTATACAGTTGATAGAATTATAACTGTCTTTTAAGACACAACAAATGCACCAATTATGCTGCTGCACCTGCAAGTCAATAACACACACATGAACACACATACAGGGAACAACACTGAAATATTCGTACAGTTTTAAACTTGTTCATGAACCACTCTAAAGCAGCCCGTCTGATAACAGTAGTAACGAGTTCGGATGCATGTGTAGAAATGGATACACACTCTTTATCAGTTTATTTTCATTGATATTCATTGATTTACCGTATTTGCTCTTGGAGATTTCTCTTCATGTTGGCATAAGTGAGCTTCTTCAAAAACTCTGTTTTCACTGGGTGCACCCAATCTGTTTACACACACACACACATACACACACATAACGTCATGTCATTATAGTACACACCATGCTTCACATATTGTGCTCGACATTATGCACTGTATGAATTACAGTTTGTCATGAATGGATGAAAGGATGAATACATAATTAAAATGCTTCTCACCACTGATAGGACGCTCTTGGTCAACAGTCTTAGAGTCATCATCATCCTCTTCACCTTCGTCAGATGACGACACTGATCTTCTCTTTTTGTCTACACTCTCGTCACTGCACAAGGGCACATACACATTTTTGTTAAAGGTGGGTGGTATGGATTTCACAGGCTGAGGATAACAAATTATTTGAGCTGAACATTATCAAAATGAGAAAAAAAACAAGGCTGCTCAGTTTGGGATTTGAACGCTGTGGTATGATGTTTGACAGCAGTATGTGGAGGAGAGCTTGATCTCAAAAAGAAAGATACCACAGTTTGGCTGATTGATTCATGAATACAGGTTTGTGATGAATTGACAAAAATATAGAGATAAATGATAAAGAGACAAAGGAAATGAAAAATAATTACTCGCTACTGGAAGAATCTTCGTCAGTGCCTTTTTTCGCCTTCTTGTTTGGTTTGTGAGTTTTTGGTTTCTTAGCTTGAGCGACAGCTTCTCCTTTAGTTGTGTCATTTTTGGCTGGAGGCACCGTTGCTGCAGCTGCCGGTTGAGTTGTTTCCTGGTTGGTGATTGGAGGCTGAGCGGCCGGCTGCTCTTGCTGTGTCACTGTCTGGCCTGAGATCTTCTGAATGAGCAGATTCTCTGTTTCCTGTGTTACCTGTAAGGCAATGGGCTAAAATGAATCCATCTGTCCATCTATGTATCCAGTGGAAGGCTGGTTCAGTAGCTGTTTGGTAACAGTACCTGGATCTTCATGTCCCAGCAGCACAGTCGGCAGTTTTTGTCACACAGAACATTGTGGTTCTTCTTACTCACTGCTTCTGTCCTGAAAGACAGACAGACACAAGGACTGACAGTCAGAAAAACTCATACACATTTGACCACCAAATAAAGTGAGTGAAAACAAATTAATTCCCTACAGCCTCCGCTTATCTATTAGATAGCTGAATCCCTGGTTAACAATAGCCTGCCCGCACCATGAACTGAGTGGAATAAGCAGCGGAAAATGGATGCATGGATAACTGGATGGATTTCATCATTTAACAGTGTTGTAAATGATACACTCTCAGCAAACCCATCTCTCCTTTAATTGAGTGCACAAGTCTAATTGTGTTTTTGACATGAATAACTCACATTTTCTTTGTTTCATGTTTTTCACATATAGCCATACAAACAGAGGTGAGTCGATTAAATTATTTCTCTATCACATATTATTAGAATTTTGATGGTCAAGTGTCAAGTGTATGCATGCTATTCATACACCAGTTTTTTTCTTTTTTAACTTCTTTTGCTCTATACAATACTACTTTAATGTTTCCACATCATGACAGTTATCTTTACTGTTACTGC
This sequence comes from Amniataba percoides, assembly GCA_037176925.1. NCBI lineage: Eukaryota > Metazoa > Chordata > Actinopteri > Centrarchiformes > Terapontidae > Amniataba > Amniataba percoides. The sequence goes on from JBAJHX010000001.1 coordinate 21,439,244, forward strand.
AAACACCATTAGTGCTGAAATTAGATGTGTGATAATTAGATAAGAGACTGGCTTTAGATTTATGGATTCTTGAAATCTTAAATTGGGGTGGGAGGGTGTTCCTCCTTAGCTTAAAATCACTGTAAATAAAATAAGTAAATCAATATAGATTAGACAGATAAATCAATAATGAACATAATTGTTTTTCACTACTGCATCTAATAATGATCAATAGATTACTTGTTGGACTCCCTTGTGCCCCAGGACACAATATGCATGTTAACCAGTGAGTAGATGGTAAGAAGGAGGTATCCACTGGGGATACAGATGAAATACATCAGACCATAGATAATCATCCCTGGAGAAGAAAAGAAATATAACTTAACATAACAAAATATAACATATCAAACAAAGCAAAACAGATTACAACATAAAACTAAATGAATAAATAATAAATTATACTTGTAATAACAGAAGATGTATAAATAATGTTAGAAATGGTCTGATTAAAAAGTAACCATACCACACTCCTCTGGATGTAGTATTGCCGTCACCATGTACATGATTGACATAGAAATCAAGAACACGCCAGTGGGGGTCAGAAAGGTGCCCTGAACCACCATGTCACCTGAGAGGGGGGCACAGAGTGGAAGTGCATTTAGGGGTTTATAATATATGTGCTAAATCAATATCTGAAAGAAAAACATGACAAAGAGTTTTTACCCACCAATGATGGAGAACAGGGATGCAGTCATGAGGAACGCGTACAGGATACTCATGATGGCGGCGATGGTTATTTGGTTGTTGGGTTTGGCTATGAAACAGATGATGATGTAAAACACGGGGGGGATGCTTGCAACGATGATGGAAAGTGTGCCGGCCATTTTGAAGACAAACTGGAAGGCACCTGGCAGGAAAAGACAGAGAGAGAATGTAATGAACAAAGAGCAGACGCACGTAGATGAGCTTGAATAACGCTGTTAATCCAGAGAGATTATTTATATTGATCTTAAATGAATGTGGGTATCCCATTAGCCCCTTTTACAGTTTATCTTATAGTCTCTTTTCATTTTAGTCAAGTCCATGGAAATTTTCACAGCTGAATGCACTCGTCCAAGATGCCAGCTTATTCATTGCAGTGATGCTGATGGTCTAAAGTTCACCAATAGCCACAATCTATGTGAAAATGTGTGTTTTAAATTGAGGTCAGTGATGGGTGACCACTGTATCAGCACCGTGATTCACCAGGACTCCACTGCACAGTCTGACACTTCATGTTCTGACATGCAAAGAAGAGTTTCTCAAATCGCACCGTGCTTACTGATCAAAAGTGCTTTTTGTTTATGACAAGATGAAATTTCTTTTGTGTGTGAAGCCCTTTCAAGATTCGAGATTCAAGATAGCCATTATTAGTTCCACAGTGGGGAAATTCACATTGATAGAGCAGCAAGACACACAGTGGAAACCTTAGCAGAGAAATGCAAAGCAATCAATCAAATCAAGATATAAAATAAAGTATGATATCTAATAAATTATCAGCATAAAAAAATGATTATACCTGTACATAACACAGAGACATATACCTGAGAATATACTTATTACTACTTAATTATACTATAATGAATAAATATATCTCAAATAAAAGTGGTGAAGATAATTGCTGAACTAACAAATCATTTGCTTCACAACAGCAGTTTTAATACAGATAAGAGCATGTTAATTGCTAGGATTTGCTCACTGTAGTTACTCTGATGTGAGCGTCATACACCGCAGTATTCCTTCAGTGACCCAGTTGTGTTGGGTAGTAGAGTCATCAAGAATAAGTCATAGGTTTCTGTTCAAATCCTAAGAATTTTCTCCGCTAGAGTTGAGCAAATTCATGAGCAGCAACATGTACAATAGCTGCATGCATTGAGTAAAATGCCACAAATAATTATTTTCAGTGCATGTAAATACAAAAAGAGTCTGAGCTAAGTGACGCACTCAGTCCTTACTGACTTGTAAAAAAGCATGACACAGGGAAACAGATGAGAAATGACACAAGAGAAGGAGGAGTAGAGAAGAAGTGAATGTTAGCACCACTGCAGGCTTTAAAAACACACCATGAGAAAAAAGGCTTTTGGAGTGATAAACTAGAACTGAACCGACCTGCTATCATGAGAGTCACAGAAGCTGGGCCGAGGATAGAGGAACCAACAGTGAACATCTGGTAAAGGATGTACAGCCTGGAGATGGATATGTTTCTCTTCACTGTCTCTGAGCCACTGGGATTTAAGTCAGAACCACAAGAAAGTTAATAAAATGATCTGTAAGTCACAGTGTCATAGAGTTCACTGCAGATATGTAGATCTGAATCTGAACCAGCAGAAAAAAGTCTAACTAAAGATTTAGACTTTTTAAAAATCAGATGGGAGCGCACATGGTCAATGATGTTTGCTTCACTTTTAAAAGATAAATAAATAAATGATAGATAAATAAATAACCTGTGCAGAAGGTCCAGAGTGTTAGCCAGTGTAGACGGTCCCCATCGTCTCCTCTGGTTATAAAACTCCTTGAACTCCTCTGGTGAGTTGGTGTAGGCATCTGATGCAGCGTTGTATTCGACACGCCACCCTTGCTGCAGTAACAAAGTACACAGCCAACGATCCTCCCCTAGAAATGTCCACATGCACACATGAGACACAGAAGAACTGTGAGAAGTGGATGTGAGCAGTCAAAGGAAAGCGGTGATAAAACAAAGGTGTGTGTGTTAGCCAACCTTGGTCGTACTGCACATATTCTGAGGCTCTGGTTGCAGTGGTTGTGTATCTCTTCAGTACATTGTCATCCATTAAGGCCGACCCTCTGAACAGACTGAAACATCCTGGACTGCAAAGCACAGAGCCAAACACGTGTTCTGCTGTCTTCTGGAGCCAGTGACCCACCGCATACTCAAACTTCTGGTACCACACCATGGGACCTGGGAGAGGAGGCAGGGGGGCAGGGACAAAGTGACAGAAAAAAATACAGCAAGGGGAAAAAAAGGAGGACAAAGAATGAGAGGAATTATTTCAGCTCATCACAGAAGCATGCATATATTTAACCAGCCCAGCTTCTACCTTTTTGACAAATTAGCTTCATAAAACATAATTTTTGGACTGAAGATGCAATCTACATCTATAAAGCACAAATGGTTTTCAATGGAAGTCTGAATAAAATGAGCAAAATGTGCAAGTTACACTTCACTGATTGAACTGCCATACCTTCCTCCATAGAGGTCAAAACTCACAGGAGACACACAAATGCAAAGGAGAGGAAAGAAATGTCTGCTTACCCATACCGGTAGGATGGATTCTACCACATGCTGCACCTACATTATAATACATCCTCAACCTGTTGATCAAAAAACATGATCAAAAACATTTTAAATGACAACATTTAGACATCTACACAAACAACTGAAAAAAATAGTTTTAACTGGTTGAACAAAACTAATGCATTTCATGCCCACCAGTGGTCAGGGATTTATCTTTGAAGTTTGGAGAAATCATTCCTGAGCCATGGTAGCATAAATCTCGTCTGTGACTGACCTGTCTACAAGTAGAATCACAGCTTTAGGTTGGAAGTCAGTGTCTCCATCCAGAGCCAGGAGGTAAGTGTGGTCATCTGAGATGAACCTTCTCTTGTTGTCATTGTCATGCTGAGGCAACACGAAACTCTCGCCATCCAAAGAGATCAAACTGGCTCTGCACGGGTTATTTTGGCGCTGGATAGATATTTTTAATGTTTAAATATTTCATGGGCATGTTGAAATAATACGTACATATTTTATAGAAATGGCAGAAAAGTCTTACTGTGATCTTCTGAGGGTTCTTGGAGATGTAGCCCTTCCAGCCAAGTAAATAATACAGATACATAATCTGAAAATCATATAAGGCAATGTTAAGTGTGAAAATCCAAGAGCAGAAGTTAATGTCCTGTATTCAAACAGCAAGCAGTTTTCTGTTGCTATGTCTGCAATGTTATAAAGCTTATCTTAATTAACCAAACATGCTCCTATACAGGAACTGTATATTCCTGAGGATACATTTAATTGTCAGCATAAGCTCCTGCATTGTCAATTCATTTATTTTTTACGGAAGAGGCCTGAGTTTACTATCATTATTCAAGTGTATGTCAGGCAATAGAAGTATTAATTCTGGAATACTTAGATCTGTATAAAGTAGTCATTTCATTAGTTAGAATGATTTATATTAGATTAATTAGATCATTAGTCAATTGATAGAAAATTCCTGAAGACACATACCTTGACTTACACACACACACACACACACACACACACACACACACACACACACACACACAGGTATATATAAATACACAAAACACCACCACTGATCTGTACCTGGGACCATCGTTTCTTGTTCCTGATTAGCTGTTTGTCCTTTAGGTGAACATAGAGCATGTTGTTTTCTGGCATGACAAACATCAGCCTGCCGCCATAGGGAGTCTCAATGATCGACACATCATCTGGTTCTTTGTTGGTAAACACCCTAAATGGATTGATGGTTGGTTGGTTAGATGCATATGTATATAACTGGATGGATGGATAGATAGCTGAAGATAAATGGATAATCTCACCTATAAACCTCTATGACCACATGAATCAGGTCATTAACGTAAGAATTAACCAGCCTCTTTTCTGTCTTTTCTGTCGTCTCTGTCTTTTCTGTCTTTTCAGTCATGAAAGCATCATCAACAAAAATGTGACACTCAAAGTCAAAGCAGTCCTTGTGTTCTAGCTTGGGATCACCTCGATAGCGGTCCAGCCTGAAACAACAAGCAACAACTGTAACAATTCTGCAAAAATACTGCCAGTATTTTTTTCTGTACAAACTGTCTGAGCATGAAAGGAAATTAGTCAGAGAATATCATGTAAAATCTTAAACTGCATAAGTGTTGAGTAGTTTAAGCCCTCGATATGTGCAGTGACGGTGTCTCTAACCTGAACATGGAGGTCAGAATCTTTAGCATTTCATCGTAGGTCTCGTGCCACATGGTGGCACAAAGATAGATCACACAGTTCTGTATGTCATCCTGGCTGTAGAGGGCAGGAAAAGGAAAGAGAAGTTTTAAACGTGTTGCAAACATGCCTATCTAACTAACAGTCTTAAGAAACGATCTTTGATCTCTGATGGCCGCTGGGGCTGCAGCCATCGTGGATGATGATTTGTAACAGGAAACGGATGCAGAGACACGACCGAATTGGTAACGTGAAAGTCTTTTCCTGCTGATTATAAATGATCGTCACATTGAAATGTTTACATAACTGACTGAAGTGATTACATTAATGCGTAGTATTGAACACCATTCTGAATAAGGGACATTTTTTATTTGTAAAGTAAACCTTTTATTGAGAAACTGCTCAATTAATGATATAAATGATTGATAATATTTATTTGTAACTTAATCAAAGGATAAATTGTAACTGATTGATTAATTGAAATAATAAAAAATGAGATTTATCAACTCACTTAAAAAAAGAAAATCATTAGTTGCAGCCTTACCCTCACTGTCTTGTGCATCATTGCGGAGCATCAAAACATGACCATAATAAAATAAGATGCAAAATGAAATAATTAGATGAATTCTCTTCTCCTCTCACCTCTCAAGGTTTTGGGCACGAGGGACCTTCATCTTGGTGTTGAGTAGCAGAGACAGGTCAATGAAAGCAGATTCATAGAGTCGACGGACAAAGAGCTGAGAGGTCCTCTCAATGCGCTGAACCTAAGACACAGTGAACCATGGAGACATATGCCATTGTCTGATCTGAAGATAAATGTTCAAGGTAGTGTGTAATGTAATGTAGTGTATGGAAAAAGGCACAGTGTTTCTGAAGACATGTAGCTGACTTTTTAAAATGTAAATTTTCAGTACTGTGAGCAACACAAAGGAAACTGCATTCACCTCAGATCTCAGAGTTTTTTTTATCATTTGTGTTAACTTACTTTTTAAGAAGCTTATTGTAAATGAGGGCATGTAGGTGTTTGTGTGTGTATTTGTGAAATGATACCTTGATCTTCCACACGTAGTAGGTACATGTGACAAAGCCCGACCACATACACACTCCTTCCAGTGCCAGCATTGAAAAAGGCCATTGCAAGTAGTAGCTGTCAATCAAATAGTCCATAGATATTTTAGGAAGAATATGCATAAAGTGAATGTGTATACACAGTCCTGTACACAGATTTGGTCATTTATAAAGCACCAAGGCTGCATGAATCTTAGTGATCTCACATGCATCTAACGTTGTGTGTATACACAGTTTAAGGGCTTTACACTGCTGAAGTGGTACCTGTTGAGTGATGTTCGACAAATGCTCCTTGTGACTTCCAGTAAAACCACCGGAGTTGAGTTCTTATGGCTCAAGTAGACCAAGCTTTCACAAAACTCTGCAATAGAAACATAAAATGTTTTTGGTAATTTTAGGTAATAAGTATTAAAGGTAATAAATCCTGTTTCTTACTCTTACTGCACAGAGCTTGCCAGTACAAATTTGCATACATTTTGAAAATATGGGAACATGACTAACTTGTTGCCAAAGAGTTCTCGAACATGACATTAGACATCTTTTCATCTCTCTACTGCCTGACTGACTAAATTAAACTACACTGAATCAAAAAAGAGGGTGTCTAAGCATTGCAAAATAGATGATCAAATAAATAAAATCTCAATATTAGGTCTTTGTTGAGAAATGTAAACTCGCCTGTGATGCTCCCGTGGTTTTCTCCATCCAGTTGTTGTGCTTGGGTTATGAAAAGTATCAGTCCCAACAGCAGCACTGCAGGTCCGGTGCAGCATACAGGCAGCGCAAAACTCATCCTGACAGCGTGAATCTTACAGGCCACCACACCAAACCAGTGGCAGGCTGCTGAGCAGAAGGCCTAAGATAGAAGGCAATGAGGATATCAATAAAGCATGCTACAAATTATTGTTAGGGGCTTACGATTGCTTTTCTTTTTTCTTTTTTTTTATTTAGCCAGTGACTTTAGACGACATATGTAAACGAGTGGAAATAATACCTGATTCTAATCAAGTTTAGTTCAGCCTGTAGCCATGTTTTCACCAAGCAGTTCAGTTCAGTTTGTTTGACATTAGAATGGCTATTTTCACTTTCCTATTGCCAAAAGTCTTGAATCATACCAGATAGATAGATAGAAATGTTCTTATGACCCCTCTGTTGAGATACCGAGCACACTGACCCCGGTAATTAAAGATGGAGCTAGAAAACGTCACTCCCTTGATTGTTCAACAGAACTGTCACACTGCCGGAGACCCACTCAGTGTTTAAGTTGGACTACCTCGCTGTCAGTCAGTGTGTCAATAGAACGATTCCTTATGAGGATTTTTTCTTTGACTTTGGTTGCTAACCCCCTGTACATGTTCCTATGATGATCATCATCCGGTTGCACCAAGTGCCCCCGCTCTGTTCTGCACCTTTTCTTGCTTTTCAAACTGGACTGACAGGATTAAAACAGGATATCAATCTAACAGGCCCACTTAAAAATGATTTAAATGGCTGATTCAGACTGAACCTGTGTGAGCAGCTAAAAAGAGTCATACTTTCTGATTGAAATACAAATTAAATCTGTCTACGTCAACTTCAGCAGATGTAGACACATTCAACTTGACCATTTAGCACCTAAAGAAGGACAGCTGAAGTTCCCAAAGGGGAGAACCATGAGTCATATGTAGTCTGTATGACTCTGCCAGCGGTTCCTCTTTTTTCTGTTATCCCTCCATGACATACCTGAAGGAAAAACAGCCCCAGTCCTATTTGCAGTAATTCATCCTCTTTTCCCCCCAGGTTGAAGTGTGACCATTCGATATTTTTTTCAATAAGCACATGGTAGATCAGGTATACCGCTCCTGCAACAGAATATAAGTAACAGAGATGGTCTTATGAAGATACTGTATTCAAATATTAAAAACAAAATCGCAATATAAAAGACATAAAACATCAAAAGCAGAACAAAAAACACAATATAAAAAGTGAAGAGTCTGTTATAATAGGTTAGCATAACATCTAGTGTGCTGATTTGAAATCATAAAAAAAAACAGCGAGTTTCAAGTAAATACAAGGAGATTAAGCTGTTGTATAGAGTGGAATAAATTTATAGCGTTGCACAGAATAGAAAGTACAGCATAACTGAATTGAAAACAACAATTGAAGACTTCATCACAGCTGGAGAACATCCTGTGCAATCCATCTGCACGTCTGCCATCACAGAGAGCTGTTTGCTCTCCAGTGTGAGTGTCGGAAATGAGATTTTTACAATCCAAGTATGGCAGAACACAGCAGCGCTGGCTGCTGATGATGCATTACAAGTCTGTAATTTTGTCAGCATCTTTTTTTGTCTTCAGAGTTGTATGTTTATACAGACATTGATGGCAGATAATTACCTATCACCATTATCCTCAGGATGCTGCTGATGACAAACACAAAGTCCCTGAAACCATCCAACTCTGACAACTTATCCTGTGGGGGAGAAAGAGAGGGATGGAAAAGGAGTCTCACTGAGTCAGTTATATTTGTACTCTACAAATGGCCCAAAACAGTTCAGTACCTAGTTGAAACTGTTCAAAGACATGGAAAAACACCTGGCACAGCTGGCCACGTGGGCAATACAATTACAAAAACACTTAAAATAACTTTTCATTTGAGGAGTCAGTGCAATCTTTGGGGGTGGGAGGTTGATAGAATGAATGCAGAACAATAGAGAAACAATACAGAACAAACATTATACCTGCATGCTGTTTGTAGCTTGCAGTGGATTTTCCCACCAGCAGAGAGAGACAAGGAATGAAGCGAAAATCCCAATCGCAATGTAGATGAAGCAGTCGGAGCTCTGTCTGTCCACAAATGACGACACACGGACGTAGTAGTCAATCCCAACGAGGCAGTAACCTGTTAGTGTGTCAGTAAATTAGTTAAAAGCTCAGTGTCTCTGTCCATCATGGCAGTTTGAATGCAAGCAACGCAATTTAAAGTGCAATAGTCATTTAAGTACCGTATTTTACCGTATAGGGCACACCGGATTACAAGGCGCACTGTCCGTGCAACATCAATGCGGTCTATTTTCATACATAAAGTGCACCGACTATAAGGCACACTACACACAGTACGTATCTCTCCGCGAGGCTCCTGACTACGGTGGCCGTAATGCTCCAACAATCCATCAAGCAGAGCAGCTTCGTAGCTTACCAAAGTCGTACTAAAACATTTTGACAGATTTTTTAGCACCGTGTACCACATAAAATCTGTTCGAGGTCAGTAAACACAACCAGAATTCATACATAAGGCGCACCGGATTATAAAGCGCCATTGTCATGCCACTTAGTAAATCTTACATCATTCATCTAAGCCAGCTGTCATAATGAGGCTGGTAGATTTATTGAACCAGACATTGTATGAGAAAATGCAACTCGAAAACAATGGAAACAGAGCTGACTTGACGGATAATTAGAGACGCCTCGGTTCAGTCAGAAGCTGAGGACACAAACTGCAATGTGTTCAAAACAAGTGGGACAGGCAAAACAATCAGTATGACACCTGTCGTTATACACATGTTCTATTGGGAGGAAGAGGATAACAAAGTGACATCCCCCTTTTTTTTTCTGCTTCACCCCCTTTGGAGTTTTAATTTGGAAAGACGTGTCAGCATGGATATTAAACAAATGTTGTCCCATGTTCCGACAGACATAGATTTTACATGTTGTTTGTGATGCAGTGTGTTTCATTAAGTCCATGGCGTGAAGAGCTTTTCCCCTTTTTTTCATATTGGATTAACAACAAACTAAACTGGACTCAACACTCAGCTGCAGCTCCAGCAGCTCAATCAGTGAAGGTGGCATGGCTCATTGATCTACTTTTCAAAAGTATTATTTTCCTGAGAGTGATTCTAGTAATGTCATTATTTATGTAGTACTATCAGTATCAAATGAGACAGATAGGCAGCCAGAAAGTGTTGCAGATAGACAGTAAATATAAAGAATTACCTGCAACTGTAAGAAGGAGGGAGCAGATTGGAAACACGATTTTCCATGTTTCTCTCTGTAGTCTGAATACTATCTGTAGAATGGCAGACACAATGCAGACTCCTCCGCTGATGAAAAGATTAGTCAGCACATCAAACTGAGGCATGACGACTAGCACCAGGACTGAAGTACCAAGAGACACCAAACACTCAATGGTACAAATCTGGAAAAGACACAAGGACACACATCATTAAACTGCACTGGACTACACCTGCATCAAACTGAAATGTAAAATTTGAATTACAGCGTTTTGTCTTGTTTTTTTTATCCGTTCTGGACTGACTCAACATTGAGAAAATCAAACTATTGCTCTTTTTCAATATCTTATGTGAATTTTCTGAATGTGCTGATGATGGCAATGTGGACATGTTGAAAATGGCACAAACCTCAATTTATAAAAAAAAAAAAAAAAAAGAAAGCAAATATCAAATTTAAGCTTGACTTGAAACGAACAATATAAACCACTGGCACACTATTATCTTTGTGATATTGCTCAGTAATGTTGTAAATAATGACTTATAATGTTAATTTTATTCTTATTTGCTCTAATTCCATGCAAAACAGGTGACATAAAAATGAGTATAATTAGGAAAAAAACGTACAAATAACATGGTCTTCATGTTGGGCTGTACAAAGCTCTTGAAGGCACACCTCCACAGGGATTTCATGAACACCAGGAAGTTGGGGCAGACCAGGCAGAAAACCAGCATCAGCATGTAGAACTGTCTTTCCATTGGGCTGCGCATTGAGGTCGGACTGGACAATGTTGACAGCACCAAGAGAGTGCCCTGATTGAACAGAATTAAAAGTATATTAAAGAAAACCAGAGTTTGTGCTTATGTTTATTTAGCTGCAGAGTTTAGAGAGACCATAACTTTTTATTGTGCATATTATGTCATTGCTTTATTGTCCTTATTTGTCCTCAAACCAATAAGGAAATTCATTACAGGGAACAATAACCAGTTTTCTTAGATTACATAAGGAAACAGAGACCTTTTATGACTAAAGTTAGTGTGATGTGATTCGCCATCAAGAAAGAAAGAAAAGGATGAGGCCAAAGGAGGAAGGTGAGAAATTTTAAGGGAGAGGAGGAAGCAGAGGGGCAGACACTGCAAACATGCTCAAACTGCACAGTTAAAGTTTGATAGAGAGAGAAATGAAGATGATATCTGCAAAGATAGAGACAGATCAATATAGAGATACAGAGAGAGAGAGAGATAAGACGATGAAAACAGAGAGTTTGGTACAAAGGGATCAACGTTGTAAACCCCGCCCTGCCATAAATAGCACAAAGGTTCATGCTACCTTGCGGACAAGCAGGCAGAGACAGATAAGATATGCATACAAGTTTTTGTAAACTACCTAATATAACATTACATATACAGTATTTGGTTTTCTATTCTCAGAGGGTTGGTTAAATATTTCCCAGTAACGGCAGTTATGAAGGCTTTAGGTTTAAGTGAAGGAATTATTTCATTTTAGATCAACAGCAGAAATTCCAACGTCATAAAAAAAATGTTGTTTGATGGACGAGTGATCAAATCAAGGCAGATCATAGCGCTTTCATTGAAAATTGCAATACATGCAAAATAAATGCTCTATGTAATAATTTAAATGCTTTCTCTGGTAGACGAGAACAGAAAGGGCCCCTGCAGCAAATTAATCTAATAGTGATGAAGGCGTAGAGTACCTCTAGGTTGTGAGAAAGAGGGCTCTACATACTCAGCCATGTTTTGTACTGTGAGCATCAAATGAATGAATGAAATCAACCCAAGGTTTTTTGTTAGTTAGTTAGTTTGAGTCCTCACATTCAATGCCAGGAAGCCTTAGGTGATGCCTTTTCCTTTGTGCCTTAACAGCAGTAATAGATGAATAAAACTTCATAACTGGACAGACAGACATCCAGACAGACAAGCAGACAGATCTAAAAAAATAATCCCACCTTAGCAAGAACAGCAGTGGTCAAGACTGCTAACCCCACAATGACAGCCACCAGATACTGGGCCAGTTCGAAACATCTTCTTTTGCTTTCCTTCTCAGATCCTACTGGGTTCAGCTGGAACGGATCCCATGTATCCCTGAGACACACACAAGCACACATACATGGCATGAAATGAATCACAGTCACCCTGTGTATTAAGGCCGATCAATCACAGCTCACTTGACCAAGGTGGCAGAACGTCAGTGTGATCCATGAAACAGGATTTAGTTTGTATGTGAAACTCAAAAAGAAAACACTGTTCTGTGTTTGCTGAATGTGCAAGTTTACCACCCTAAAACTAGAAGTCAGAATTGTTAAGACAGACAGATGACAGCGAGGAAGATAAACATAAGTCATAAACATAAGGTGCATTAACCTGTCACAAGGAAGTCAAAGAGAACAAATTAAGTTGTTTATTATGGTATTATGATGACGTTTTAAGTGACTGGCTGATGCAGGTTATGATCAGGGTGTGGACTGAGGTGCTGGTCACGTCTCCAGAAGGTTCAGAGGATAATTCTGATTCATTTATTAGTTTATCAAGAAAAGATATTCTTAACAGTGATAGTACGTTTCCTCAGAGGGGGCAGATTACTGAATCATTGGGTTCAATTTGTCAAAGCCTTCTTGCAGCAGGCAGTGTACTGAATACAGGATTCTCTCATTTTCAAGACCCATTTCTAAACTTTTTGTTTTGTCTAATTTAAGGGTCTGAGGCTGGATTCTGACCCAAAAAACTGGGTACCCATCGGGCATTTGGTCCTTAAGAATACGACAAGTTATCCTCTCATAAGTCTTTTTCTCAGTGTCTGTTAGCCTCCCAGGCGCCTCCCACTGCTGGCTGATTAATGTCAGACTAATACTCAGGGTGTGGGTTGTCTCCTCTTTATTGATAACACTTTGTGATCTTTGACTTTGCCATAGCAACAATAAAAATACCAGCAAGTCCAGGTGAACGTTCTCTGCTGTATGTGCACAGTCACGCTGACAGAAGGTGCGTTTTGCAGAGGAGGGTGCAATTATACAATGATGCCTCTTAAATTGGTAGCAGTTACATAAACAGTGAAGAGAAGCTGCTGATTTTAGAAGAGCAGAGATGCTTTTCAAAGAATTTTTCACTGAAAATGACAATGAAGTGTTTTTAAAATGTTGTTGGAAATACAGTCTTTCATTTTTATGATCAATACCAGTTATACTGTGTAATCACCCAGTTCCCTTATCACATATAAACAAGATACAATTTTACAGCATCTTGTCACAGAGAACTACTGAGAACTGAGGTGGAAGATGCTTGAGTTTATGTTACTGAATCCAGTTTTTTTACCATGAAGTTTCAAATGCTCAGTATAGTATTAAATGTAATCATTTATCTTTCCAGCCAGTATTATTGAATACCATCTAAACCCAACAAAAACTGAACAAACCAATTTTAAAGCTTGTATCCAGTGACTTGCACAGACATTTGATCACGCTGAACACGCTGGACCACTTATCAGTAAAGACCGGAGCAGCATACAACCCCACAAATCTAACAAGAGCGCCAGTTTTCATGTGTTCTTGGACCAAAACAAACATGGACGGCGACCAGCGGCTTGGACTGTTCTTATGCAGTGACATTTGCGCTGAAAAGGCCAAAAAAATAATATGAAAATAATAATAAATTCTGTTTGGGTGTTTTGTATGTCTCCTTTGGGCGACATATAAGTGATGTCATCAGTCGCCGCTGTCAATCGCAAATACAAAATGTTTCAAAACGTTTTTAGGACAATGATTGGCAGCAGCAGAATCAGAATCTGAAAAGGCTTGAGATGATCAATTTTACAAATCACACATGAAATGTTTTATCTGCTCAACCATCAGTCGATCATGTTTGTAACTCAACAGTAGCTCAGCAGTTGTAATATGCGCTCTGTCCTGGGTGTGTTTTATAATCATGACACATTCCTTTAACATTACTTGACATTTCAACTGCCTTTCACATACAAATGCAACAGTTACACCAATCTGACAGTAGTTTAGCCATACTATATTTGTAGTATTGTACTGTAACACTCAGCAGGCTATTGACAGTATTTGCTTTTTTGAAGTTTTAAAAAATAGATTTGTTGTTGAAATTTTAAGTTGTTTTCCTCTAAAACCTAATAAAAAGGAGCACATTTAAAATCTAAACCCAAAACAACGTGATTTTGACCTCAGAGATACCAAAGTGCACAATGTGATTAAAACTATGGTATGTAGTTAACATTTTAAATGGAGCAGCATTCCCCTAACAGCAGTCAGTGTCTGCGGGGATGATATCAGCCACAGCAATAAAGAGAAGCACAGCAGCGCACAAGGGAAATTAACTGTTTCCTGAAACTGTAAATTATAACAAATAGAAACCTGCTGGTTCAATACTTTGTTATATCACTGTGTGAAAATTTAATAATGATATCCTTTACCAGTATCTGTCACGCTAACAATTAACCTCCGAACCGTCATGAGGAGGTAAATCAGCTGTGATTGTGTGCCCATGGACAGGACGTGGAAGCGCTGCCTGGTTCAAAGCTGCATAGTGTGTTGAATTCTAGCTAAATCTCTTTCACTGATACAGCCTGTCGCACTTCATCAGTTGACTTGAAAGTTCACCCATGCATCTTTGTTAAAGAATAACGTGTGCTGTTTTATGATAAGGAAATACAGCCACTGTTTAATACTTCCAGTAAGCTGTTGTCATTTACAACACACATATTACATATTGAAATGGAACTTTGATCTCTTCTCTCCAGTTACAATATGATGACTGATGAATAACACTTTTCTCATGAACACTGCTGTGTTTTCAGCTGTCCTGTGTAATGTCTACTTTTTTAAAGGAATGCATTTAAGCTTATTTGGCCAATAACTTTCTCATGGTTTATCAGGGACACTTTACACTCTTCTACTCTTGTATGAGCAACCACTGCTTTTTTAGAAAAAAAAAAACTATAAAGACCCACAACCTTTTTCCCACCGTAAAAACCCAATTTTTTTTCTACCTGGAGCATTAATAGTTTTATTTCAAACTCAAATTTGACTTACTTTTTTCATTTTGGGGTTCAAATATGGCATGTGTTATTCTGTGATTCACATACAGGGCTGAAACATGAGCATTTGGCAGCTACTCTAGAAAACACTAGAAAACAAGCCATACAGCAACCATACAATGTCCGACGTTTTCATTGTAGGCCGTTTACTTACGGTATTCAACCAAATACAAATGGTAATGCAACTGTTAATGGATGGATATGAACATATACATTAAGTAACTTTGTGTTACACCCCTAATGAAAATATAACATCACACTACAAACATACAAGAGAATTAGATGGATTTGTGAACCCAAAAAATAAGTGTCAGCAAGATAGCACCCCCTCCACCATTGTACTTTTTTGATCAGGATGGCTGATTTAGATCAAGCTGTGGTAATTGAGCTACCGTCCACATAAGTGTGATCTGTCTTTAAATTAATTCAATGTCACATACTATCCCCTGTCTCTCATCTGTAACATTGTCACCATTTCAAATTAAGCAGAACTTAAACATATTGACCTTCAGAGGAATCAATTTTTACCTGTGCCTTCCCTCTCTTTTCTTTCCCCTGTATTTCAGGTCCTCCATCTTGCTTGTCCTCTCCGCTCCTTATAGTGGCCTAAAAGTCTGTGTTTGAAAATGAAAAATATTCAAACAGAGCCTGAAAAAAGTTTTTTTTTGATGGATTATCTTAACTGTAATATTCGTTTTAAAGTAAAAGATGATGAATATGGTGTCTCTATCTTATCATTATTGACTTTGTCATGTCATGTTGAAATATAAGAAAACAAAGAATCTTCACCTTGAACTTCTTCTGCTGATTAGGTCTTTATCTCCAGGTCTTCAGCAGTCCACCTGTAGCTGCAAAAGCTCTCCTCCAACTCACAAAATATTCAAACTTTTTATCCCCAGGAATGATGGTTCGGTCATCGAGAGCAGAATGTATTGATGTGAAACTCCAAATCTTAAGTACAACCATATGTACTTTTAAATTAGTTTCATCTTAAAAATTTCTTAATTGAAGTTGACAAGAAACCGGTTGCGTCGCCGCCTCTGTCGATCTGACCTCTGTCCATCTATTTGTCCGTGTTATTACTAGTTTATGAAAGGGAGGCTCATACGGAAATTCATGTTCAGCCCACCCTCGTGTGTGTGCGTGTGTGTAATCACAGTTAGTCAGTCACCAAAATGTCCAAGTTATCTCTAGTTTTAATGGAGGGCAATAAAAAGGTGCAAGGATCAATTGCACTGACAGACATGCACACCCAAACGTGGACTCCAGCCTATTTCCCGCACCTCACACAACTGCTCTCATGTCACACACACGCACACACACACACACACACACACGCACGCACACACACACACGCACACACACACACACACACACACACACACGCACACACACGCACACACACACACACACAGGTGCATAGACGCTGGCTCTCTTTTTAATTAGCTAAGGCCAAGACTTAGTGTAGTGTTCTGTAGTAAAAAGAACCTTGGGCCGTGAAAATGCTGTGGGGAAGAAACACTTGCTTTCAGGGGTCTTGCATAAATACTGTCACCAATCTAATCTTTTGTTTTTATATAAGAAATTCCTTTTGATTTAATGCCAACCCGATAAATGACTCCTTGTATAGTTTTTCGGATTGAGCCTCTTCTCTTCTATGGAATTGTTTTTGTAAAAGTTGATGGCCCAACAGAAGCATGAAATGGCAAGTTTTATCTCTTCTTTATCTCGCTTTCTGGCTGTAAAGCTTACGTTGCTTCTAAAGCTCAGCCAGCACCATGGGGACCAGTCCTCTGTTGTTGTTGTATTGTCAGCTCACCTAAATCCACTTTTATGGTTTTCCACTTTATGTAAACGTGATTGTTTACTGGAACTTCTTGTAAAAATGGTCAGGTTTTATAATTTGCTCTGCGGATTTAGAGCACTTAAACTTGGAATGCTTCATTTTAGCTGCGTGTCAAAAACATTCAACATTTTTTCTGACATAAAAACAACATAGCAAAAATTCAAGTACCATAGTTTGTGCTGACCTTGAAGGCCATCAGAAATTTACTGTGTGCCTGTTACCACTGGGTGTCACTACAGGGCTTTGATTTTAGTCTCTGTCTACGCTTCAGTGATTTTTCATAGTTTAAAGTCAGGCATTTGTGCGTAAAAGAAACTATGCATAATAGTTTTGTGTACAAACATAATGTATGTATGTATGTACATTTGCACTGGTCTGTGTGTGTGCATGTTAATGTGTACGTGTGGTCATGTGTGAGTGTGTGAGTGCACTGAGTGTGTGTAGAGTGGGCTCAAAAGAATGTCTCTGTCAGGTTGTGGACTCTCATTAAGATGCTCTGCCAGTGCATAATAAGCTGGCCATATGGTCAGCATGGTGGTGGTATCTCCCCCCACCTTCAGGTGGTTGAGTTTGAGAACCATCCCACAATAATAACACAGCAACCAGAGAGCAAACAGAAGAGAGAGAGCAGATTTTATGGGTTTAATTTGGAGAAGCGAGATCATTTGCGAGCTAAAACAATCCAAGAAAGATCCCTTATTGTTCCTAAAAAGGGGTGGGCTTGGCTGACGGACCACAAGAAGTGTCAGACAAACGTTTGGCGTCTGTCATTTCTCAGTAGCATTGATCCCAGCTCGGCAGTCCTGCTCCATGATCTGTGAAATGTTGCTCACATCACAATGGTAATGTCACAGAGGGCATTGTTACTGCTATTCACAGCTGATGCCTCTCTGATCTACAGAAAGGTCAGTACTGAGGTACCCATCCCTGGCTGAAATGTCCAATGCCAGCTATAATTAGCCGCCATATGGACCGTGTGTTGAGATTAACTACCTGCTGTAGATACACATAGAGAGACGGTGTGGACTCTCACTATTTCACTAAAATGGCAAAGGGGGAGCTGGCTTGTGATTGAAGTATTGAACTAAACTCAGTAGACTGACCAGGAATATCTGGAGTGAACCACTTTTATCTTCATTCCTGGAGCTATAAGCCACTTTAAGCTTGTTGTTCCTGGTGTGTATGGTTGACTCTTCCTTATATAAGACTGCGGGCAGCTCAAACTAGCCGATTGTACAAAACCTCTCCAGAGTGAAATGGTAGAAAAATGCTGTTACACAGCCAACACGCCTGGGGGACCTTGATATTTTTCTCACAGTCAGTAAACCAAACAAAGCAGAAATTGTACTTAATATAATAGTTGTATATGTTGGAAAGGTAGCTAGACAAAGGACCCCGTGGGGTTGCTCTGTTTCTGTTTGATGATTAAATAATATCAGGCAGTAATTTGGTATGTTACACGTACAAACTTGATGGAGATACGAGGGCTTGTTGCTCCAGGTTTGTTTTGGACTACTATCTTCCCTCTGGCGCTAAAAAATTATATCTTTGAAACTACCGTTGATAAGTGCTTGAGAAAAAAAAACACTTTGCTTCCAACTGTTTCTGCAGACACATTCAGATGCCAGAGAAGATTGTAATGCCCCTGAGCTGGATGAATGTGAAAGGGAATATTGCTGATCAGTACATAAAGGGAAAATAAAGAAACAAACTGAAAGTGTTTTTGAAAATTATGCACAGCAAGAGCCCTATAAAGACCCGAGGGCAGCGATCTGCTCTGATTGTGCTGAAAGAATATATTTAGGTCAGAATCAATTGCGGTAGGGCCCCCTCCAGTCCAATACGCACACATAGATACATTGCTGATTCATCTGTTGGCCACCTCTGCGACTAACTTAAAGGAAAGTCACACAGAACTATTCTTTAAATGAGCAACTAATTGCAAGGTCACTTTTTGTGTCTCTCCTCTTCTGGTTTAAACAAAAATAGCTGAAAATGTTTGTATGCAGTCTCTTCTGACCTTTTAGGTGATGCAGATAGGCGTCACATTCAACTGCTACCTCCCACTAAAAATGGAACAACATACAGTTTGATGTCTGACATCTGCTGAAACAATTGCCGAGCAGCTATATATAGATATATTACTATAAGGACACAAAGACGTTGTTCTCAGCAGGAACTGAAAAAAGAGAGTGCTATTAAGGTAAATGCTCAGAAACATCTCATTCATCAAAGTGTTTTAGAACTGCATTCAGCAAATGTGGCTGTATGTCGTCTGAAACAAAATGAGGATCAGGACGGTCTGCTTTTAAAAGAGGAATGCCTTTGATCTGACTTGGCTTTACTTGACTTAAAATGACACTTGTTACTCAAAATGCATAAAAATCCCAAATATAGTCGAGGACATCGGTTGACAGATTGGCAGAATATAATTGGCACTATTCTAATAATAGAAAAGCAAGAAAAGCTTCTGTGAGATCTCCATTACAGAGTGCCATTTTCAGTGCAATTTATATGATATAGGTTGCAAGCCGGGGAGCGAGGAGATTACAGTAAATCAACCTGGAACCAGATGAGTCTGGTGGGAGAAATATCTGTTATACACATGATTTACTGTATATGTGGAAATGTCATTTTTATCACAGAAGAATTCATGTTAAAATAAAGAAAAAGCTAACAATTCAGTCATGTTTTCCAAATAGCAACCACTGGTGACAAGAAACAGAGGATTTGTTATCAACATAATGAAATATACCGTACAAAGATCTCTGCTATAAATCCTACCATTGTTAAAATTTTCAATCTGTGTTGAAGGAATGCAGCATTTTACTAATTTGACAATTACAGCACTGTAGCATTACAGCACATCATTTATTGCATTACAAAGGTCGATTTGTACTATTTATAATTTAAAGCTCAAAAAAATGGTATGTAATCCCCTCAAGGGCATAGCACCTGTATAAGAGATGTTCTCAATATATTTCTTTAATTTTTCATTTGCATAAAATAAACAAGGTTTTTTCTACAGTCTATAATCATTCTATTCCCCAGTGAAACATGAGATCAAATGGCAAACTCAAAGATGATCTTAGCAACCAGTAAACATCTTTCTGAAACAGTCTGAATAGAATTGAAAAATGTATAAGTACTTGCAGTTTTTGCTATATTACATGCAGGAGTTTCTATTCTTCTGCTTCAGTTATCCTGAAAACATGTGTACACGTTGTCTAGAACAGCAAAAGTTTCTGTTTCCTGAAAGAGCCACTGTAGTGCCCCTGTAATTCACCTTGACCAAAGTCCAGAAATACACATGATTGAATTTCTCTACTCAATGGCACACAGGACAGTGTTTTTCCCCTTCTATGATATGATTTCAGTCAGGAGAGGGAGGCGGGGGTAGGGTCTAATTCTTTGAGAGACCATAAATCAGCCGTTAATCACAAAATAGGCTCTTAACCGCAGCAGGAAACTGACCCTTTTATTCCCCAGCTACAGTGGCTAATGGTTAACAAACACTAGATAGTCTTATTATTCTACCATTCAGATTCAATTTGAGAAATGATTAGCATCTGATTGTTTAGTTTTACTGGCTGTCTGAAATTAAATGAAATAATTTCATAATGCTTTTTAACATGTATTAAATCCATCTGTATTTTGTTATGTGGAGAAAGACTGGTTGATCACACTGGGCTGTTGTTAACTGGATTCAACAATGCCACTGTGCTTTCCCTTTCTGACTTCACACTAAATTGTACAAGTGACAAGGTCAGATGCTACAATGGGCTGCACAGTAACTGCAGGTTCAGTGGTTCAATCGCTGACATGTCTGAGTGTCCTTGAGCAAGTTCCCCAGTTCCCCAGTCTGAGCCTGTCACTGGTATTTTTGAGGGAGAAATGCACTCTTGAGTATGTGACTTGGACTTGAGTCCCACACAGGCTTTAGTTTAGTAGTTTTAGTTTTAGTAGTTTAATGTGCAGCCCGTCATCACTGACTTCAGACGTGCCTCAGACATTACTCACAGACTCGATCATAAATTATCTTTGAGTCCAAAGATTTCTAAGTCACCTTCAGCAGCTCAGGTATATTGCAAAATAAACTGCATGAATTTTTCAGTAGTTGCCACAAATGTGTGACAGCAATTTAGAGTGTTAACTTCTGATAGTTGCAACATGCACTGTAGCCTTTTCTCTAAAAACAGAAAAAAGGTTATGGAATCAATGGAATGGTTGAAGAGCAGACTCTTTACAGGTAAACTGCCGTCATATTATATATTATATTTTTAGTTCTGGACAATTTTTCTCGCTGATCAAACAGGGGAAATACAGGAGAGCTTGGGCAGACAGACAGCGATAAAGACAGAAAATTATATTTATTTCAGCTTTGTTTAAGAGAGCGGCAGGACATTTAATTAGAGAGAGAAACACAAAACAAATATTTCACATTAAATGAAAGACCTTCTCAAACGGATAAGAAGAGGGCAGGAGGTATGTTGAAATAATGATAAATTGATGAAAGTTGAAGTAAAGATGGAAACTATGTGCGTCCTTACTGAGAGGACAGACAGCAATAGCACTTTAAGATTAAGTTTGTTCTTTCACTTTGGTCCTTACTTTTTTATACTGCCATAAAGCTGAGAAATTACAGTCCCCATGGCCGCTCGTAGTACAATAGTCATTATATGTTTGTGTGTGTCATCTTTTATGTTAGCCGTCATTATTGTGGTCGAGCTCACAGAGGACTACAGCTTCTCTCGCCCTCTCTCAGCATGATGAAATTTGAGGTTAAATCTACTGTAAACAGGCTCAATGCTACACAACGTACCATTTGAAACAGTGCAAATGATTAATTAACCATTTTAGTTCACAAATAATTATTTATTATTCTATACCTTTTCATCCAGCAAGCTCTGCAGCTCTTGAGTTTCTTTTTAAATGATAAGGGTGCACCAGAAACATCTCAAACTGCTAGTTCCAACCCTATAATGGGCTGCAGTCACACCATCTAACCCAAAACTGGAACTGTTGCTCCTGGAAAAAAGTAACTATACCTCTTGTAAATATTTTGCAGGTGTCCCTTCTCCAGGTGTCTTAAAATCGTGTTACATTGCCAATAAGAACAGAGGATGCCAACTATGCGTTCTATAATAAAGGCCCTGTAAATGTCGCACGTCTCTGTACATACAGTCGGTGAACTGAGCTGATGGAGTCATGAACAAGCTCAGAGTGCAGCCCTGGCTTTCTTCTGTCTACTCTTACTGTCATTTGCAATTCTATCAAGTCCCAAAGTGACATATTCCACTTTCTGTTCACCTCAGGAAGGAATCACATTAAAATATTGTTGGTGTCCTGCAGAGAGAGACGTGGGGGGGTGAGGTGGAGGTGTGCTCAGAGGGCGTGCGTGTGCATGTGCGTAACAGCTGTAAGGAAGGAACAACAAGCCAGATGGCATCAGCTTCTTTGTTCTGCTTTGTTTTCTTGTTCACTCACCT
This sequence comes from Amniataba percoides, assembly GCA_037176925.1. Lineage (NCBI taxonomy): Eukaryota > Metazoa > Chordata > Actinopteri > Centrarchiformes > Terapontidae > Amniataba > Amniataba percoides. Next base: position 21,461,681 of record JBAJHX010000001.1, read on the forward strand.
CTCTCTGTCTGTTTGTCTCTCCTAATCTCTTCCAGTCTTTGTGTTTGGAATCAGGATTTTGTTTCCAGCATACGTTGACAATAATTTCATATCTTCTTTTTTGAAGAATTGTGATGAATGATATCACAGGAATTGGCAAAACCTGATTTAGTCAACATTTGCGTGGTATCTACTTGTATTTCTCTTTCTGTATTTTTTTTTATCCTTTTCTCTCCTTCTCTGTATTTGTGACACAAGTGGATCCAGGCACCCGCACCTGCAAAGCACACTACTTGAACCAACCTGTTCTATGACTTTACCCATGATCAAACACACACAGACTACACACTCGCTTCTTATTGCCATCAAGACATTTAGATGGGGCATTTATTTTGCTTTTTAAAAATTTAATTCAATCAGCTAGTTACATTTTCAGCAAGATTTGTCTGTATCAGATTAAAGAGGTTAAGTATTGTGGGGGAATATTGTTATTGCATTCATGGTGATTTGTCATTAACTCCCACAAAACCCTCTGAGTCATAAAGAGTTATTCATCATCATCATGAATGTATTCTGAGACTGCAGCACTACAGGTGAACAAGGTCAATAGATATTGGCTTTAAGTGACATTATGCACAATGATTTCCAGAGAAAAGAAATCTCACTCATGAGTTTTTATTGAACTGTGGTTGAACTGGTGCAGCCCTGACACTGTTGACACTCTCTCCCACAGTCTGGGACTGTTGCCCACAGATTCACATTTTCTCTCTCTCTGTCACTGACTTTCAATACTTTCTTTGAAGCGATAGAAATACAACAAACATTACCTGTCCTTCTCCCACCTGCTCCTTTCACCTTCGCTTAATTCAGTAAGTCTTTTTAATTTTCATAAGCAAACAGTCAAACTCTTGACTTTTGTCACTGTGCCACTTACAAGCTGCACCCATGTAAAGAAAACTTTAAGTGTAATTAATTTTCTTGACACCTTTCAGTGCCAGTTTTGTTCTTCGTTTTGAATTTAGCTTTAGTTGCTGCAGCTGCTCATAACGGTAAAGATTTCCTGCATTCCTTTAAGGACAAGAAATATAGTTTTTTAATATAAGTAATATAAGTATTTTTCTTGCTGTTTTCAGTTTTCTTATTTTATTTGAACTCAGTGATGCTGTACTATAAAGCTGTTATCACATTGAGAGATCAAAACTGTATGTCCAGCCTATAAATCCCGTATCAATGATGGTCTGCATGGATTACAAGAGAAATACACAACAGGAGCAAATGGTTGCAGTATACAACAAAACACACACAAATTGCACCACTTTCTGTGGTGCAGATGTGATGCATTGTGTCCCAGACTCTTGTGGTTCGTGTACAGCGTCAAACAAAAGACCAAGCACGGAAAAAAAATAGCGAGCACAAATAGGATTTACCATGTCCACCCCTACCTGCAGCATTCAGAGCTGCTGGACCTCCTGCAGATTCTGTGCCTACAGGACTCATAGGTTTTTATCTCAGATCTACAAAACATGTTTGGGGAAAGACAGAAGTCTCAAGAGACTGCAGCAGACCTCAGGGTTTGGATTCAGTCAGACCTCGATGTGCTTTGACGATAGAAAGTTGGAAGACACGTCCTCTGTTGCACACTTTAAGAGTTTGTTTCTTTTCTTTCATCCTCTCTGTCCCATCAGGTGACTAAATATTGAAATAGCAGATTTTTAATATGTACATCTATATAATCAAATGAAACTGACACATACTGATCTTTTTTTGTAGACCTCCATCTACATACACAACAGTGATAAAATACTTGATATACCTCTCAGTATAATTTAATTAAGAAACATTTACATTTTTTACAGTCCTTAGCTTGTATGAATTAGTATTTCTGTTGAAATGCATTTCACTGATTTGAGTGAATTATTTTATCACAGAGCTTTCACTTCTTGATGTTGCCAAGGGAGCAATATCCATCCATCTGTCCATCCATTCTCTATTAGCCACTTGTACTGTGCAGGATCAGTGAGGGCAGAAACCATTTTGAACACACATTGGCAAAGTGGCAGGGGACAGGTCACGGGTAGGTCACATACATACAGGCGACGGCCATCACATGATTCAGAATGTAGAGTTCACCTAGAGTCACCGGCATGTTTATAGGCTGGAATTAAACTAGAGCTCCTGCAGCAGACCCACGCTGACATGCAGGGAACATGGAAACGCCATAAAGCAAGGTCCCAAGACCTTCCGGATGTGGGGTGACAGTGATAACCACTGAGCCACTGTGCCGCCCCACAGCAATACCAAAAAAAATGACTTTTTTAAAATTCCACTTGGGCTCTGCTTTGTTTTAGAAAACCAAACTTACTCATCAGAGACTTAACAAAAGAAGAAATGAAGAATTGGATGGTCGGATGGCGGAGCAGTGGTGTGTGCGTAGTAAATCAAGACGAGGGGGGTGGACAGAAGCAGGAGAGGAATGGAAAACAGTGCGAGGAGAAGAGGGAGATAGATTGACAGATGAGAGAGAGAGAGAGAGGGAGATAATGAGGCAAAAGGAGAGACAGGAGTTGTGCCAGCAAACAAGGAAAATCAAATGGGGAAAATTAAAAAGGAAGCACGAATTGAAAGGATGAAGGGAGAGAGGGAGGAATTAAGGGCAGGTGATAAGAAATGGACAAGAGGACTAATTGAAAGCAAGTGAGGGAGAAAAGTATGGACCTGGGTTAGCGGGAAAGGTGTTTGAGAGACAAAGAGAGACTGTGTGAGAGAGAGATAGGGTAGCAAAACAAATTAAGAGCCAGGGCAAAAAGGAATGGGAGGCTGAAAGAGTGACAGAATGAAAGAGTGAAATCAGATGGAAAGGCCTCTCTTGTTCATCCAGGCTGAAAGTTGAATCACAGTTTACAAGCTTCTGGCTTCAGACAACCATGTTTCGTATGTGCGTGTGTGTTTTTCATTACACAGCGATACAGGAACAGAGGCATTGTACCATATGTGCATATCGTTCTGTCTTACACTCCGCTCAGTGCATCCAAATCCACATACTTCCTAGCCTAAATTTTAAGTATATTCATATATAATCTCAAAGCTAAAAGTGTGTGTGCCTAGAAAAAAACTAGTTTGTTTGGACGGGAATATTTGCAAAGAAAACAAGACAACACATGTCATCCTACCGTAAGAGCACAGCAGAACACATACTCTGCTCTGCTCTTTAATAGTAGTCGAATGATGAAATGTATGTACAGGGACTGAGTGTGTGTGTGTGTGGTGGTGGTGGGGGCCGGGGGGGTGGGGGGGGGGTGCTCTGTTGCAGCTTTTAATTATTCTAGGACCTCTTTGTGTTGCATAATTCACATCTGACCACTTGCAGTCACCTGATGCGTCCCTTTCATTTGCAAACGATCTCATCTGTCATAATGATTCCCACAGAAAAGCACAATGAGGTGTCGGGGGATGATATATAGGATAGGGCACGGGTCCACTATACAAAGGCTGGCATCCCAGCCAGACACAGCTACCACACAATGTGAGTTTGCAGTCGACGCTGAGAACAGGAGACCGTGGATTGCGCAGAGGCCCAGATGTCCACTCCGAAGTATTGTTTCTTGAGTGCAGCACAACATCTGCAAGGTGAGATGTATGGCGACAGGTTTCAGAGTTATGACCCAATTTATTTCAGCTATGAGAGCTCATAAAGAAACCAGATGGAAGCCATGGGAAGCAGATTTAGATGTTTTGCAGGATAATATTATTCACGTTTGTTTATTCAGTTGACCTTAATTTACATATAAACATCCACAGACCCTCTGAATTTTACAATTTGGGCCCCACAATTGCATTTTCATCATCAAATTTTCCAAATTCATAATGGTGGAGTCTCTCTGGCCTCTCTCTCCCCTGCGATTGGTGGCTGCTCTCCTTTTTTTGAATTGATGCACATGTGAGGGAGCAGGAAACAACACAATCTGTGCGCTGTAGTTCTATGTCAAAATACAATAAAATCTGAAAAACACTATATTTTAAATGCAGCATATGAAAAAGTGATAGAGGATATTTTTTCATACGACCAATACTCCAACTGGTTTCACTAATTTGATGGTTGCATCGTGTGCTCCATCACAAACACTGAGCAGTCGCCCAACAACAGACTTCATCCTTTTCTTTCTTTCATTCTGTGAGATAAAGGTGAGCGTGAAGATGAATGATGTGATGAAGACACTGCAAATGATGAGGATGACTGGACGGTGATAAAGATGACAGAAGGATGAAACATTGCTTGAGGGAAAGTTTGGTCAAGGTCTTTCGTGATATTTTTGGGAAGCAATGGCACAGGTGCAAAGTGCAGTCAACCGCAGAGATCACACAGGGCACCGCGTCCGTGTCTGGTATTTCTGGGGCCAGAGGCATGTGGTGTGATGCAGTCAGAAACTATGTGGGATTTTGAGGAATAACTTTGTCTTTCACATAACTGTGGAGAATAGAATCAATTCATCATCTTGCATCTCTTCTTTTTTTTTTCTTCTTTTTTTTTAAAAAAAAAATCGCCTTTTCTGAAGAATTAATTAAAATCTGAGCAGGCAAATGTAATATACATAAATCATGCATCAAAAAGGTTTGAAATAAACTCTATAATGAGGTGATTGGGGGTGCTTCTGTCACAACAAAGCTTTGGGCTGTATAACCTTGAGCTGGGCTGAGCAGGCCGGTAGCACAAATTTTGGTCATCTTTGGATCAAATTTACATTGCACAGCTTCTTTTTTTTTTCTTTTTTTTTTTTTTTTGGTGCATCTGACTAACCACCAAGTCTCTCCCCAACAATTTATTGGACCTTAGGTAGACCAGCCTTAGTAAGGTGGCAGGGACACACACTAGTCCAGTCAGCAATCATAAAGGTGCAACTGTTTACACCAGACAGGAGTTTATGACTTTGGAAAATCATAACAGTGGCACTCAAATTATCTTTAGTAGCACTGATGTTGAAATAAACTCTATAATAATGTTCATTTTGCAAAGTACAAAGTACTAAGTAATGTATGCTTGCGTGCGTTTGATTGGCTACTGCTGTGCTATGCCAGAAGATGGGGCCAAGGTGAGCCAGGCAACACCATCTCATTCAAAGTAAGGAAGAGGCTGAATTTTTTCACACAGCACTGTCACAACAAAGAGCGGCAGCAGAGACTAAAGCAAGCCTCCCTCCTTTGACGGCGATTGCTGAAACTTTGAGAGAAGAAACAGAAGGTGAGCAGAGAAGAAAAAAAGCTAAAGAAAAAGAATTTGACCAAGCCAGAGATTAAATGAGAGAAAACAGTGGAGCCTTTGAGAGGTAGAGAGAGCTGAAAGAATCACACTGATGAAGAGTCAGATACATTTCTGCTGGACAGGTAATTATCTGTGTTCATGTTTGATTTTCTATCAAATTAACCACAAACATAAACTGTGTTACAGTAACAGCCCGCGGTGAATCTCATGTTACTGTGACATTTAAGCTAAACTAACGTTAGCTTTCCGATGTTAACTGCTAACGGTTAGCCAAAAGTTGTTAAAAATCTCTTGTGAAGTTTCTTATCTGTTTGATATATTGATCTGTGTCTGTACTAAATGTTCTCAGAAGTTCACTGCTTAGTTAATATTATTCACAGGGTTATTAGTTTATAAAACAAACCAGAACTCTGAAATATGTTTATGTTAATTATATTATTTTAATTTGGCGCAGCTAACAGTGCTAACAACGTTAGCATACAAACAAGCTGAATGTGCAGAAACACGTCACAAACCCCTATCACAAAGTGAGACGATGCTGAAGTTAGCTTCCGATTCGGCAGCTTCCGAAATGAACTGAACGTGCAGTGCGATTGTTTATCCACTGATTGTTTGTTTTATTCGACACTTCTTGATGTGTAAACATTTTAGACCTTTGGATAAGACATTAACTATGCCTGACATGAGCTATTGTATTTGTGAAACTTCTATTTTATTTGTGAAAATGTTAAAGGTGAAAGCGTCGTCAAAGTCAGACCATTTAATAAACATTTAATGAACTGAACACCAAACATCTAGCTAACATATAGTCAGACTAAAGTCACTGTAAAGCCTGTTTAGAGTTTAGTTCATGTTTGTCAGCAGTGTGTCCTCTGTGTTGATCGGTCGGAGGGAGGAAGGGGGCTTCAAGTCACACTGCTTCAAATGTTCAGGCAGAGAGGACTCAAAGTTACCTACTGCACCTTTTACGTTTCAAATAGGATCGGCGTCTCCATGAATTTGAATCTTACATATCAAACATGTTTTCTGTTTAGGTCTTGAAACCTTGTAGTGTGAAAGGAAGAGCAAAAACTGAGCAGGAACTCGCAATATCTGAAGAGCGATCCAACCAGGAAACATCAGCAACTGGGAGCTGCGTCCTGGTATAAAACTGAAACGTGGCTGCCAACAGGATGACTCGAGGATGAGGCTTTTGTCTACTGAACTGTGGACAGCAGCAAAGGAGGACAAGCATGTTGACGTGTGGCAAAGGTGCTTGTGTAGTGTCTTTGGGAAAATGTACAGCAACAGAACAGACATGGAGGGAGCTGTGCAGATTACCCTGGCTTTGAATGTAACAGGTGAGTTTAAAATGCAAATGTAAAGTTTAGTCTAACAGTTTTGCTTCATCGCAGCTCAGGAACTAAAGGCTGGGCAGCACTGTTATGAACTTATGAACTCACTTACAAACTTCTGCCTTAGTTTTGGGTCCACCAGCTCGCGTCACTTCACTTACTGAACCTCCTGTCATCACGGAGCTGCAGGATGAGCTGACCACCACAGAGCAGCCAGAAAAGACGTATAAATCCCTCTGCACCACAACAAGTAAGACTTTTTACTCATACTAATTTGAACCACCAGTTTTGTTTATTTTAATAGCTGTAGTTTCAAGGATTCAAGGAGTTTTATTGTCATTCAACACATAAACATGGTAAACACATGGGATGGAACGAAGTTAGTTACCCAGGTCCCGGAGCAAGCCAAGTAAAAGTGTAGAAAAGTAGAATGAGTATAAAGTAGAAAAAAGTAAGGATAGAATAAGTAACTTAAGCTATGTTAGATAATATAAAAGTTAAGTAAGATACAATAAATAAACATTTTTTTATTTGTTTGTTGTTTTGTGGATTCAGATTTGAAATGCAAAATTTACCTTCCCAACAGTATAAAAATGAGCTCCACAGCCACATAATGATAATACTGATAGCAATAATAATGACACTATTGTTGCTGGTGCTGCAGACACATCAGTGCATCTTGTTGTGCATGTGTGTATATGTGTATATGAGGTGCAGTCTAAATCAAGTACAAAACATATGGCATTACACTATGACAGCCAATTGGGTACTTTATTCATAATAACATTCTGACTATCTCGAACACATGATGAAGTTTGGGCAGTCCAATTATCATTATTAGAAAATAAATATCTTCTTGGCCTTGAGAGTACAGCAGCATCCCTTTTGTTTTGGTCTTTATTACCTTGTCAGGATTATTGTGGTGTGGAATATTCTCGGTTTGTGAGGACGCCTCCTCCACTCTGCAGGTGTAGGAGTCTATAGTTTAATACCCTCTGATCACGGGATCATCAAGGTCTCCCAAAAACATACAGGGGGTGTCGGTGGCTGAGCCTGGCAGTTGTGGAAGAAATGTTTAGGTGGTGGTGGTCATTAAGTCACACTCAATGTATGAAGTAATGCCCCTTCCATTTGTTCAAAGCTCTATATTTTAATGACACGATGGAGTAAAGTGTCTTCTTGTTTTATCTCAAAAACATCAACTTCAGTTTCCCAAAAGGCTCAATGAGACATCTGGTGATCGACCTCTGCAGCTATTAGAATTTTAAATACAGGGGGATATAATACAAAATGCAGTACCTTTGTGGGGAAGGATTGTATGAGCATAATCAAGCTCACCTTTAGAAATTCACCCTTTAGGGTCCGGTTAAGGGCTTCACAAGGCTCACTGATAATCACTGTGATTCAAGGATTGGAAATGCTTGGATGGGAATGATCCCTCTAAAAGAAGTGAAAATGAACAAAAATGACATCCATTACAAATAAGCACAAATGAGCAATACAAGTTCAGTCCGAATAACTACCTGGCTGATTGAGCTACTCAGCGGTGCACATTTACAAGTAAGGAATCATCATTCATACACCCTAATATAGTTCGGTGTATGAGCAGGATTTTGCTGCTTTATTCACACACTCCACAGCTCCACCTGCTCAGATCTGCCTTCATGTGCCAATGGGGGGGAATATTTTACTGCCAAGCAAAAACATATGCACATACATGCAACAGCGAGCCAGCATAAAACAGACCTATTGGAATTCATATCATTATGCGAGTTATCCAGACAGAAGTAAAGATACAGATTGTAATCCCAGTCACAAACCTGTTGTCAAGAATCTCAGTGTTATAGCCTGTCTCTCCTTGGCTGTGATGTCAAGCCTCATTTTGTATCCTTCTTGGTTATTAGGGGTGCAACTTTGATGAGCCGGACCTCAAATTCCTTGGCTTGTCATTCTGAGCAGATCCCTGAATCTCATTCTGTCCTCTACCTGTCAACATTGTAATACAAATGAAGGAAAGGAAATTTAAGGCAGGGCACAGAAGGAGCGTGTGACGCATATGATGTTTTTCTACCCAGTAATTGACAGTAACCTTCCTGAAAGCTGTAACTACAGTAACATTAATATGGAACGGCAACTCTGTGGCAGTGGAAGGTCAGAGATTGTACAAAAATGACAACATCTCTAATGAAAGTTTTGCACTTTCCTCCACCTGTGTATAAATAACAATTGTAGCAGTAGTTTTCAATCGCCCCTTTTGAAACTAACAAACTTTATTTCCAAACCAACATTTGTCTTTTGGTCTTTCGGTACAAAGCACAGCACAAACAGGTGCAAACCGCTGAAGCAAGTTTCTGTGAGATCAAAAGTCCCTGGAATCACCACACTGAAATCATTAAGTAAAAGCACAGAGTGTGTGGTCCTCCGTCTTGTGGTCTCCCAGATTTTTAAAATCACTTAAGTTCTGAAAATCCTCGTGTGCACCTAGCTTCAAAGGGGAGGCTGTCCAGAAAGGTTTACCTGCAGCTGCAAAAAAGATCATCACCTCCCTCCTCTCTGTGATGGCTGGCTTTTCACTGAGCTCATTGTAGCCATTCAAAGCAGCTACGTCTTGTTCCTACACACATTCAAAAATAAAAACTAACACCATCTACTGAACTGTTTTGCATCAGTTCAGTTTTCGCAATATGTCAATTTGCCATTGCAGCTCATTTTTCACTTGTCAAATATATTTTTGGTATTTTTGCTGTAAAAGGCAGCAGTGTATACCCACACTGCCATTGCTGCTATGAGGCTATGTAATGATCTGATTTAGTTCAGTAATAAAAAGCCTTGGGCTCCACCCTACACACACACACACACACACACACACACACACATGCACTCACAGACAAACGCTGTGAGACACACATGTGCTAAGAACCCTGTGGATGACAACCCTGAAATCTTCATCCTGGCTATGAATCATCAAGCTGGCCTTCATATTTACAGCATGCACCATTACCCCAGTCTGAATGTCAGTGTGTGTTTGTGTGTGTGTGGCATAAAAATACGTATGTTTGTTACTGACACAAAGAAAAGAACAAGAGGGGATTTTGTGACATGTATGATCACATTATGTAATTTATGTTCTGTGTGTTTGAGTGAGAGGACATAAATGGGGTAGGGGTATAGTGGCCATGTGTGTGTCAGTTTTATCTTTATAAATGTCAGAGGCATTCCCTCTCATGTTCATATTTTGTGCTGTAAGCTTGGCAGCTAATGCAGCTCCATGCCGTAATGATTGGAGGCAAGAAAATGTTCAGGACTGGCATCTGCTAATGTCAGCTTGTAAACAGTTAGACTTTGTGTGTGAAATGGAAAAGTGATTTTTCTCCAACCTTCTTGTTTTTTCAGCGTGTGAAGTTGTCTGAAGGTTCAGGTTTTACAATCGAATAGACCCCTCAGAAGATTGAATTTTCTTTCTTTTTTTGCCAGTCAGTGTGTTTTACAAGACAAAACAGTTTGATGAAGCAAAGCATACACTCTAATTGTGTGGTGTGTTAGCCGCAACGCTGTGTCTTATCTGTGTAATAACAGCAAAAGGAAGTTTTCTGACCTGGCAGGCAGTGAGGATGGTTTGGTATCAAACCTCGCGGTGCTGGGGTTTAATCAGACAGCCAAATCTGATTTGACTGACATAATTTTGAGTCAGGCACAGGACAAGAGTGACGTCCTGCTGCAGTCCAACATGCACGAATGAGAATGATGTAGATAGAATCCTACAGTAAATAATGGTACATTTTATATTGTGATATCAACATATAATTTGATATTCAACAAATCAACCACATAGGGTTGTCTTTTTTAGGTAAGCCAGCAAATGAAATACTTGACACATCAACTGATGTAAAAACCTCCAATGTCATTTATTTATTTACACCTAGATATTATATATAGTAAACAGGAAGACACTACAGTATAAAATGCATGGAAGACTCTCTTACAGAAGGGCTTACCAGCTGGGAAAAGATCCCCAAAATACAGTTGCAACCAACAATCTTTCATTATTTATTGCTTGGTTTATAAAACATAAATTAATAGTACAGAATGTCAGTGTCAGTCATATCTTGTTTTATCTGACCAACAGTCCAAAACCCACGTTTATTTTACAATGAAAAGCAGGAAATCACCACATTGGAGTGGATGGAATTAGACTAATAATAATTAACTTCATTATGATTGTATCCAAAATAGTTGTAAAATATTCAATTTACTGAGTAATTGTTCCAGGTCTACATGGTTAAAAACATCTCGTCTCAGTGTATACATTATTATACTACTTAAGCCTAGAAAGGACCAGCTCTCTAACCTCCCTCTGAGGGTAATGAAGGTTATAAAACAGTAAAAGACTGCACCATTACACAGGTTTGATTTCCTGCCTACACTCCATGGTGGTATTCTTCACCACCTCTTCACTTGTTGTCTCCTCTCTGACTCTCCCTCGGCGTCTCTGGAAGAGGCGTAAAATAATTGAGCTGTGGCCTGCTAACTGTCTTTCACAGTGTAATTCAATCTGTGTGCCGTCCAATTACAATAATGCGAAATCTGATTTCAGTTACAATAAGACATTATCTGATTACACTTTGGGCATTATAAACTTATTATTACAGTAATGCAACACCTGGAAGGCCTCACTGTGTGTGTGTATGTGTGTGTTTGTGTCTGGGAGGGAGAGAGAGAGACAGGCAGAGGGCAACAGGCTTACAAACAGAGAGACAGGCTTTAAAATGAGAGAGAGAAAGAAAGATGTGTATACAGAGACATGATGCAGATGGTGAGAGAGAGTGAGAGAGTTTTTGTACTTGTGGAAGAAAACTTGATTAATTTCATTGGACCTGACCCCCCCAAACAAATCCAATATAACCGTCTGCAAGCTACTTATACAGCAATTCCAAAAGTGTGTGTGTGTGCATGCGCGCGCATGCACATATATTTTTCTTTGGATGTCGTTGTGTGTGCCTGTCTTTGTATGGCTGTATGTTTGTCTTTGTTTGTGTGTGTGTGGGCGTGTGTGTGTGCTTGTTTGTCTGCCTGAGTGTGTGTCTATTCAGTTAGTTGCCAATAGGTCAAAGCTTGGGTCAAGGTGACTTAGTGAATCAAAACAAGCTAATTAGCTGCTAACCTAATTAGCTTGTCTAACAACGCAGGTAAAAAAAAAAGAAGAAGAAGAAGAAGAAAAAAAACAAGCAACATCCACCCCTCCTTCTGCCTCCTCCCTCCTATTCCTTAATGAAATATGTGTCTCCTCTCTCTCCTTTCTTCTCCTTATCATAATCAGTCTCTTCTGGGCATAGACTCAGAGTTTAACCTCCTCAAAGTCAATTTACCTTCCAACCTCTCCTCTCCTCTGTTTTTTCCCTCTGTTCCTGTCCTCAGCCTAACCCCATTTTTCTCTGTCTCACTTTTTTCTCTTCTGTCTCGGTGTCTCCCCTGCAACTTCCTCTGCCCTCTGTCTCGCTCACCGGGGGAGCTGCTCTCCTCCTGGGGGCCCCCGAGAGGAGGTGATATGATGCTCAATCTCTACCGCTGCCCCCCCCACATAGTCCTGCTCCTGTGAAACTTTTTATTGATCGCAAGACGCTGAGGAAACACCAAACATATCTATTCATATAGTGGTAGTTAAACTGTTGCTTTAGCACCTTTTGACGTGACTTTTTTTTTCTCTCAAAACACTGTGTGCTGTTGCTTGATGTGACTGAAAGCTCCACAGATGCCTCTAAATGAACTTTGAGGTGGGATTGTTTTGTCCGTTTCTCTTTCAAAGGTCAACAGTGAACTTTTGAATTTGACTGTAAGGAATGTGTTGTGCTTTTACAAAGCTATCCTTGATTTTTTTAAAGATTGATTAGTGCTTGGTTTACTTTGATGCAGAGCTGGAATGAATAGTCGATTAATTGATTAGTTGATAATAGAAACTGATGGCAACTAGCTTGGTCCAGAATAACTATGTGGATAGTAAATTAGTCTTTTTTAGTTTCAATGTCAAAGATTTAATGTTCCAGGCCATCTGATCTTGCTTTCTTAACATGACAGTAAACTGAATATCTTCGGACTGTTAGATGGACAAAGCAAGTAATTTGATGTCAGCCTGGGCTTTGAGACTTGGTGATGGGCATTTTTGTATTAGTATTATTAAATGATTTATCTATTAATTGAGAGAATAAGCTACAGGTTAATTGATAATGAAAATAACCCTCAGTCGCAGCCCCAGTTTTATGTTCTTTCCACTGTAACAAACGTCAGTGCCGGTGGCTGTAAGTTGTAGAGTTGCTTACTTAACTTTAGATGATATCGAACTCTAATGTTGGTTTTTAATACAGAATGGTAAACACACTTCAGAGATTCTCCAATACTCAGATGAGCTGATTTAGGTGTAGCACTGTCTATGTGTGGTACTGTCAGGTAATCGATACATTAATAAACCACATATTTGGTCACTGAAATATGAAGTTGTTTTTTTTTAAAGAAAAGTGTCAAAAATTCTACTTCCAGCTTCATAAATGTCAATATTTCATAGCATATAGAATATAGCAAATATTTCCTTCTTTCTATCTTCTTTGATATTAAAGTGAAAAAAATTAGTTTTTTTTTAAGACCTTTGTGTAGACAAAACAAGCTATTTTAAATGATTGATTTTTTTGGTCAATGCATCACGAATATAATCATCATACTTATCAACAATGGACATCTGTTATTACAGTTAACCCTTGTATTATGTTGAAAAAAATTACATTGATTGTTTTGACCTGTACTGTGTAAATCCACTCAAAACAGTCAAAAACAGGTTAAACCAGTGGTTCTCAAATGTTTCCTCTCATGACTCCTGAGGGAAGAGAAATCACTGGGTTAAACCAATAACAACTTTATTTTAGATTATATAAACATTTAGAAAAGAGACATACAATACATTTTAAATTCCAAAACTATGTTTGAGAACTATTTAGTTAAAGTTCTTCTCTTTTCACAACACACATTTTTTTATTTAACTTGGTCCATTTTCTCAGATTTTCAATGTTCAACATTTTCAGTGTTCTCCACATGTTGGACAGGATGTAATTGTTTGCTTTCTGGAGATGTAATTCTTGCATTTCACACAAGAGGTACTTGTTTGACTGTCCTCTCAGGAGAGACAGACTCTTTCCTTACATCTGTATCCACTGGATACATTGCAGATTGGGTGGATGTGCTGACCTCAGCTGTATGTTGCTGTGACTTTGTCCAGATAGTCAACTCCTCCTTTGGTGAAGTTGTAGGATCATTTGTGGCTTCATGTCTTCTCTTGTGCTCAGAGATGCATCTGTGTGTACTGTGCTCATTACAAGAACGTTCTTGTTTCTCTTTGGGCAGTATGAAACAACTGTGGCTTTCTCAGTGAAAACAAATATTGAGGTATACGGAGATCTGCCCTGCATCTTCAAAGTTTCACTGGGAAGTTCTGGCCTTTTTCTTCTGGCTATTCCCAACATAGTCAGCTTTCTCTTCTGCTTCTTCAGCTGTAAACCTTCTGAAGCTCATTTTTGGTGTATTTGTCAAAGAGATGGCATGAGAACAGTGACAAGGACAAGGGAGAGAAAGTTCCTCCTGTACACACACCTGGGTCTCTAGGTCTGAATGGCTATTCAGAAGCAATCAAAGTACAAATAATTGGGCATTCAAAATAAATGTCCAAGAGACATGTTTATTTTGTATCTGAAGCTTCTTACCCACATTAAAGTGTCTGGGTCAGAATGACCTGCAACATCATCTCTGTGAACAAGCACAGACATTCAACTGTGTTGTTACACACCAGTTCATGACCCTCGATTAGGAAAAGTAAAAAAATTTCATGAAGAAAAAAAAAGGATAACCAGTATTTTGGTCAACATAAAAACTGAAATGGGTCAAAGTGACCCTTAACATAATACGAGGGTTAAATTTAGTGCAATTGTGCAGAGCAGTAGAGTAAAGCAAAGCTGAACATAGTAAGAAAGAACTGATTGCAGATTAGTTAAAATTTATGAAAGAGGGTACAAAAGAAGCTATTATATTGGAGCAGAGCTGATCACAGAGCAACAAGAACCAGAATAAAACGACCGAATCCAAATGAGATGAGTATGAGTACAAAGTGTGCTGAATCTGACTTTATCTGTCTCAAATTAGTCATCTGTTTCATCAGTACGACTTGGTATTTTGAAATGAAACCCAAGTCTTATTTTTAAATGCCACATTTAAATGCCAGACTTTTCAATTTGCTTAGAATATGAAATTCTACCCAACTGAATATATTGTTTTTCTTTCCAGTATACAAGCAGCAACTTTCAACAGGATCATGAAATTCACGTTAGCATCTTTATTTGGGACCACAAGATGAAAGTTATATTTTGTAGTTCAATGTATATGAGAAGGGTGCCTTGCTTAAATATGAGGGGTAGAATATAGAGGTGCTCCGACTGATCGGTGACCCGATACGCGTGGTATCGGCATTGATCGGACGTGCCATTTCTGCCGATCAAAATAGCCGATTTCATTCAAGATGGCGTCGCCGGTATGGAAATTTTAATACCACGAACCTAATACGACA
>JBAJHX010000001.1:21478600-21491235 GCA_037176925.1 Amniataba percoides
ACTGGACAACCCAGGTGATTGACAGGTTACTACACGTCTCCGTGAAAGACGTGCGATAAATTTACGATTATGAACACCCCCCCCACCCCCCCTCCGACCATCCGAACATGCTGAGGCTTCCACTCCCTCACCACACCTCTCCGTGAAAGATGAGTGATACGTTTATATAATATATAATATCGCATATAATGGTTTAATTTAGGAGGCTGTCATACTTCATGCACACGAGCCATTAGTCCAACCCAGCAGGGAACTTAAGAGGCCTCTTTTAAATGTTTGATGATTAGCAGAGGAGATATGAAAGATGCACAGAGAAAAGCGCAGGCCTTATGTTTTGAAATACTTTCCAGGAAATGGTGATTGCAGTTGATTACCTCGTCAAAAAGTCAAGTGAAAAGAAGATTCAGATTCAGTAAAAATTCTGCCAGTTTTGCTTTTCACCTGTTTCGGTGCCCGCAGAGGTTTCATCCTGCCATCAGGTGTCAGCTCACTGCACGACAGCTTTTTTCGCCTCACGTGCCTCCATGCTTCCAACCTCTTACTGTAACCCAGGAACCCCCCCCGTTAATGATAATTTCTTTCTATTCAGCTCAGTTCTAACATGTAAAAATGGTTGATATACTCTCACAAATGCTTTGGAGCAGAGCCCTTTCTTTTAATATTATGAAAACATGCCCCCCTATCTTCCCGCTGAAAACCACTTTATATGATCTTGTGCATCATTACACAAGTGACTTGTTGCCCATTGATGTTTCACATGCGAATGTAAATTGCTCTCTAATATATAGGAAAAGATCAGATGGGACATGATTGTGGTGGGCTCCAAAGGAGGTTAGTTTGCCATGTCTCTTATTGATCACTATGATGGTGTATCGACCTCTGTTAGATTATATTTTTTAACCTGCCAAAAGACCGTTTTCAGCTCCACTGTGACCCAAGTCTCCTTATCCAGCCTTGCATGTCCTATTTTAGCATGGGATAATAATAAGATAATCATCGCTTTGTGAGCACAGTCAAGCTGAATATATTTTGTTTAAGTGTCAGCATGACACAGCTAGAACAAAAACAAACCTTCAAAGCAATTTTAATCCTTTTGTACTGAATCATACCTGTGTGGAATTTAGTTGATTCGATGACAGAGTGGTACTTTAACAAATTAGATTATTTTAATGAAGAACAGGCAACATCAGACGAGTACTCCAAACTTTGCACATATTATAGATATTGTTGAAACAGGCAGTTAATTAACAACTGAAAATGAATTGAGTAATAATTAATTTATCAAGCAAAACACATTTAATAGCCTCAGCTTTACAAATGAGGGATGCTGGTGATTTCTCTGGTTTTATATCATTTTTGATGTGCAGACTGTTCACCTTGGACTCTTGGAAATTGCAAGGAGAAATTTATGGAGGCAAAGATTAATTCCCAAGATAACACTGAAAACCGATTGTTACTTGTGACCCTAATTGCTGAAATCAGTAAACAAGTAATGAATGGGCAGACTAATAGATAAATGAAGACACAAACACGTAGGTGAGAACAGAAGCTAGAACACACGGTGTCATATGCGAAAGGTCACCACGGTCACTCTCCATCGTCCCACCAGCTGATCACGCATTCATATTGAGGAAAGTAACTTGAAGCACACAGCTGTACCTGGTCAAAGGCTGTTTTGACTGCACTGATTCACACGTTTGTTAATGTTAAGTACCTATGGCGTTATAGAATGAATGGAAAGCAGTACTGTCTAAAGGCTATGCGAAGTTTACGCACATAGTTTTCTTAATAAAACATGAAGTAAAATCAAACATTGCAAACATTTCCTCCTTCAACTGTCCTGTGAAGTACTTGTGGATGGTTTAAAACATTACCACACAACTCACTTCTTGTAAGTGTGGTTTTGTGTATCATTACTTTGCCGCTATGTGTGTAAAGAAGCTTGTTTTGTGGACACCTTTTCAGAGTCTTGTTTATTCTTTGCATTATTGACAGTTCCAATGGCCTCCGTTCATTGATGGCTGCAAGGTTTGTTTGGTCCCTCAGCTTATGTGATACAGTGTTGTGTTTGCTGTATAGGAGCAGTATGAAGAGATGCATTATGTGCCACTTAATAAAAGGATGAGGTGCAATTTGTCAGGCAAACGTGATGACCTATTCTAAAGTGTCCTTGTTGCATTGTGCCACAGTATTTGGCTGATGTGCATTCGTGTGGGCATACATAGACTCTTAATTACTCTGGCAAGCCTTGATAGTGATGTTATCGAAGTTGGAAGTGTCATCGTAGACATACCACAATTTTGTTTAGCGTTCTGTTAGCGTCTCATGAACAAGTCTTTCAAAGGATCAGGAAGTCATTACCATAGCTCTCTTTCCATCAGTGTCTCTCTCTGTTATTCTCCTCTCTTGTCTCTTCACTCGTTCCCTCTCGCTCTCTCTTTCTCTCTGTCAGACATTAACACACGTAACCATGCACACACACTTTCACAAACACGCACACATCCTTGGCTGCATTTCCTTATCTTCAGAAAACAAAAGCCTGGGCATGCAGAGTTGCTATTAATTTTTCAGAATGACTTCAAGAAACTGATGCGTCTTTACTGTTAACATTTCATTCCACATTCAGATGCTGTGTCACTTTTCTATGAAGTTCATTTATGAAGTCTGTGTTCATTAGGAGGCCTGTCCCTATCACTCTGAGGCTCTGACAGTCTCTTCCTCCTAAACATTAGATTCTCGTTTGAAGGTTTTTGTTTATGACATCCACAGAGGAAGAAGGAGAAGGGTGGTTTGCTTGAGCAGCTACAGGAATTTAAACAGGATCAACAGAAAATACATGGAAAAAGACATTACTCTACACTACCCATGCTGACTAATGGGTGATCTGAAGGATTTGCAGAGCATAAACATCACAGCAGTGACAGCTTATCACCCAAAAAAATATGCCAAAAGAGAAAAACACTCACGAATTACCACACTTAGGTAAATAAATTCCACTTCCACACGGCAATGAACTCACTCGTAATGTATACACCAGTCTGGCAGACATGCTGCGGGACAGGCAGAATGATGATCAAAGAGACAGACAGGCACACAGATTTGCCCTGCTCGATACAACTTGACAATGCGTGCAACCTCTGCAGAGGGTCAATAGCTTTTCATGGATTGGAACTTCATTTAATGAGACACGCGCACGTGTGTGTGTGTGTGTTGGTGTAAGGGTGAGTGGGTATTAGAGCAAAGAGGGGTCAGAGGGGGAGGTACCCGAGGGAGAAAACAGGCAGAAAGGAGGGGCAGGGGGCGACAGAGAGCGAGCTCAACAGATACAGATTAAGGTGACGAAGAGGAAGAATGAGAAATGGAGTGAAAACAGAGGGGCAAAAGAGGAATACTGAAAGAGAGGGTGGAGGAAGAGCGAGCAAGAGAGAGAGAGAGAGAAAGGAGGACGGAAACCAAGACAACAAGAGAGTGACAGAGATCAATAGAGAAAAGTGGGCAGTGTAGAGGAAGAGCGGGAGAGGCTGAAGAGATGAAAGGCTGTCTTCTGATTTGTTCCCTAACTGGAGAATTGAAATTGATCTTAGGGGCAAATGTGTGTGCCTGTTTGTGTACGTGTGTGGCTGTCATGTCATGGAAGCGTCTGTGTGTGTTTCAAGCATATCAGCGCACGGTTGTGTATAGCTGCATGAACTCTGAGTGGTGTGTGTGCACCCGTGTTCACGCAGGCATATTAGAGGCAGGTTATTGACTGATAACCGAAAACAGGCAGACAGGGCAGCGCGCACATGCGGACTTTGGTCAGAAACAATTTAAGTTGGGTCAGATCATTTCAAAAGGCTTTTACTGCTGGGTCACATACTGTTTGATTGAGTTTCATATACTTAAACTGTGAGGTCAAACATTTTAAACCCTGGCCGAACTTAATTTCCTCTAAAGCTCTGCAAAAAAGAGACAACAAAGAGCTTGATCACATGCGTGTGGAAATCGAACCTTTTCTTTGAGCCGTTGAGGAGACACCTTTTTAAAAAAAAAAAAACTGCGAACATTGATTGTGTGTGTGCGCAAGTGTCTGCCTCTCATACAGATCATACCGTAATCATGAAACATATTCATAAATCAAAATCCAGCATCCTCTGCAGGGTTTAAGGTATTCTAATCCAATGATGGCACACATGCCTCCAGTATAAAAGAAATCAGTAGGTAAGGCACCGAAAACACACAGGAGCTATTCATGGACTTAAATTGCTTTCCACAACACAGAGCACCTGGTGTTTATAAAGCCAGAATACTTTTGGAGGCAGATGTTTATTTCACAAAGCGGATGAATTTTTGAGTGATTATACTATACTTCTACCCTGAAACACCTGTGTGCACTCCTCCTCCTGAATTTTGTTGTGTGTATTCTTTATAAAACATGTAGTACGCTGCATTTCTTGTCATCTGCCAGTAACCCGCAAGCCAGATGCGGCACTATCTTCTCGGCTGTTGTATATAGAGAAACAAAATTATGTTGGAAGACAAAACATAGAGAAAACGCATCAGCTCAAGTCATGGCTTAGTGGTCGTTTGTGTGCCGAGGATGGTGTTGCAGCTCCACCTGAAGGAGCTGAGGTATGCTATATTTGTGTTTTTACAAGATTTCTTTCTCACTCCACCGTTTGTAGTTTTACAATTTCCTGTAATATTTTGTTTAGTGGCCCATAGCATTTAGTCTGTTTTTAACTGCTGTAAAAGTTCAGTAATTTTGCTTACGCTCAGCAGTGCCTCTTTGCTGGAGATGATACACATTACACGGGACAAGACACTTAATTACGCAGGACATAAACCAGCATATGACAATACAGAAAACGATGCCGCCCCATGCCGTTAAGCTTTGTGTATGTCTTCTAATTAGAAACTAAACTGGAGTTGGATTGCGACCCAAAGAGCTCCTCACTGCTGTGTGCCCACCGGTCTAATGGCTCTCTCACCTTTTCAGCATGCGAGTCCACTTGACATACATGAAGAGTGGGAGATTAATCATCTCCCCTGTCAGCATGTTACGGCCACTGACTCGTAAGTCATCATTTCCCCAGGGATGCCGGGATCCTTTCAGACCTGCACAAAGGAGACGCTGATCACAAGCAGTATCGCCTGTATTCTGTGCATACAGTCTAATCACAGTGTGATTTGTTTCCCTTATCGTAAAGGAACGCAGGGACACTGTTAATCTATCCACTCCTTCCTTGTCTGCTCCCTGTCCTCTGACACAGAACTCAACTCAGGAGCGATAACAATAAATACTGAATCAATTCTGGCGAGCAGGAAACATGAATATAGTTTCTCAGATTAATACGTTATACAGAGTCTACATACTCAAGTCATATATACTAAAACAAGTTGCTGCAGTCTGCAGTTAAGCCATGTAACACGATTTATACCCCAGAACCTTTCCATTCAGCTTCTCCTTTCAGCACCATATTATCATTTGTTTTATTTAAATCCAACAAACCTTGAAGGGCTGGAATCAGAAAACTGTGGAAAGTTTTCTATCTATCACTTTCTGAAATGTATTTTTAATGTTTGCAGAAGTTTTATGTCAGCCAGGCCTCTTTGTAGGGCTTGTAAACAATTCTCGTCTTTGCATTTGGTAGAAACCAGAGCTAGTTTCAATGATATTTTCTCACTCTGTATTGAAGAGTAAGAAAATACAGATCCAGGGTTGGCTTCAAAGGTTCATGGCAATCAATTGCGATGTTGGTCTGTTGATCTGCCGCTGCCCACATATCCTAATGACTGTGTCGATCCCCTGATCGTTCAGCTGGTTAGATTTCATTTAGTTTTTCAGTTCTCCAACATTTGGTACAGACATTCATAATGCCAATATAGTGACAATATATCTTAATGACTTAATGACCACTGATGACTTTAAAACATGACACGATGTCCTCAGAGCAGTCACCAAGGAATCTGAAGGTGCTGTTGAGCGAAGCCTGCGCTTCTCTGGGTGTGTGACTGTGGTAGCCTCATCACTTGGGCATTGCCTCACAACAAATGCATGTATGTAGGTCTTGTGTGTTTTTGGGTCAGCGGCTCAAATAGGAGAGTCTGTCATTGAGTGATGAGAGATGATGGAACATGATTGGCTGGCTGTGTTTTGGAGTTTTCTGTTATTCAGGGGCTCTGTCAAACTAAATGAGCCTGAGTACAGACACAGGTACGGATAATCCCTTGCTTGCATGGCAATCAAGACTTTGTACGCCCTCCCACCCGCCTCAGTCTCACCTTGTGCATAACTTGCACTGAGACCTGACCACGGTTCCCAACCAGCTTTTTCAACTTATCAGCTTGGCCCAGATGCTTATATCACTCTTCCCCAAACTTTCCCTGAAGCAGATGGGTTGTTACTGGAAACTGTGTGTACTGTTGTTATTGGATTGGACTGTGTTTGGAGTCGTCATGTCACTGTTCTCTGAGGATGTAAGCAGAAGTCCCGCCCCCTTCACGCAGGTGCGTGTGAAAGTGAGAGAGAGAGAAAGAGATGTTACCAATTACTCACTGTGTGAATTTATTTCCCAACGTAAGGATACACCATCCTTCCTGAAAGGTGTCAGATTGAAGGTTAAAATTAGATTTATTTCATAATTTAAAAAATATTTATTTATTAATAAACCTCTCATAAAGGATTGAACAGCCGGACCTTCAGCAGATTAATGTCCACCAATGTCTGGTGGTTTGATCTCACAGCATGTTATCTTCTCTTGTTTAGGTATTATGAAATAAATCAATACCTTTATTCGCAAATAAATGTATTGTTCATTCCCCCTCCATATTGGCCCTTGTGGTCAACCAGGTTATTTGGTATTTCTGAGTTTTTCACTGGGTTTTTGCTTCTTCCAAATAAACCAAACAGTTTACTTTCACAGACCAAAGATTTTGGTCATGTCTATGATTTGAGGCTTTAATCCTTGGATGATGCAACTGTGCTTAACTCATATTAATTCTTTTTTCTTTACATTCATGTTGAGAGTAGCAGAGGAACTGAGACATAAAAGCACAAACTGGTGGATATTGGTTGATTTGTGTCCCTATGGCAGCTCACAAAGTGCCTCTTATTTTTTCATATTGGAGGCGGTGATCTCTACATGCTACCAGTGTACTTTGAAAACAAATATTACTGGCACCACCACAGAATATTTCGGATCAACGTTCAATATCCAGGAATTCACATTACAGAAAAGACCGCTGGCTGTGCCTGAAAAATCTGGCATTAGTATAACACAGGGACCACACACAGTCCAGCCGTATACTAGGTTTTGGCATTGTCTTGTTTTTTTTTTTTTTTAAGTACATTTTGCTTTTTTTTTTTTTTTTAACATAGCCTTCTACCTGTTCCAAAAGTATGATTATAATTGAGAAGGTTATATTCAGGCAACACAAAGTACTCTGTTAAGGTCAAGAAAAAATGAGGGCTTTGGTTAAATATTGAAAAGGTCATTGCATTCTACCTTTTACAACTCTGTGTTGACTTTTGTATTATTTAACCAAGACCACAATCTTTTCAAGTCCTCAACCTCGATTAACATTGTTTTAACAGCCTAAATCTAACAATCCATGAAACTCAAAATGCAGCACAGATGTGTCTCCGACCTCCTTGGTACCCCTCTCTGCGGTATCTGAAAATCTCCCTGAAATGGAATTTTTTTTTTGCCAATGATCGTGAAATCTGGGAAGCAGCTAGATTTCTAGTAGATTTTCAGTTGGATTTGGCTCAACAACTACTACTACTGTACACACACCTACACATATTTTACGAGACAAATTCCTTTAGGAGACAGTTTGCTGTTTAAACCAGAGACTTGAAGGATGAATGTGAATGTGAAGGTATTTGTTCTTACTTTCTTTTTCGTAGCATCATACGGTCGTCTCCCTTGCCAGCGCAAACTTCTCTTAAACCTTTTCATGTCTCTATATGTCTCTGTATGTTCTGTCTCTCTGCCTCCCTGCCTTCATGTTTCACTTACACCTGTTCCT
This sequence comes from Amniataba percoides, assembly GCA_037176925.1. Lineage (NCBI taxonomy): Eukaryota > Metazoa > Chordata > Actinopteri > Centrarchiformes > Terapontidae > Amniataba > Amniataba percoides. The sequence continues at coordinate 21,486,614 of JBAJHX010000001.1, forward strand.
CTCTATCTCCCTCTCTCTGCCTGAAAGGAACGAGTGGGAGAGAGTAATTCTCATTCAGCGCAGCAATTCACAGTGCAATCATAGGGAATATGCAATTAACGGGGAAAGCCTTCAGTCAATAGCACATTGTGTGTACTCATACACCTCGTCTACCCTCTACTCTTCCCTTTCTCCCACCCCCACCTCCTCCTTCAACTCCTTCCCTCCATCCCTCCAGCGCCCTCTTCTCTTTTGTTGAGAGCCTCCTCTCCTCCCCCATGTTTAAACCCCGATCCTTGTGGATCGCGCCCGTCGCTCCCTCTCCTTCCCTACTTGTCTTGCAAATCATTTCTCATTTAACCACATCTCATCATCCCTTACCATCATCATTACCCCCCCCCCTCCCCCCCAAACCCAGCCCACCCTCCTGACTCCCCTGCATCCCTTTTCTCGTTTCCTCTTTACAGTACCTCTCTCCCTCCCACCAGCCCTCACGCACACACACAGCTTTCATCATTATCATCACCACCTCCTCCCAATCTGTTTACTCTCTCCACCCCCACTCCCTTTCCACATCACTCCCTCCCTCAGCAACTCAGTGGCATCCTAATTCGCAAGTTTTCTCTCCTACTTCTCCACACCTATTTTCTCCCCAGTGTTGGTGCAAGTGGCTCAGAAACAGGAAACACGCCGATGTCCCCTCAAACAGCTCTCTGGATGCTTCTGCGGCATCCATAAAGTCGGTTTCCCATTCATTATCAATGGCGGCGGCTCAGAGTTGGTCCCTTACTGACATTATCAGGATAGATCTGGCTCTTTGGTTTTCTTGCTTTGGGAGGAACTCTTACATGTTGACAAATGTGATGTGTTTGTTCCTCTCCTCCTCTTCCTTTTAATATGCTCTGTTCTGCACCTCCTCGGTTCTCGCAGCTCCCCCTCTGACCTATTTCATAATCACGGCCATTATACTTCACCTTTCCCATCCTCCAATACTCTTCTCTGTCCTCTCTGCCACTCCGCAATCTTCCTCTCAACGCTTCCTTCATCATTGTTTTCCCTTTCTTAGTTTTTTTCTTTTCTTCCACTTTTCATCTTTCTTGCAGCCCATTGAGCAGCGTTAGTTCCATATCACTCAGACAATAATTACTGCAGCCTTCTAGTTGTGGCTCTGAGTCTGAGATATTGGGACTTCCTATGAGGTCCAATATCATCCATTCTGTGAAAAACAACCACGGAAGTCCCGTCCTAGGTAGTTACATCCACAATCCAATATATAAACATAAAACGGTTGCTTTTATCTAGTTTGTTAGCAAATAAAAGAAGCCAATTTCTATAGTGTGACTGTAATGCTGGCAGTGGCTCTTAGCATTTTGGGATGACGCGCGACCTCTTCAGATTTCAGTCCGAATAAAGGTTTTCCTGTCCATCCCACTGGTGTTGCACAGCACTAGGGATGTAACACAAGTGCAGCATTTCAAACTCATAATGCAAGTAGGTTTCATTTGAAGTGGTTTTACACTGATTAAAATGACAATTCTGATCTATTTAGAAGCCAAAGGTACACTGACGTATCAGCCTCAGCCATCATTTTCAGCCACTCACCACAAAGAAATTAAATACTGGAGCCTTCAAACCAATGAACCCTGATGGTAACTGAGCCGCCAACAGTAATCCAACAGGGAGCGTGCAGTCGGCGGTAGGCGTTTGAATCTGGTGGAGTAATTCTTTCCTTCAGCTAATAAAGGAGTTGATGTCGTATTTAAAATCAGCAGGTGTCTCCGAGGTTGATAAGTCGCTATGGGCTCATTTTGTTGCCGGAGAGAAGGGAAAGTAAAAGAGACACAGAGCTGAAGTTTTAATCAGGAAGCCAGATGTTTTTGTTGAGAACTTGCCGAAATCACCAAGGACTTCTTTTCTATTCTCCCCATCTTCTTCATGCATCTCCTTCACTCCTTTTCTCCTCCCTATTATCATCTTTTTCTTTCCTCTTTGATTTTCTTCCCCTGCCTCAGCTCCTCTTAGTTTCCTCTCATGTAGTCATACAGCACCCATTGTCTCAAATACCGTCTCTGCCTTTTTATTTTCCTCCCTCTGTCCGTCTGTTTTTGTCTCCCTGTCTCCTGTACTCTCACCCCTCCTCTGTAATTTTCTCTAAAAGGCGTCATGTTTGACTTTGGGCTCTCTTAGGAGAACAGGTGTGTTCTCTATTAGCTCACAGCGACTTGCACACACATATACCGGTGTACACACAGCAGCACAGAACACACAGTTCACCTCCAGACAGTGTGTTTGTATGGGAAGACAACTTGGGTATGGTCCAGCACGGCAAAGTAGTTCAACATTCTGCTCTCATATGAATGAGATGTCTTAAAACTTTTTCTGTCAAGTTGAATAAATATAGTGGCTCACCTCGAGACCTGTGCTCATTAAAATGTGCTGGTTTTCTTGACCTGTGGGGACTCAAGTTGAGTCAATTAAGGCTGTCCTGCTTTGACCCTGGCTCCGTAAGATATACTGTAGTCTACTGCTTCTCTTGGGGATTCACACACAATAGGAGAAGGTTTCTGAACCTGCTATCGAGGCAACAAACTGTAATAGTGATTTTGTCATTTAGGTACCCATTGTGAACTGGTCCCACAGCACAGCCTGTAGAGTACGATATAATTGGGTGTAGATGATACCGTTCAGCTTTAACTGTAAAGCTTTTGACACAGCTTAGCTTTTGGCACTCCTTCATTTAAAAACATAGTGCCTGCTCAGTCAGAGCTCGAGGCCTCTGGTGGGCAAGTCTAAATGAAGGATATTGCCATTATGTGCTATGAAGGGCAACATAACACAATTAAGATAATTTTTTAAAAAGGGATTTCTTGGTCAGTCCTCAAAAAAGAAAGAATTGACGGTTTCAAGCCTCTCAAATGTGAGGATTTGCTGCCTTGATATAATCCCATGTTGAATATCTTTGGGCTTTGGAGCAAAAATTACATTTGAGGGTGTTACCTTGGGCTGTCAAACAGAGGCATTTTTTCATTGCATTTAACATACACTATACTTAACAGTGAATTCGACAACCAAGACTATAACCAGTAGACAAACCGATAATGAAATAACTTGTTTGTTGCATCCCTGCAGAATATATACTGTACATACAATGTGGAGAGACGTCCTTGCTGTGGACTGACAAAATTATTGGCTGATTATTAAAAACTCACAGCAAAGCCAAATGTTTTAGCTCATGGAAGTGTAAATAAATAGTGAAGTGTAATGATATGTGCCAGTTTGAGTGTTAGTCGTCACTGTGTAATTTTTAAAGAAACCAGTTACTTAAATATTTATGGCCTTTAGTAGTTCTTATCCAATTCACACGCAGGATATAGTGCGCACTGACGCTGAGTTCATATGTGACTTTGCTTGTTAGTCCTCAAAAGCAGAAATAGATCACTGTCCTCACTCTGTTACATTTGCTTTTACATCCCAAAATTGATGATGATTACTGTGTCATTGTAAGGGTATTGTGTGTGTGTGCGAGCAGGGTATGGGGTGTCCAAGGGCAATGGTGTAGGAGTCTATAAATAAGTGATACCATATTTATTTTTGTTTATTTATTCATTATTTATTTCTGAGTTGTTGTCAGAGGGGGATAACAGCAGAATAAGAAAACATTTCCTGCCTGTGTTCCTCTGTTTGAACAACGGTAGTTAAGAATGTTTTTTTTTTTTTACAGGTTTTCCCTTCAGTATTTTGCTTGATGAAAGGGAGTGCTTTGCATACTTCTACTCAGAAATGAAATGTATCTGTATTTTCTTTAATTAATTTAGGCTAACTTTTAGGCAGCATGTTGTGCTGGACACCAAGGAAGAAATTAATTTGGATTGGAGGACTGATGCACAAGTCACAACAACTTAAAGTTCTTTCTTTTTTTGTAGTGATGATGTGTCACGTTTAACTACAACACTAAATTTTAAATGAAACACCGTTATCAGCAGGGAAATCATCTGAATTGTTAAAGCATCATGCTTTGGTGATTGTACCCGTTATTCTGTGTAACATAATGTGGAGGACACTTTCCACAGACAAGCCAGGCATTGTGGGATAAACAGCATCCACTGACTCATCCTCAGCTACCTCGAGAATCTTCCTGTAGCTCTAAACAGATGTTGGGCCAAGTGCTGATTGTGGCTCCTGCTGCTGCTCAGAGACTATCGAAAACCCCTTTGAAACAGAGCACTGTTTTACTGAAAGTTGAAATATTTTAACTTCTAACCCTCTGTGGTCTGAGCTCCAAAAACATGCTAAACTTTAAAGCTGTCGACAACAGTATTTTTTTTTCCACTGAAGAGGAGAGGAGAGGTCTCCAGTGGAAAAACAGCCTCTGTGCCTCTGGGAACTTTGGAGGAAATGATTGTTAAAAAAAAAAGAACATTGCTTGTGCCTTTGACTGATTATTGCTAACCAACTGAATTACAGGGTGTGATTAACCATTTACCTTACAAGTGCCAGAGTTAGCAACCTCACTGCTGTAGCATCATAGTGTTACTAATAACTATTGATCAGGAGACATTGCAGGTGGCAGTCTCAACAAAGCAAATGACTGACAGAACTGAAATGACAGAGTTATAGGGCTATTAAAAGAGGGCAAAAAATAA
>JBAJHX010000001.1:21491335-21502749 GCA_037176925.1 Amniataba percoides
GCCAGAGTTAGCAACCTCACTGCTGTAGCATCATAGTGTTACTAATAACTATTGATCAGGAGACATTGCAGGTGGCATATATCTCTGTGTGTACAGTACTTACTATTGTCAGGGCCCAAGCAGTCTCAACAAAGCAAATGACTGACAGAACTGAAATGACAGAGTTATAGGGCTATTAAAAGAGGGCAAAAAATAAATCTGAAAAATAAGCCTTACAAAACAAGATGTTACCTAACAGACCCAATTGAATGAGACCTGAAGAGGACATATATAAAACGGCTCAGTAAACTACATGGACCACAACCAAATTAGAACACAGAAAACGTTGACCTCATCTCCCAGCCTGTCAGAGCTGTTGTTGTTGTATGGTCCTTGGCTTGAACCTATGCATAAAACCAGGCTTCATCCTCTGCTGCATCTTTTATCCAACCATGAAGCAGAACTCAACAGCCAGGTTACTCAAGACAAAGAAAAATGAATTGATGTAACTTAATTAAACCAACTAGCAATATGACAAATGACGTTAACTAAATGTCTGTGCTTTATCCAGCTAACAGTCATCGTCAAATGTCAAACCAATCAAACTATGTTTATCTAATGGTATGTGACTGGGAATTAAAGAAACTGACAAGTGATAATGATGTGGATAAGTGTTACACTCTTACACTTTTGATTGTGCGGCGGTGGACACGGCCATGTCACACTCCCTGGCTTTGAAGCTCTCGTTTAGACAGCGAGAGAGGCAGACTGCTGTGCAGTTGTCCTCTCCTGGAATGTGATAAATGGCTGATGCCAAATACCATCGGGTGATCCTTCTATTTGTGTCCTTCATTTTCTCAAGCCACTGGAGAGCCTTGTTGGCCATTTCCAACGTGAATTCCTGTCCCAGGAGGTAATATTTGCAAGAGTCCAGGGCCCACTTAATTACTAATGCCTCCTTCTCCACTGCTGAGTACAGCTGATGAGGGCCACTGGGTGTTGCCCCTCTACAGGTCCCGATAGGAGAACAGCCCCTTGACCCCTCTCTGAAGCATCAGTTTGAGTGATAAAATGTTTTCGAAAATCTGGACTGTACAACACAGGGCTCTTATTAAGTGTCTGTTGAATGTCTCGAAAGGCTGCCTCTGCCTCCACTAGATCTGGTTGGAACATCTGAAATAAAATCAGTAAGGGAAGCTGCCCTGGCAGAGAAATGAGATATGAATCTATAGTAAAACCTGACCATGCCAAGAAAAGACTTGAGTTGCTTCCCGGTGATGGATAGGACTCAGTGGCACAGATCTTATGCACTTGTGGCTTTATCGCCCCATTTCCTAAGACAAAACAAAGCTACTCCTTTTCAGCCTTGGCAAAGACACTCTTTGATGGATTAATGGTGAGCATGGCTGACTGGAGACACGCCTGCACCCTCTCCAGATGTTTGAGGTGCTCCTCCCAGGTGGTGCTATAAATGAAGTCATGAAGATATGCTGCAGCAAATCTGACAAATTGCACAGGACATGATTCATCAACCTTTGGAACATTGCTGTGGCACCTTGCAGCCTGAAGGACAGGACTGTGAATTTAAAGGGAAAAAAAACAGTGTCCAGAAGGCTGTCAGCTCTCTGAAGCATTCAGTTAGTCGCACCTACCAATTGCCTTTGCAGGAGATCAGTGGTGGTTACATACTTAACCTTCCCCAGGCATCAATCAGGTCATCAAACCCACCACTACTCTTTGATGGTTTAATGATTCCTGGAGACAGCATTAGATTAGATTGACTTCCTCCTTCAGCACGTTCAGCAGACATTCAAGTATTGTGTAACTCAACTGTGTCACAGATGCTCCCTCTTTTAACACAATCTCATGTTTGACAAGGTTTGTCCATCCAGGATTTTCTTGGAATCTCTCAGAGCTACATGAACGTCTCACCTGGAGTTCCTGTTCTTCAGGGTACCTCCCTGGTGAGATGCTTCTTATCAGGTCTCTCCATCCACTCCTTAAGTAATTTCACAGGTAGTGAGGCTGACCTAGGGTGGACACTTGGTAGGTGGCTGTTCCAGTTTTCTGTTGTATCTCAAGGAGTCTCTGCCATTTCCAGGAGCTTACTATCCTACCATCAATGGGCAGGAGTATGGCCAAAAAAGACCTTTGATGCTGCTGGGCCTCTGATCTCCCGCCCAAATATGTCTCAGCGAAGAGGGCACTTTACTTCATGACCATACAACAGTAGAAATAAGGCTTATGAAACAAGACGTTAACTCAACTAACAGACCCCCTTGAATGAGACTTGTGGGAGGCTGAGCAAACTTACAAAGACACAGGGGAGGACAACATGGACCACAACCAAACAAGAGAACACAGAAACTCTTCTCCCCAGTCTGTCAAAGCTCTTGGTATGGTCCTTGGCTTGGGCCTTTGCATGAAACCCATCTCCACCCTCAGCTCCATTTTTTTGTCTGAGCAGGAAGGAGGACTAAAGAGCCAGGTAACTTGAGACAAAAAAGGGACAAATGAATTAATGCAACTAAATTAAACCAACCAGCAATATGACAAACAATTCAAACTAAATGTTTACGCATCATCCACCCAACATTATTGTCAAACTGTGCCAACAAACACATTCTAAACCAAATAAACTATCTATTATGTAATGTTCCTGCAAATTAAATTAACGTGTGATAAAGATGTGGGTGAGTCTGTGCACCCTTGTACCTTCAATTTTGTGGCTGCAGCCATGGCCAACTAAACTACATATAGTAGTGATTTAGTCGTTTGGATGCAACAACTTTTTAAACTCTATGTAACTTAATTATTTTCTCAGTTATTACTGTTTATTTGTCTGTCTTTACACATGTGGGCTTGCCATCATTAATCCTTCCAGCTCCATGATCTTGTCAGCGTGGAAAAATGACATCAAGTAAAAGAAAATGAAAGAACAGTCAGCATGTCATAGAGGTTACATTGTGCAGAAAAAAACAAAAGTCATGGTAAACATTTTTCATTTTTCACATATTCATAAATGGCCTAAATAGCCCAAGACTCCCAAGGCGGGATTGTTCTCTTTTTAACATCTAATGTAAGTCTTTCTTCATGTAATCTTTAGTAGCAGGAATGTTTTCTATTCAAACAGATGAACAGACAGTCCAAACTGGCAACCCTCCATATGAAAAAGTTGCATACACTGTTATCAAAGCAACCAATCTATTTTCTTTTTCTTGTTTCCTTAGAAGAATCATTAAAGAAGAATGCTGTTTAGGCTGGATGTACTTTCGGTGTTTGCATAATGAGGTCAAAAACAAAACAAAAAAAGTAATATATCTGCAGTGGTGGGTAATATTTCCTTTAAGAGTGTCTTCTGTTTTCAATTAATGCCGGTGCAGACGCTGGTTTGCAATTTATTTTCCCCCACTCTCTCTGCTGTAAGGTTAGCATTTCCTTGCAGCAGAGGGCGAATGAGAACACCTCCTTTTCTTCTTTTTTCCATCTTCACAATGAAGTACAAAACACAGGGCCCTGAGTGATTTCATTAGTTCTTTGTGCATATGTGTATCTTAAGGAGCTGTTTAGGGTTTCCATGGTTACTGACTGTATGTTTTGTATATTTGGCACCTCATGCCAGACCCACGTCACTTTTGTAACCATATAATTACAGCAAAACCTGCCCTTAAGGGTGTTATAGGTTTTGCACAATAGAACTGGTCCTACACCTCTCGAGAAGTATTTCTCAGAGTACTACAAACAGTACATAAAGCTACGACAACAGGCTGCTTCTCAACATCTTAATGATTGCCAATTTGCTGTGTTTGTGATTTCTGCCATGATGAGAAAAGGGAAAAGTTCCTGCTGGTCGGGCAAAACCTCAGTGTTCAGTGTTTTTAGTGCCACAGAGGATCCACAGTGCCACTATTATGCTCAGTTAAGTGTCATGCTTGTGTGGGAGAATTTAAAAAAAAATCTGAAGGCTGCCATGATCAGTTTTCACTCACACTGCGATACTTATAGACAACATTTCAGTGTGATTCATGATCACCAACGTCCAGAAATTAGTACTATCTCTCTTCTGCTCTCTGTCTTTACTCCTCCGGTCTCCCAGTCGTCTTTGTCCTGCAGTCTGTCTTTGACCAGTAGATGGCAGCCTTACTACACTGAGCGACAGGGAGCTGTCCCTGGTGCTGAATGGTGCTCTCTCTTTAAGTATGTGGCTGGCTTACAGACAGTGTTTGGATGACTAATGTTTTTAGAATCCATCTATCCATCCATCTGTCCATCTCCCTCTCTCTCTCTCTCTCTCTCTCTCAATCTACCTACAGTATCTGTACATATATGTGTTTATCTGCCTCCCACCCCATCCCCTCGTCTCCTCCTCTGCCTCCTGTCTGTTGAGGAGTAGCAGCAGATGTGTGTTGTGTCAAACGACCCTCTTGTCTAGGTTGAAAACGACAGTCTTTTTAGGAGCGTATGCTGTTATGAAGACTCCCACCAGCAGATGTAAAAAAAAAAAAAAATGTTTTTATTAATATATATATAAAATGACTAAACTAGCCCAATGCACAGAGAGCTACCAGCTTGATGGATGACTCACAGTAATGCTGTGAAATGGCTCAACCCACACACACACAGCCACTCACTGAAACACACACTCATACTAACACATGCAGCACAACACCAGAGCACACACATACTGTATAAACCCATGTGGCACAGGCACGCACACACACGCACACACACACACACACACATACACACACACACAGGCTGTGATATTAAAGTTGAGATGGTTAACTATCTGTGCAAGGAGGAAGGAGGCTGCCAAGTGGAACAAAATCAGGGTGGATTAATATGGTGGGAGATTAGCAACAAATCTATTATGAAAACTATTTCAAGCAAAAACAAGCCATTGTAGCTTATAAATCCTGTAACATGTGGTCGAAGGGCCCGAGGGGGCCGTGATGGGGACTGAAGCAAAATGGGGATTAGCTCAAATTCAGTTTTTTTTTTTTGTCATGCTGTACCAGCAAGCAGCAAAAGTGTATTGTGATTATTCCAGCATACAAATACAACAGATACAGAACTGTTGTTGTATATTCACGTATGGGTTAACAGGCTGGATCGTTTCCACTTGGGACAAGTAGCCTGGACAGATGCAGTCCCACTGAAGACCACTAGAGACTAGCTAAAACAAAATCGAAAAACGACACAAACAAAAATGGATCCAAAGATCCAGCAGTGAAACACAAAGGGACATTTCTCCTATGTTCTTCTGTGGTAATTTAAAAGAAAGCCCCATACTTTTAACATCCAAAACACACAAAGATGAAAGGGGGCTTGATTGGCTCCCATCACCTCCGAGATGGCAACAAGTGGCAAACCCTCAACTCAAACTCCGAAAAATCTCCCAGACAACTATGGGTGGTGTCACAAAAGCGATGTCAGCTCCCTGAGCTCGTGGCACCCACTCGCGCTTGCTCCTCTTTTCTCTGAGCGAAAGTATCGGGTGACACCTGCTGCCAAAGCGCCTTGACGGGCCAAATTTGGAGTGACGTGTGGTAATTTGCGCTCGCCTCCAAAAAACGCTGCCACTGTTGGCCGTCTCGGTGGCTCAGCGGGCTAAGTCTCCGCGTCGTGTTTGCAGCGTTGTAATCTTGTTAGCGTGATCCTCTGCACATGCCACCGGGGGCCGGGGATCAATAACTGGCTCGTGGCTCCGATTGGGGTGCATACTGAGAGACTCAGAGCGGCGTTTATGTAGCGCTGAGGTTGATTTGGCGAGAGGGAGATGATGATGATTTTTTACTTTTTTATATTGTTTTGAACGTCATGTGACCTTCTCAAGTCACACAGTCTGGGAACGTGTGTGTGTGTGTGTGTGTGTGTGTGGACCAATAGCATTTCCTCCCTTATTCCCCCAGTGCAGTGTTTTACTTCCTTTTCTTCTTTCCTTCTGTTTTTTTTGGTGGTCCTTTTTAGTCCTATCTCACCTTCTCACCTTTGTTTGTCCTTCTCTCTGTAGCCATCTCTCTCTCTCTCTCTCTTTTTTCCTCCAACTGACCCTGTCTACTCCTTTTCTCCCCCTCGTCCTCTCACTTTAGCCCCTCTGCTTCTTTCTTTTCATCATCCTTTCCTTCCCTTGTCCTTCATTTTGTCCTCCTTTTGTCTCCTCTTCTCCTTCGTTACCGATGTCTCCATCCCTTCTTTCTTTCGCCTCCCTAATCCCTCATGTTTTCCTCTTTTCTTCTCACTCCTCCCTCTATGTCACCTCCCTTTTTTGCTCACACAGCCTATGTCTTGCTCCTTTTCTCTTTCCTTCTCTCCTATTTTGTTTTTCCTTCCTAACCCCTCCTCTTTCTGTCTCTCTTGTTTTTCCCCCTTAAACAGTTCTTCTCTCTCGCTCATTTTGCAGTTTTTTGTCCTGTTCTCCCTGAAGTCTGTCTCGTGTCTCATTCCTTCTCTTTCACCCTCCCTTCTTTTTTCTGTCTTTCCTGAATCATTCCTCTCTTCCCGACAACCCTTCTGTCTTTCTCTTCCCTCTCTCTTCTGCTCTTCTGTCTTTTTTCCTAAAATTCTCATTTCTTTTCCTCCTCTCCATCCTCTCCTTTAACTTTCCTTTCATTTTTCATTTCATTTACTCTCTCTCTCTGTTTTTCTTTCCATTTGCTCATCCTTCCATCACGTTCCCCCTCCTCTAACTTTTTCTTTAATTAATCCCTCCCTCCCTCCTATTTTTCTTTTCTCTCTGTCACTTGCTCCCTCCTTCCTTACCTCTCCTCTTTCAATCCCTTCCAACTCCCTGTCTCCATCCTGCTGCATCCCTTCTTCTCTACCTTTTTGTTGGATTCTTTATTTCCTCCCAACCTCCCTCATTTCCTTCATCTCCCCCTGATCTCTCCTTTTCTCTCTGCTTCTTTCATTCCACCCATCACTCCTCGCTCCATCTCTCCTAACCTAACACTGTTTATCTCTCCTTCCTATCTCCCTTCCTCCCTCCTTGTCTGTCCTCCTCAAACCTGTCTGTCCTTTCTCTCCTCTTCACCTCCCCCCTCACCCTTTCCCCCTTCTCCTCCTCTTCTCTTTGCTCGCCTCCACACTCTCCTCCTTCCTTCCTTCTTCGGTCACTTTTTCTCCCTCATTCCTCTCTTCCTCCCTCTTCACCTCCACTATCTCCCACTTTTCCTCCCTCTCTTGTACCTCGCAGTCCTCTCCCCATCTCCCTCTCTCTTTGCGTCTGCCTCCCTCCCTCCCTCTCTCTCTCTCTCTCTCTCAGTCGTCGCCTGCTCGCCGTGCTGTGCGGACCTACCGACCATCTCCTCTCCTCTCCTTCACAGAATCTCTTCATCTCTCTCTCTCTCTGTGCCTCTCCTCCGGCTCTGTGCTATGACAGCTCCCAGCAGCAGCGTGTTGCCTGATCTCAGAGCTGCAGCCCGTCAGCGGTTCTCCCGTGCAGACCCCGACGCGATGGACATGTGCGCGCGGGATATTCGCGATTGATCTCCGGGCGTCTTTCCTTTTTGTTTGGCTTTTTCCTTTTTTCGCGCAAAAAGGAGAAGCAGCGAACGGGGGAAGGGGGGGGGCGGCCGTCCTCTTTTCACCCCCCTCCGCTTCCTTCAGCCAAGCAGAGCGGCAAGGTGGGGAGGAGAGGGCTTTGAAATTAAGCCCGCTTGGATTAATTTAACAGCAGAATGACGGATTTGGGAGCGCCGGAGATGCCGCCGATGAGGAGGAGGCTGAACGTGAAGAGGCGCGACCTCCCGCTTCTCCTCCTGCTGGGGCTCCTCTTCGGGGATCTCTGCTCGTCCAACGGTGAGTTTTTGGAGGCTTTTTCTTCCTCCTCCGATCCGTGCGGGGGCTCGCGTGCGCACACAGCGCGCGCGCGTGTGTGTGTTGGCTTTTTTTTAAAGGGGGGGTTCATTCGCAGGTTGGTGCGTTCGTGCGTGTGACAGGAAGGGAAAGGTGGTTGATGCGTGTTGCAGGCTCTGTGTGTGAGAGTTTGTGTGTGTGTGTGTGTGTGTGTGTGTGTGCGTGTGCGCGCGCCGCTCTGAAGATGGCGTGCGTGTGTCCTTTTTTTCGGTGCGTGCGTGTTTTAGACCGACAGAGAGAGAGTCTGTATGCACCCACAGTGAGTTATTGTGTGTGTGTGTGAGTGTGTGTGTGTGTGTGTGTGCAGTGCCCAACTTGGACACAGTGGTACATCTGGGGGAAGAGTGTGAGCATGCTCATTTATTTGGGCCTCCGTGCTGTGCAGATATTGTCATCAAACTAGATAAAGCAAGTTCCAAATCAGCCACATCACTCACACAGGATTTCATGCAGTTTCTCCAAGTGGAGGTGTGTGTGTGTGTGTGTGTGCGTGTGTGTGGTGGGGGGGCGAGCACAACCCTTTAAAGATCTTGTGGTGAATTGCAGGACATTGGCAACTAACTCAATACTCTTCATCTGTACTCAGACAGAGACAGAGAGATGGGGTGAAATTACATCTGGAGGGCAAATCCTATGCTCATAGTGCAGCACCCCCCCACACACACACACAGAGAGAAAAGCAGTGGAGGGGCTGATGGTGTGACAGGGTGGTGGTGGTGGGTTGGGTGTCAGCAGAAAGTCCTCCTCCGTGGGGAGTTTGTGACTGAGGAGGTCCCTCGTGTTGTAGCTGGATGGACGGATGGATGGAGAAGAAAGTGTTAACATTCTCCTCGTTTAGTGGGAGCGTTACTGTTACTCCGGTTATCAATAGCTTCTCTGTGTGCTCCTCTCCTCCGTCTCCTTCTCAACGCTTCCCCCTCCGTGTCTCTCTCCCCCCATCCTCCCTTCTCTCACACACCACATGCACACATCTGTCAGATTCGTGCCCTCTGCGACAGAGAGGAAAATGGTTTCTAGCAGTGTTAGAATTCCTGATAATTGTTTATGTGCAACAGTGTTTTGTAGTTCCTTTGCTTTTCCCTTATCCCTGATCTGTCTCTGGGTGTTACATACTTTGCATTTATATATATTGTGTGTGTGTGTGTATTTTTGTGGGGTTATCTCTATCTGTATTCCCTTCACATACACAGAGGCTGTCGACCTGAAAATAAAAGGATTTGAGCGAAAGTACAATTGTGGGGGAATTGTGTATGTTGATGAATATGATGATTTAAGTGGTTTATGATCGAAGCAGCTACTTCTTATCACCTGCGATTTATCTTTAACTCCAGTCTGTGTGTGTGACTGAGTGTGTTTCTCGTGCTATGTATCATCTTTAATATCTGCATTTTTTTTTCCAAAATCATAAGCAGTGTTACAGTGCGTACGGTGTGTATGGTGTAACTTCAGGATTAAATTATTCTCATTTTAAACCAAGAAATTCATCATCTTAAAACCCACAAACATGGAAACAAATTAAGTTTTTTTCCATGTCACATCATTACATTATGATGTGTGGCGCTCTGGTAGCTGGTAGCTATTTTAGTTACTGGCGAGTTAAACACACAGAAAGTAAAAGAAAATTAAAGGGCAGAAAGACATCTGGAAAGACAGACGGAGGATGGCAATAATTTATTTCATCAAACCTCAAACCCCAGATGGTTGCCAGCCTTTTAAATGTGATGTCGCACTTTAAATTCCAACACACAACTAATTATTGATTGTCTTGAAATGTCACTTAAAAATGTCATAGAAAGTGAGGCTTCTTCAGACATGAACTGAGGAGCAAATAAACAACACAGGCTGAGTGAAGGTGGAGGGAAAAAAATATGAAACAGAATTTTTTATGATTTATTATGTTTTTCAGAATTTAACGGCAATTAAGTATAAAGTCAGAAATCTCAAATCTCAATGCATTGATCAGTGAGCTTTTGTAATACACTGGGATGTTTTTGTTCTTGTTTTCATAATCATATCAGAGATTATTTTAATTATTTATTTCTAATAAAATTAAGAATGATTATGACAGTAACGATAATAACAATAATAATACTAATGAAAAACAAACATTTATATCAAGCAGCATTAATTAATGATAATGAATAAAACTACCATGTTCATTGTGAATCATCATTATGCCTGTTGATGCTCATGTAACAATAAAAAAAAAAATCAAATTTGTGGCTTGTCCTACTTCTGTATTTACAATCTTTACATATATTTAGCTGCCAAACTATGCATTTTTATTGGAGGCTAAGACGGAGAGAAAAAATAAATTCAGCCCATTCATCAACAGGTTGTTTCTGCCAAGAAACGTCCAAATGTCCAACTGTGATGATAATTCCCATAAAACCCAGCTAGTGCTTATATAATTGATATATTGTTAACTGCACTCTACAGGGAACTGTACAAAAGACATTTTTGGCACACGCACTCTCTCTCTCTCTCACACACACACATATGCACACACACACGATTGAGAATAACATGTCTGAGAACTTCATTTTAGGCTCCCACTGGGGCTATGAAGCACTTGTTTAATCACTCACACACACTCGCTTAAAGAAACAAATACACGCACACACACACACACAAACACACACACTCACACTCTCACTCACACACACACTCTTGTATGACATTCAAGTGACTTATTTTTATTCCCTTTTCAAAGTAGACTGATTAAATGTCTCTGTTTCTGAAGCTTTTTAATGTTTTTATCCTTATGAGTACATTAAGACCTAAATGCACCCACTCGCTCGCACGCACACACACACACACACACACACAAACACACACACACACACACACACACACACACACACAGACACACACACACACACACACACAAACACCAGCAGTTGCACACGGTGACAATTAGCTGACATTGAATCAATGCCAAACAACAAGATATTGGAACTAGCTGTCTGTCCCTCTGCCTGGCATACTAATATCACACACATGGGAAACAGGCAAATGCTCACACACACGCAGGCACACACGCACACACATATACACACAAGCATACACACACACACGCACATACACACAGAGTTCCTGTGGATGCGAAGATAGCTAATTAAAACAGAGCTATCTGGCCAATTCAAATTCACAGTAGGTACATAAAACCGAGGGATCCGGACATACAGAAGAGGTGTGAAACATGTGCCAATGAAACTTGCAAAAAATTCAGAGAGCGTGATAAAATGTGAAAGAAAGAAATGAATCTGCATGGTACGCATTGATTAAAATATATGTTTAGACTTGTTCTTAACCTTGGGACACAGAGTGGACATTATACAATATTAGGTAAATATTCTACAAACAAGGAATTAAACTAGTCATTACTGTGTCATGATCTCCACGGCTGATTCCTGGACCTGACACATAGTGTTTAAGAAAGACTTGGCGTATGATTGAAAGCTGTATTTAGAGCTAAGTATGTGGAAATTTATGAGTATCACAACATAACATAACATAACATAACATAACATAACATAACATAACATAACATAACATAACATAACATAACATAACAT
>JBAJHX010000001.1:21502849-21515224 GCA_037176925.1 Amniataba percoides
ATAACATAACATAACATAACATAACATAACATAACATAACATAACATAACATAACATAACATAACATAACATAACATTTAAAAATGTTTTTAACAAGTCCTTCATGAAGGAACACATACTTTGAGTCCTACTAAATATACATAAGCAGTATATGTATGAACATTGACTTGTTAGACTATTTATGTTGCTGAATAACTTAATAAATATATCTCTTGTTAACAACTGTAACTCCTATAGGAACCCATATGTGAGTGCTGCTTTAGAAACAGATAAGTCATGAAATAGCACACATTTTATGTAACACAGTTTATGTAAAATAGGTTTCCATTGGACAAGTTACAATTTGTTGAAAAATGTTGTACATCAAAGCCATAATTGATAAAGATTTTCTTTTAAATAAATGCCTGTTAAATCACTATCTATAGCCAGATGGGGTAGCACAAAGGTGCTGGAGCCTGTGGGCCACTGTTGAAAGTAGTATTACGACCTGGGTGTTGGTGCTGACTTTCCTTGAAAAATCACAAAAAGTTAGGCTTTTAACAAGAGTTTTAACACAACAGACTGGCTGTTCAACTCACCTGTGTATGAGGCGACACACAGTTTTTTTTCTTTCTCCGCCAGCATTGTGAGTAAATGATTACTATTGCTGAACAAACAAAGAGCATATTGATGGCTATAGACAATGACACACACCTGCAATTACAGATGATCATCATAGGTGTTGCAGAAGACAACAAATTGAAAATCTTAGACATTCTAACTTTAATAATTAAATGCCCATTATCTGTTTATTTATATTTAGTTTTAAACTGTTTATTAATTTTTTGTATCCTGCTCATGGATCCTAAAATAAGGTGATAGTGGAAATGAATGCATTTAAGTGTAATTTGTATGCGATTCAACACAGGTGAAGTTTTCTATGTAGAATAAAACACAAAACTTCAATTAGTTAAAGGAAATATTTTGAAAATCACTATTGCTCTGTTGTAACTCACAGGTGCTCTGATTTGTCTTGACTCTCATTCTCATTCAACAGTTCCTGCGTACTCATGCGCACTTTATGCAGAAGCACATGTGTGTGCACGTGTGGGTGTCTGTAATTTCCTGCTTCCTGTGTATGAGAAGCATGGGAGCACTTACAACTTTCACCTCTACGTGGGAGAGACAAACTAAAAGACACACACACGCATTGTTTCCAGGTGCTTGTATGATAATTGAAATCCCTCAGTCTCACCAAAGACCACACACAATACAAATTGAGCTTGGAAAAGAGCTAGTGTGTGTGTGTGTGTGTGTGTGTGTGTGCACGCCTGTAACAGAGAGAGCGAGACATCTCATTGAGTACTGATGATTTTCAGGTACTTGAGGGTCCTTCTAGTTGTCCAGTGAGACCAGAGAATACACACACACTTCAATACAGTTAACTACCGCAGAGTGCACAGTTCAATGGAGAGTGAAGAGGGTGTGTGAATGTGTGTGTAAGAGAGATACAGTAGAGATGGAGAGCTACAGAGAGACCTAATGAACACTGGAAGCAATGAACCATTTTGTTTTTTCACTCTCACAAGTTTTGAAATTTAAATATTATCTATATCAGTGATATCTATCTATCTGTATCTAATACAGGAAGCCAAAATGTAACTAGACATGTAAGCCGAAATGCTACTCTTAGCGTCACAGAGTAGAGTTAACTATCAGAGAACACACAAAGTCCACGTTAAGTATACATGGGTCATTATGCTTGTGATTCTAGAAAGAAAAAGGCTTTTCTAGTCGTCCTTGCTGGCTTGAAAATGAGCGAGTAATCTATCCATATGGTGTTCAAATGATAGAACTTTTGAAAGAGCCATGGCCTACATAGAGTCGACTAATGCAGGGGGAGAGGGCAGTGAGAGAGATGGAGAGAGAGCAGAGGAGAATATGTGTGAAGACAGAGGGAGAGATTGAGATTGAGGCAGAGATCAGAGCAAGTGTTTTAAAGAGACATCGGGACGGAGAGGAAAGAGGGGCACTGCGAGACAAAGTGAAAGAGAAAATGAAAATGTATTCCCAAGCAGACGCGATTAATCAGGAATGACTTTTCCATCTTGTGCTGCTCGGCTAGTAATGTCTGGCATTAAGTAATGACATCATAACCCTGTCCTGCCCTGAATTTATACCTCAGATATGGAGGGAAATCCGCCGAGCTGACCTAAAGGCACGGGCGAAGAGGGCTCTAAAATTTGTTGATATTAATGACCGGACTCGAATATTTCATGCTCGCAGTAAATACTGCATCACACACAGCAGAATCCATCGTTCATTGTCATTTAAAATCAGAGAGAGGAGAGTGTGAAAAAAGGAAATAAAAGACCATGCGTATGTCATATGAAATAGCACGACAGAGCTTGAAATTATGAACATCATAAAAGTGATGTTGCATGGCTGGCCCAATTGTGTTTTACCACCCATTAGTATGCATGAGTAAGTGCCATAGTTTATTTTTCAGGCTGTTTTTTTCTGAACCATCATGTTAATGTTTTCCTGAAATCTGTAGCTAATAGAGACCACTGCATTCATCTTTTTAACTGTTATCAGATGTGTGCAGACAACACTATTAAAACTCCAAATATATTCCTGATGAGCTGTGTGCTTAACAAGCCATGAAGAATGATAATTTATATCTCGGGTTAAAACTTTGCATTTTGCTGGTGTAGAGCTTTTAATGCGGCCACTTTGGCACAGCAGTTTGTTGCTGTTTTTCTGTACCTTGTGGTGCAGACGCCTCGCTGTGGTGGGAGCTGAGGGTTATTTCATAACACAGGATTACTCAGCCAGCCAGCTCTAAAAATAAGCATGAAATGAACCTCTCAACTGGAGTTCATAATGAAAGATCAGTCGGTGTGGCTACAAGACATCCATGAAAACCAATATCCAAATTTAATTTGACAAATTATTCAGAACATCAACAGCTATGCTACATTTTTGCCACTTCCAGTGAAGTACATCATTTCCACCATTTTCCGTTCGTCTAGGACGTCGTGGTGGGTTCAAAAAGCGATGCTGCACATTGACCGTACCATGTTTGCATAAAATTGAGGTCTCATCTAATTTATTCAAATTTCAGGTGGCAAGCATCACTTGGTGTATCTGTGTGTGTGTGTGTGTGTGTGTGTGTGTGTGTGTATGTATGTGTGTGTGTAATATATATTTATGTGTGTGTATGTGTGTTTATATCTCTCAGACTTCCCTGTGTACAAACTAAACCTCTGTTGCACATCTGTAATGCGTAAAGGTTCAGTGTAATATTTGTCTGCAAGAGTGTTTGGCCATTTCCAAAACATCACACTGGCTGTTGCCATCACCTTGGCTGCATTCATAGTGCAAGTCTCAGTGCTTAATTCAAATTTATAGCTCAGCTCAGCTTTTTTTTTTCTTTTTTTGGCTTTGTTCACATTATTTTTTTTAAATGTGGCCAGTATCAAATTTCAGTTGAACTAACAAAGACGTCACTCGCAGCACACTGCCATATGGAAGTAAACATGGACGCCACCAAAGTCAGTCAATTTGATTTATAAACTGATATTCAGTGGAAACCCGCAAATTTGTAAGCAGATGATAATGAGGAAGAATAAAGACATATATGTTTTATATAATACACCCACATAACTTTTAGAAAGGTGCAGAAAAGTGTGTATTACAAAAAAATAGAAAACTCAGATTTGGCTCTTTTGCCTGCAGTGTGATACAAATGTGCCTCAGTTTAGTTCTGTATCTACAGTATTTGTTGGGGCTAGTTGTGACAGAAAATACCACAGCATGAAAAGTGTGTTTTGCCACAAAGAGAGAAAATGAGTGAAGAAGCTTTTTAATTCAGTTGAAAAAAGTTTTTTTTCTTTTGAATATTTTTTCAAAACTAAATAACCGAGTCCTTCCATCACATTCACATTTTCTTCAGTGTGTAAGTCAGGGAGGACTTTGTCGCGCCATAGCACTGTCATTCGGCACTTTTACACAAAACTAGGTCTACAAAAGCCCGATTTGAAAGGTTAACAACTCAGCAGCCGCCTATTCAACTTTCTGTCTGGACTGCCCTACTTTTTTAAAATTTTGTTTTCTTTTTGCTGTTGCTGGAGCGCTCTGCAGCAGCGGCTTCTCTACCTCAGCACTTTGCTCTCATTGAAATGAATGAGGATGCTCTTTTTTTTTCTTGCATTTTTTTTTTTATGTCGTGCCTTTGTCCGCCTAAATGTAAAACTGTTCCTTGCGCTGGCGTATCCCAGGGCGAGCGAACAAAAATAACACAGATAAAAGTAAAATGGTTATTAGTGAACCAGGTAGGGAAAAAACGCACTTTTTGATGAGAGTGCAGGGTCAGCTGGTAGGAGCTGGTGGGGACTCTGCTTTGCTCAAGGACACTTAAGCAGGGTGGAGGTTTTTCACTTTTTTTCAGCTTGAATAAAGCTCCTGTGTGCAGCTGAACGACAGCGTCCATCTGCTGCTGCGGCCTGTGGGTTCACTGCCTCTGTGCATATTTGCACACGGAGGCCAGTGTGTCTGTTAATGTAGCACTTTTACCACTTTATTACTTCCGCTTTTGCCTCTCTGTTAGCATGACATTTTCTATAAGCTGTAGGCTAATGGCTGGCTAGCGGGCTAGCATTAAGCAGGCTAATGTGTCTGTTAATGTTACATTAGTGTTATTTCAGTTTTTCTCCCGCTTAGTTCCATGGTTTTAGGGCATAGTGTGTGTATGTGTGTGTGTGTGTGTGTGTGTGTTTGAGGCCGTTACAGCACACCTATGCTGTGTGTGTAGGTGCGCGTCTGCGTGTCGTGTGCCGCATGAGTGTGTGTGTGTGTGTGTGTGCGCGCTCTACATATGGAGCCAATGAGTTACATTTCCATTTCAAAGCGACGAGTCAGCAGCAGCAGAAGCTACTTTCATCCATTAATGTGATTTTAGGGAGCGAGCAAGACAGTGAGACACACACAGAAAGAAATACATAGAGGCACAGTAATAATTACTCTCCTGGCTGGCAAAGGGTTCAGATTGTTTATTAGCGTCTCTTCCTCTGTGTTCCTCGCTGACGACCACCTCCCTCTGTCTTTGCCTGTGTTTTTCTCTCAGATGATATGTACGCCACTCGTCTGTTGAGTAGACCACTGTTTTAATGCAGCTGTCACTCACATGAACTTTCACATTAACATTCACTGTTCTGCAAAGACTGTGAGCGTTGTTGTGCTACTGTATCTGTAAAAAAAAAAAAAGAAAAACGAAAAAAAAAGTTGAAAAGTCTGCAGAATATGAATCATTCTAAAGAATAAACAGTCTGCGAGTGTAAGTGTTTGTCTCGGCCGTCAAGAGAAAAACGCTTAGGGTTAGATCTGTGTGTGTGTGTGTGTGTGTGTGTGTTGAGGGGGGGGGGTAGTGAGCAGATTATTTTGTGCTCGAGTGCCCTTTTGTGTGTAAATGTCCATGCGTAAGCTAAAAGTGTGTGTGCCACTGTATCAAGGCATCGTGTGTGTGTACACAGCTTTTCTGAGTGCAACCATGCGAAAGCCGTACAAGCTCTGTGTCATATTAATGTAGCGCTGCAAGTTGAAAGTGAATGTACTCATTTTGAATTTGTTTATGTATGTGTATTAGTGTTTGCTTGTTTACACAAGTCTGCGTGAGTTTGTGTATTCGCTTGTACGAGTGTGTCCATGTGAAGGAATTTAAACTGCTCATTTCTCTAAAGTCTGGAAGTTTGTGTGTGCAAATGAGCACAGGCATCGCACTGTGGACAAACATATAAAATACGTGGCTGTCAGAGAGGGGGGTGTTTAATGTTGAAACCCCGTGTGCGTGTGTGTGTGCCACTGCATGGTATTTGGAGGATTTTTATGCGGGTCCATATTAACAACCGGCGTGCTTCTGTGTGAGTTTGTGTTTATGCATTTTCAACTGAACGTGAGTGTGTGAGTGTGTGCGCGTCTGAGTATAAATGCATTAGCCACAGGCTATCGTTGCTCCAGTAGCATCGTTCTTATTCTATCCATTTTTAATGATCGGTAATGGTCGCTAGCAGTGTTGAACCTACATCGTGAGGACACAGCAGAAAAAAAAAAAAGTCCCATGGTGCACAAAGCGAAGAAGACGGAGGACACAGAGGAAGGGAGGCTTAAAAGGAGACTGGTAGAGACAGAGAGGAGAAACCGGGAGGGTGTTAATAGATGTTAGCTTGTGGAAAGCAACATCACAGGAGCGCTGCTGAAGGGGTCCCGTGGTACACTGTGCCACTGCAGCACGGTCCCACAGGGAAGACAGTGGGAGAGGAGGAGGGAGGGAAGAGGTGAGAAACTGGCCAGCAGGCTGGCTGACTGACTGACTGTCAGTCTGATTTACTGACTAAATGATGGACTGGTTGTTAAGTTGATTTACTGACTTGCTGGCTGATTGGTTATGTTACAGGCTGGCTAAGTGACTGACTGAGGCAATTGCTGATTTGTTGAAGGCTTTTTACAAGGTAGCTTCGTGATGGCAGAGCAGGGGAGGAGAGGAGAGGAGAGAGGGGAGAGCAGATGGAGAGATGGAAGAAAGGCAAGGCCTCTTAACTGTGTTTAAACTCTGCAAGAGGGTTTGGAATGAGTTTCCAGGGTCCAAAGGCCAAGAAATGTACTAAGCACATAATGGCTGTTAAATTGTTTCTTGTTAAATTTAGGTTTTATTTGTTTCCATTAAAGACCACAATGTGCTTTATTACCAATGCTTCCTTGTTCCATCCTTGGGGGAAATGGCAGGATTTTGTCCACCGAAATCCAGTGGAATCAAATCAGAGTAAATCAAATCAAATTGTATTAAACTAAATTAAATAACATAGGGCATTGGAAACATTTGAAACAATTCATCAGTTCAAGGAAGAAAAAAAAGAAAGAAGATTAAAACGGTTTTAAACTGAAGCTCTGAGGCTTTCATGCCACGCTGACATGTCTAAGTGTAAACTGAGCAATATCGTCCTGTCAGCTTCAGAGGGGAGGCAGAGAGATGGATGGAGAGACTGAGAAAAATGTCGAGGAGTGGGAAAGGAGGAGTGAGTGCGGGAAGCGCAGACGGGGGGGTTAAGGAGGAGGAGGAGGAAGGAGGAGAGGGAAAGAGGGAGGGAAGGCCTTAAGCAGTGTGATAAGGAAATAATAAAGGAAAGGTTGTAAAAGGCTTCTAGACTCCAGCCGTAGCAATATCAGCTACACACTCTCTCTCTCTCACACACACAAACACACACACACACAAACACACACACACACACACACACACACACACAGACGCAGGCATTCTCCCTCTTTTCCCCTTAACAACACACACAAACACACACTCACAGCTGTATGAAAATTGATGTTGCAGTGTCCTTTACAGGCCATTAAATCTGAACAACGGCAGTCGCTTACTTCTGTCTGACAAATGACGGCTAAATAACACAGCTTTTCTGTCTATCTTCCCGTCTGTCTGCCCCACCGCCCCCCCACCCCACCTCCTCAGCCTCCACCACCACCCACACCACCTCCCCGTCTTATGCTCTGCTCTGACGTGTGAGCATGCGCTGGATTGAGTTTGCTTTTCAGACTAGTTATGTTTTTTTTTCTTTTTTCCTTTTAAAAATGTTCTCAACTCCAATTTGCTCTAATTCTGCCACATTTCGCCGGCAAAGACTCTATCGGGTCCCCTCAGCACATCTTCAGCACATTAGACAATAAGCTGCTCCTATGACGAGTTTCAAGTAGTGCTTCTTGAATGTCAAAAAGCATGCAATTCTTTCTCTCTCACCCCATTTTCTCTCCTTCTCTTCTTACATCCATCTGCCCTTTTTTTCCTGCTCGCTTCATGTCTCCCTCTCTCCCTCCCTCTCATCTGTGACTCTGATGCTCCTTTCTGCATTTCGTTATGTATCATTCTCCTTCTCCTCGCCACCCATTCCTCTCATTTTTCTCCCTCTCCCCTCTCTCGCCGTCGCCCCCTTTTTCTTTATTGCTCTCCATCTGTCCCCTCACTGTCTGTCCTCCCTCTCTTCCTCCCCCACGTCTTTCCTCTCCCTCTGTCCCCCCATGTCCTTCCTCTCTCATCAACTTCCTCCACCTCACTCCTTCTCCTCCCTGCTTTCGCCCCCCCCCTTGCCCTTTCGAGTCCTTTGATTAGGTTGTTGGCATTTTCATTGAGATGTCTATATGACCGCTGAAATAACTCTCCTGTCACAGTCTCATCTGCCCTCTATCTACTTCTTCTCCTCTTTCTCTTTATTCTCCACTTCTACACCCCAACATTTCCTCCTCCTCTTCCTCCTCCTTCTCTCTTCGCCTCTCTTTTATTTTCTCGCTCCATTTTATCCTCTTCCTGTGCTGCTTTTCTTGCTCCTCTGCCAATATTCCTCTCAGTTCCTCCTCTCTCAGTATCTCCGACTGTCTCCTCCTCCACCCTTTTCACAAGTCTGCACCTCAGCCTCACTCGCTTTTGCCCCGTCTTTCTTGTTTTCATCTGCCATTTCGCTCTTTTTACGCCTCTCTCTCCTCTTATTTTGTCCCCCCCCCCCCCCTCTCAATTTCCTCGGCCGCTTCCGTAGATCATCTGTCTAAATGTCAGATGGCCACATCAGCCACTGTTGGTATTATAAACAGCTTCCTGGTCGGCACCACAGAAGCGGAGGGAAACAGTGAGGTGTGGGGTGAGCGTGCGGCGGTGGGGGTGGGGTGAGAAAAGGGGAGGGAAGGGGACGGGGAGGGGGGGTGGGCCGGGCTGACGCTGCAGTTTTCTTGTGTTTCTGGCAGTGAAGAGAAATAAGATGATGTCTGAAAATAGAGAGAACATGTTTAAAAATGATATGGGGTGTGGGGCGGGGGTGTGAGAGGAGGGAGAGGTTGAGTCGGCTTATGGAGAAGAAAAATTAGATAAGAGGAGTGAAGGAAGAGAAGAAGGAGAAGGAGAAGAACGAGAGAAATAAACAGAGAGGGAGAGCCTGCGTGTCTACATGCCTCTAATCTGTTGATGGTTGAGGGGAAGCAGACAATAAGCCATTATCTCTCTAAGACTTAGCTTTAGCTGCAGCAGTATGGCACCGCATACTGCTAGTGCCAAAGCAGCTTACCGCACAGTTATGCACCCAAGATGCACCCATACAGGAACGGGATGGCATATCAAGACTTAAATAAGGAAGATTATAAGATATCTATACACACAGCTTAATAGTAACAATCAAATCTAATGTGAGGATCCGACATTGCGTGAGATCAAAGGCGAGTGTGGAGTTTTCATGTTTCTTGAAGATGAGAAGGTCCGTTTCTGCTCCGGGAGGTGCTTTTGACTCGTTTTTGTTCATCAGGAATTTATACCCTGTGTGGCAGCTGAACATGCTCCGTGTCAGACACTCCCTCCGGTTAAACCGGGATAATGAGACTTTTTGTCTGAGGACAGAGGGCGTTGAATAGTCAATAACTGTAAAGCCCCGTGAGGCAAATTTGTGATATTGGTCTATGTAAATGAAATGGACTTGATGCGGCTTTTAGAGCTGACAAACTCTGAAAAAGTCACTACAAGAGGACTTGAAGTTACCACCATTAAGGCTAGAAAAGAAAATCCAAAGGGCGGCTTCTCTACAGATACAGACACTTCTACTCAGACATCAGTGATGACTGAGGGGGATTATTTTTGTCTGAGTCTATGCATTGTTTTTTTCTTTCTAGAAAATCCCACTCGTCCTCCTAAAAGAGTTCATACAGAATATAACATATGACAACATTCTTCCTTTTGCTCTCTCTACAACTTCAAAGGATGATTAACACGTGTCTGTATATTCAGGCACTCAAAGCACTTGGTAGAGGTTAAATAAAGGTCACAGCCCATGTTAAATACTGAAAAAAGTCACAAGGGCCTTGACTCATAGAGACAGGATGTTGTTTATTTTACATTACCTGAAAGCACAATCTTTCCTGACCTTCTTCTTCAGTGTCTCATTTGACGTTATTGTTAAAGAAATGTGTGTAAAAATCTAAAGGTAGAGAGAAAGATTTTGTACTGAGCAGGCAGGCAGAAATGGCAGGGGTATGACGTCCACGAAATGTGACTGGGCACAAGTGCACAAACAAGCTCAGACTGGAAATAGACACACTGTATAATTCCTGTTTGCCAGTGATGAAGGAGAGCTGGGTTAGAAAATAGCATCAGGATGGAAAATCTAATGCTGTTTTTCCATTGCTCTTGCACTTTAGGCTTTACTGTACTTAATGTTGTGTATCAAGAGCCTAATTAATATTTTATTATGAACCTGATGCACCTCTGTATGCAGTAAAATTAAGTAGATTAAAAAGTTAATATACTTCCTGTGGTGGTTATGTTGGTGTTGATTTTTGATGAAATTACACTGTATTTTCAGATGTCTGTAGAGCCACTATTAGTTTGATTCTCTTCAGTGTGACATTTTGTCGTATCCACACGTTACCCGTACTTCGCTTTCATTCCCCTGCGCAGGTGAGTGAAAGGAGACTGAAGAAATGCCGGTGTGCGAATGCTATTTCAGGCTCTCTGTGATATGGAGTTAACCCAGTGTCCCACATTGTTACGTGCTGACCCTGATATTGTTACTCGTGTTGCTGTTTAAAAAGCAATGCCGTCATTTCCAGTTTGTTGCGGAGTGGAGCTTGGAGCTGGCGTTTCACCCTTTTCAGTCATGTAAAGTTGGCATTAAATTGCCCAGGTGTTCTTCATATTGTGTCCATCCTCTGTGGGGTGCACTACACTGATCAAAAGGGATAAGTCTCATAAATATACATGGAAAAAAATCCACATTTACTGTCTAATAATCTCTTTCAGGCTGTCTTCCTGGCGCTGGAAACAGGAGGGAGGCCAGATTTGACACCAATGCTGTTAAAAAACTGACGTCACTGCACTGACTAAGACAGAGAACAGAGAGAGGTGTCACATAGCAAGCCTGCTCCTCTCCTCTCCTCTGCACTCCTCTCGTCCTCTTTTCTTCTCTACCCCTCCTCTCGTAATTTTGATTTTAGCAGGCATTTTGTGGCATCCAGTAGCCTGCTGGTGTGGAGCTGTTTAGGGGCATGAAGAGCTTTCTAAATGATGGCTAAATTTAACTAAATGACTTCCTCCACTCACATCTGATATAATGTTCTCTCCTGCTCCTCTCCTCTCTCTGGATCTTTCTCTCGCTGCCTCATCCTTTTTAGCTGCTATCCGTTTTCTCCTCCTTCCTCTCGCTCCCTCTCTCTCTGTCCTGAAGTGTGATTTCTATTTCTTCACCACCATCACCACCCCAACTTCTCCTTCTCTCTCCTGCCTATTTACGTTTTTCCCTCTTATTCTGCCTCCTGCTCCGACCGCTCCCCTCTCACTTCCTTTCAGCTAATCGTTCTGTTTTGTCTACTTTTTCGCTTGCGTTGAGGGGTCAGACAGTTCTCCGTCTGAATCGCTCCTCTGTCTGAAGCCTTAATGAGGTGGCTTCGGAGCAACTTTCTTTTAACATATTAGATAAGTCAGCTGGCAGCTGTCCGTCTGTCCGATCGATCTACGTTGTCCCTGTTTCTGTCTGCTGCCGGCAATAATGTGCCTTTGACTGGAAGCACCGGCTAATTAGAGGATAGATCTTTTACCTGAGAATTATGGTCAGAAAATTGGAAAAGGATAATTGCTTGTAGATCAGCAGTCAATGGTGACTCGGCCAGCCAACCAGCCTGCCTTTGTGGTGCTCTATTCATCCACTAACAACCCCTCTGCCGTATCGCCTAATTACCTAATTTATATGTATAAAGTATATCACTCATTAGATTACCACATATATTATGTTACCATATAATTATGTCATAATATAATGTGGGGTAGTCTTATGCTGAGGCTGTAATTCATATTTCTTAATCTGCAGTGTCCGATTACAGTATTTATAAGTTTGTGATTTATATATGAACTACTGTTTCACATATTATAAGGTAATGTAACGATACATCGAAACCCTCATTTAGTTTAATGTAATATTATTTTATGAATCCTGTGGGTCACAGGAATAAAATATAAATTATTCAATTAACAGACTCAGTAATATGTTATAATAATGTAATATGATATTAAAGCTCCCCCTCAGAACCAAGTTTGATGCCCATCCTAACCTCAGTGGGATACCTCACAGACTTCAGAGTCTTTCTAAAAGAAAGGAAACTGTAATCATGTCTGTGTTGTCTATATGTGTGATGTAATACATAATGATAAAATAAAACAAAGGCAGATGTTTCCATTTGACCATATCAATGACAGGTAAAGTTAAAATTGGCTTTGAAGTATTTTGAAATTCGATTATTATTATTATTATTATTATTATTATTATTATTATTATTATTATTATTATTATTATTATTATTATTATTATT
>JBAJHX010000001.1:21527431-21543610 GCA_037176925.1 Amniataba percoides
TTCGGTAGTCTGAGGTAGACAAATAGATACTATATGGTACCAATGTCCTGCTTTGTGTTATTATCCCTCTGCCACAGCTCAGCAAGGAAACAGTGTCCTTAAGACCAAAACGAGGACATTGCATTTGAAAAACAACATTAAGTTGTTAACTTAACTTCCCCTTTTTACAAAGGCTGGGGACTGTCCACCATTACTTACAGTGAAATGTTTTAACAAGTCATTCTTTTGTGGATGATATGGAGAGGAAGAAGAATAACAGCAATTAATGCACTGTTAAATGCACACATTGACATGTGAATGTTATTTTTTTAAGATTTTGCAATGGTCTAATATGAGCAGAGCTAATAGAACAGACACCTTTACTACTCTCTCTGTAACCTGTCATTTATCTTCGCAAAAATACACCTGACAAAGGAGTGATGTAACCCTGACAGAAAAGAGTTCATTTGAAAACTGGAGTCAAAGTCGATCTGAATCCTTGGAGAGTTACAGAACATGTGGGTCTCCCTCCAGAAAGAGAGAGAGTGTGACACGTTGTTCATGTGCTAAGAATTGCACCGCTCCGAGCGCTTAAAACGCTTTCTATTCAAACTCCGCATCCCACTATGGGTGTTTATTAGAATCTGCCTGTGTGTGTGTGACACTGAAACCATCTCTGTGAGTCTCTAAGGAATATGCAAGTGTGGAAATGTAACAATCGAGCTGCTAAAATGCACACAGCTCATCGGGAGGTGTGTGTGTGCTTTTGTGTGTGTGTGTTCACATGTGTATGAGAAGTGATTAATTGCATAGTTCTGCATCCTGCTGTTACACTATCAGTGAACACTGTTTGGTGTGTGTGTGTGTATGTGAGTGTGTGTATGTGTGCGCACGCTTGTGCATTTCCAGTAGGTGTTTGTGCATTTTATTTGAGGTCCACGTGTGTCCATGCTTGTGTGTTCATTCATTGCTTACATTGTCTTGCGTCTTTGATCAGTCCATACTAGACAAATCCCTGCTCAACTCATATTACTAATAATTAATGCTTAAGTATCTCATTCATGAGTGGCGTCAAATCTTCTTTTTATTATTAGAGCCATGATGTGCAATTAAAACATACCAAACCAAGCATGTCAACGATAAATTCAAAAGGATGCTCCAAAGAGTCTCAGTCGAACTGCATTTGAATCTGAAATGATTGTGATTGCATTTAAATACCCCTCATTTAATCTTTGCAGCCCTTTTTTGGAATGAATCCAATCAGGGAGTGATTGTAAACGCCAAAGCTGAAGTAATACACTTTTCTGAGTTAAATGATACACCTTGACAAATATTTGACCATCAAACTTTTATTTGCTTATACTCCCGACATCACCGAGGTACTAATAAAAACTTTGTCGAGCTAGCTGGTGTGAAAACTAACTCGACATGCAGGTCTGCTTCATTCCTTGTCATATCCGATCATGGATGCCTCTCGGTAGAGCACATCTCTCCACTACCGCCATGCTATTGTCAAGGTGTTTGTTCCACGTGTCAGAATCCTGCTGAAAGCTAATTATTTCCTCCATGCTCCATTACCAGAGAGCTCCACATCAGGAGACGCGCACATTCATCAGTGTGTCTGAAACTCCAGCCTCTTCTTAAACATTTTGGCTGATTATCACGCCGCCGCGGGGCCAATCAGCGCTGCATTTGTACAGTGGCCCTCAGTGCTGACCTTGCACCACTGGCAGGTGCAGGATCTGAAACTGGCTTGCAACCTCTCTAGTCGACCCTTTGGTTTACTTTCATGCCAGCAATCATGGCGTAATACTCAGTGTGTCAGCGTGTTCAATAGTTATATGACCTCTTTTGTAACCAAACTAAACATGCAAAGCTGCTGGTGAAAAGAGAGATCATGGGCTGTTTTAATTAGGTATTAATGAGGACTTTTATATATTGGCTTGACAGTGATTTCCTTAACATGTGAGCAAAACCTCAAGGCATATTTAAAGCCCACTAAACGACATACCTCTCAGAGATCCTCAGTGGAGTTTAACAGTACACCGCTGATCTGCGGGGCCTCTCTGGATATTCCCAATCACAGGTGACTGTTAAACATTGCATCCTGTCTCATTAGCACTACAAAGTTACTTTCATCATTGCTAAAAACTGACAGCATAAGCCACCTCATCATAGAAACGACGTCTGAATAGCAAGTATAAGAACAGACAAGCTCATTTTTCATATTCGGGTTATCTTTTCATCCCACGCGTATATATTTTTGTTAGGGCAGTGCAGCCTCAAGGGACCAGCAGTGTTTCCGGCCTTGTAGTCACGTTTCTTTTTGCTTTAGTGCTGCACTATGTAATGATCTGTTCGTTCGGCAAGCTTCATTTGTTGTGTTTGTCGTGAAAAGCTCTTCCTATGCACATGCAGAAATAATCATTATGATGTCAATACAATAAATACACATTTTAGATCAGGTAGTAACTGATTGTCAAGTCTGTGCCTGAGAATGTTCTAAGCTGTATCAATAATCTTGACCTGACCACACTGTAAGGAGTTTCTCTTCACTGTAAGACAGTGCTGCAGAAAACTGTTGACAGCGTGAGCTGTGGATTATCCAGAGTAACCATGACATTGTTTCTGGAAACAAAAACAACTGGTTGCTGAGTTTGTCATTTTTCAATATTCTGAGCACCACAAACAAAAACTCAATTCATTTTGGATGGATTGGAAGTGACTCCAGCAGCTATATCAAATCCTCAACTGAAAAAAAAGCAAAACAAAACTATTTGCATGGCTAGATGTCACTACGGGGTAAGTGGGAAATATGTGCTTTGCGATTTGTGCGAATGGATTCTCTCTCACTTCTGGCTTGTCTTTTATAGAGAGCATAATGAGTGCAAATGTAAGTTCTCACCTGTATTAGGTTATTTGTTTATAGATATAAAAGGAAAACTGCCAGTTTCCCAAAGAAAAACAGCACAGAAAAAGTCAACAAGCAGCCCTGAAATGCATTTTTAGCCCAGTCAGGGGCAGTAATCAGCAGTGACAATGACCCACGGTAAAAGAAATCTACTCCATGACAGTAAATATTGAGGAGGACTGACTGTGAGAGTCTTTTATGCTGGGCTTGCTCTTTACATCCTGCCAGTCATTATCCCTACATGTGGAAATTTACCTTTCAAATAGCTTCTATAGTGCACTATATAGTAGGGCAATGTGGTGGGAGTGTTGATGGAGGGAGAGAGAGAGAGAGAGAGAGAGGAACACTCATGGCAAGAGAGAGGGGGATACAGGGAGAAAAAGAAGTGGTCAAAGACAGAAAGGCTTGGAAAGAGGGGATGGTACAGAGAGAAAAGGGGAGTAGTGAAGAGCAGGGAAGGCAGATAAAAACAGACTTATAGATGCACAAACTGACAGCCTCTTGACATGAAAGAAGAGGAGAGAGAATAAAAGAGAATATTAAAAGAACTATAAGCATGCACTTATATCTACACACACACTCTCTCACACACATACACACAGTGCAGTCAGTGTGTGGATCTGCCTGTGCAGTGCCTGCTTGGCGTGAGACTGTGTGCTTGTGTTTATTAGATGTGATTCTCAAGCTGGAATATAAAAAAATAGAGGAGGGGGAAGCGTGAGAAAAAATGCGCAAGAGCCTCCAAGATCAAGGAGCAGAATCTGGCACAGTGTCATGTGTGTTTTTAAATAGAGAGACCGAGAGATGAAGGGAGACACAGCTGAAGGGGAGGGGGGGGGCAAGATGGACAGATTGCAGGATGGACGGAGACAGGGAGGGGAAAGAATGGGGAAAAGGGGAAAATTGGAGAAGGAAAAAGGTAAGTGAAGGTGAAGGAGAGACTTTTCTTGTTGTTCTCCTGATTCTTTTTTCTCTGCACTCATTTAGTGTGAAGCCCTGATAACATCTAGTGGGGCACCCCCCCCCTCCCTCCAACACACACACACACACACACACACTGCAGAGTAGCTGCATGTATTAGAGCAGAGTAGATGTATGCCGTAATGTGTGACAGCAGGCCCTGCTTTACAGCTCACTAACAAATAGCCCAAGGCAAAACACGCAAAAGCGCAAGGTTACATTCAATTGGCATACATATGAATGCCTATGCGTTTACGTGTGAAGCTGCGCAGAAATGTTTCAAGGCCATGACAACCACTGCACATCCTCCAGGTTGCCTTTCAAAGGAAAACCTTGACTTCCTCACAACTGAGCTCCGTCGTGACCTTGTGGAGTTTGGGAGGGGAGACGGCCAGAAGATTCAGACTTGCTGGAGAACGTCGAAGCCGCGGAGCAGAGTGAAGAGAGAGGGCGACATGAGCAGACGAGTCAAAACTATTCTTAGCTTGCTGCTGTTAACTGTCTGGGCATTCGCACAAAACACACACACGCAAACGTGCGCACACAGAGAGAGGAACATACCCTGCACCTGTCATCCATAAACCTGCAAGAGAAAGCACGATGTGTGTGTGTGTGTGTTTCTGTATATGTGTGTGATGGGGGAGGCTACTAAAGCGGAGAACTAGACAGAGAATAGAGGGAAAAAACGGGAATAAAGGAGGAGAATAGAGGAAAGGATGGAGGAGAAGAGGAGCGGAGAGAAAAGGAGAGATAACCGATGTTCTCGTCCTTGTATTAGCTCTAATTCCCCCTAATGTACCTGGTATTAAAGGGGGAGTTCACCCATTTTCTCTGACCTTGACTGTAGCACTCAGAGAAGCCATAGAGATACAGAGCTGGCAGAGATTGTCTGGCTCGGTTCCAGCAGTTCATCCCCGCGTCATCCTGAGGAAAAAAAAATGAAGCACTCCTGGTTTTATAGCTACATATTTTAACTTTCCTTACATCCATCCTTCTGCTGCTCTCTGTCCCCTCCCTCCAACACACAGGCACATAGCATATCACTTTAATGTTGTTTAAAAAAAAAAAAAATCACGTAGCATTACAGGCATTTCAAACGATGCTCTTAATTGTCATGCATAAAATGAGACTTTAATGCTACCTTAGAGAGAATTAGTTTTGGCTGTTTGTTGTATGGCGGCAGAAGTAGAATAACAGAACCAAATCCTAAAAATAGAGTAATACCCAACTGGGGCTCTCCAAACATTATGCAGCTGACAGCTTCAACACATGCTGAGTGGAATCTGCGAATGCACAGAAAAGGAAAAACTGAACATGTGGAGGGTACAGTAAACACTGACTGATTTTACCCTCATTACAGATTACTGATTACTGATTTCAGCCTCTTTCAGGAACAGTGTGTACCATTTGTGAATACACAATTCATTTTGATTGATTTAAATGATCAGCGACCAGTACGCCAAGGTTTCCTTTAGCGTTCTGCTCTAATAAGAGACTGAAGCTCTGACTGAAGAAAATATTCGGGCATTGTCACTTGGTGCAGATTGCCTGCTGGTTGTTAAAGGAATACTTCTGACTGAGAGACTCTCATGTTTGTCCGTGAGGAATGAAGCTGCAGTCAGATGATGGTTAGCTTAGGTTAACATAAAGATCACACATCAACATATTATATCTTGTTTGTTGAATCAGTATGTGGAAGTGTAAAAAAATACAGTTTTGGTCTGTCTGTAGCTGTAGTTCTGGCAAAGGCAAAGGTAAAATTAATATAGACAGTCCTCTAATATATCCTCTATGCCCTAAAATAATCTTAAAATAATGATAAAATTAAGTATTTTTTTAGGGACTACTACTACTTGTCTCTCCTCCAGGTTGTGATCAGCCCTGCTTAGCTTTTTTCATAAACACATGCATCATCTATTAGCAACTGATATCAATGTATATTCAAATTATTTAGTAAAAAACATGGTGTAATGTTGTTTGTCAGTTCAAATGAATCTGACCAAAAGACTGGAAGACATAGCTGAAAGGACATCAGTCTTTCTAATTTAATTACATCCAGATTTCATCAACCTCTTGTGACGATTTATCTGCCCCTTGGTGCACAACCATCAGAGGGAGAAACAGAGAGATCGTATAGCAAGAGACCACTGAAGTTAAAGAAAGAGGGAGCGAGCGGATTCGAGGGACAGCAAGGCACAGAGGGAAAGAGAAGTGAAAGAAGGAGTTAAGGAGATAAGTCAGAGACTCATTTCAAAGAGTTGTAGCCGAGGAGGTGCAAAAGGCTTTGCTTCCGTCTCCCAGCCTGTCCTAACACTTCTATCAGGGGAGAATACACACACACACACACACAAAGACACACACACACACACACACACACACACACACACACACACACACTCTCACCTATGTGCTTTTAAGATAATTGACGTAAACAGGTTGAATCGACACAATAAAGACGACAATACTTTGTGGCTGCCTGTGAGTGCAGGCTTCCTGTTTGTTCTCTAAATTCCTCCTTCACACCTCCTCTCGCTCTCTGTCTATTTTCACTCTTCTGTTTCTATCTCCAACCTCAGCTCCAGTCATTTGAATAATGACTGCAAGTTGTCATTCATAAGCACAACCGGTGCAACATGGAAATGTGATTTGGCTCTTTAACCTTGAAACTGCACAAGTGTGTGTGGGAGTGTGTGTGCGCGCGTGTGTGTATGTAGGTGTGTGTGTATGCAATATACATGATTAAGCATTGCTTTGCAAAACAAAATTTGTGTGTGCATCTGTGTGTGGGTGTTTAGTGTGACCAAATCAGAAACAAATTTACCAAATTAAAGCATGAAACTAATCATCAGCTCTATTGTTTTTATCGGCTGCTGTTGTCTCAATCTGACTCACGACCTCGTGCGTGTCATGCCTTCCCCTCTCCCTCCCTTTCTCTCTCCCTCTCTCCCTCTCTCTCACTGCCACACTTTGTCATCCTGTATTGCACTTAATGAGGCAAAAATGTCATTAACAACTTTTCAGACACTAAATTAGATCATGTTCAATTGCTACTTAATAACTTGTCAAAAAATATATACTGATATATAAAAACAAAGTGCTATTTATTCAAGTTATTGATTAAACCTTCTTTTAGAGACACAAAATTATAATTTACACACATTAATCAGCTTAGAACACAACTGCATTAAGCGTGAGCAAACTAAAAGTCTGTAATAGTCATTGTAAGACATTTTATCAAATTGTTTAGATTTTCGATTTTCTCGTTTCCCATCATACCATGACAAATCAACAACATTTAATGCAGTGCGTTTGAGTTTATCTTTGTCGTTTGTTTGTCTGGCATCATATTTCTAGGCCAACAGACTCTCATCTACATTACAAACAAAAGAGGAAAAAAGAAAAGTGAATATATCATGATTGTGATGCAAGGCAGATAATGACCATGTTGGCGTGCCAGCTTGTTCAGAGGTGAGAAACAAACAAAACTTTTATGCATTTGTCACAGTGAAGTATTTGGAGTAAGCATCAATAGCTAGACATCACAAGGTTGTCATCGTTTTTGTCTTATTAGTTGGATGTGATTTTATTCCTTTCGTGAGAGCAGAAATATTTGTAACCGCTTCAGACGTGGCTTGTTGGACGGGTTGGCACACAGATACGTTTTTTTTTTTGTCTCTGAAATCTGAATTCCACACTTTGATTGGTCAGTATATAATGTCGAACTGTCTGAACACTTTCTTAAAGGGTTGACACGGGATCAACATTATCTGTACATTGGAGAAAAAAACGTCCTCTTAACAGACATTCATTACCAACTCTGACTCGCTGAAGTCACCTCTCTATAGTATTAAATTGATTTGCCAATTATGCTGTGGTGGCAAACATAAGGGCTTTGTTTTTAAAAAATAAATTAAATCTCACAGTTATGTACTTCACAGGATGAGGGTGGGAAGTGTTTTCTGGAGGGGGGTGGTGGTGGGTGATGGCAACTGTACAAAGTGCAGAGTCCAGGGTTTGCATCCTGAGCCCTGCGTGTGGTTAGGATGAGGCAACAAAAGCACTTTGATCACACCCATTAAAACATGATAACACTCTTGTAATGTGGTAACTATAGTACACTGGGGGATAATCGCTGAATGGATTACTAAAGAGGCCTATTGACTGTGGCAAATAACTATACATGTTACCTTACAGATGGCGTTTTTCAAAACCTATAATGAGCATTTAAAGTTATTGTTATAAGTGAATTCATCCAACCAAGAGGGTGAAACTAGAAATGCTTTCTACATGTTATATTTTGACTAAATTTAGTTCATGATACTTTTACTATTACTAAACTTTTGCTCATCATATAAAATCCAAGACTTTTATGAATATTTTAAAATTGTAATATAGTCACAAGTAAAATATTTATACCTTTTCCAACACTGCCTTGTGGCCTCTGATATTTCTATTTTTGTGGTAATTTTCTAGAAGGTAGGATTGGGGAGGTTTTGCATTTTTGTACCCAAAGGCCCATTGTGTCACACTGTAATTAGTTTGTGGGTCTCTGTATGGGACCCAGGCTGCAGTATGGGACTCATCCGCAGAGTGACTGTCTAAACATAATAGAAAATGGCTGGGGTGTTTTTTGTGCGTATCACAGATGGCATTTCATAATGGACATCGCTGAAGAATTCTTGCGCAGTCATGGCTAATCGCTGATTCAGCATCTGTTATTTACAGTGCATTCTCCATAACATCAGCCCCAAATGGATGTGTACTGTACTAACTGTGCTGTTAAGTGGTATTTACTTCTTGAAACCCAATTTTGTTCATTGCAACTCAACCCAGTTTGTGTGTGCGCGTGGGTGCGTGTGCGTATGTGTGTCCATGAGCGTTCATCACAGTCAGTCCTGCCAGCTGCTATCTGCCATCCCGAATCACTTTGATGGAATACACACAATTCACACGCGCACACACGCACAAGTACACACACACTAATCACCTAATCACTCACATCGAATCGTCCAAGTACTTAGTTCTGTCTCAATGAGTAAAAAACACTTAAACTTAACGTTCATTGTATCCTGGAGAAGAGGAGAGGAGAGGAAATGGAAATAGAAGTTATGGGTGATCAGATGAGGCAGCAGACAGACAGTGAAAGGAGAAGATTAAAGTGGGAGAAATGCAAGAAGATGAGACAAGGTGTTCTGCTTTGCAATATGGCCAAGGCCTCCTACATTCAAAATGCAATAAATAAAAATCCTGCGAGCATTCAGATATAAAGCAAAAGGAAATTGTAGACAAGGCCCCTCCTGGCACTTGAAGGGCAAAGCCAGCTGCTCACTGCGATCAGAAATCTTTCTCACATCTCTCACTGCTATCTGTTCTTCACCTTTTCACAGTCTGTCCACAGTGCAGAGATCCAGACAGGTAAAACAGCCATCCAGCAGCTTTCTAAATGAGTTTTTTTGCTGTTCAGGTTCAAGAGGCAACATTATGCGTGTAGCTAAATACACTGTGGTATATTCATATTTCCTGCAATAGGAAATTTAAAAATATATCACACTACGTAATTGTGTTGAACAAGTGTGTGACTCTTATATTATTTGAATAAAAATAACTTCAATATTTTGAAAGCTGATAAAGAGCACTGAAAAATGCTCTATGTATCTCAGATTATTCTTTAAATGAGCCCTTTTTGCATGTTTGTATACCCTTCTTCATATCTTAACCACCGATGGCATTTTTCACTCTTTTGTAATCTTTCTTTCTTTCTTGCAAAATGAAACAAGCATGCGCAGTATAACAAATGCCTGTGCGCACACAATTACACTCACGCACTCAGAGTAACACCTCTGCCCGGTATGTGGTCTATTTATTTATAGCACACAAAGCATACACTAAAGGTTGCATTTGCTTATGTTAAATTATATGGTAATTCATTACAGTGTGGACCACCTAGTGTGTGACCATGCATAACATTATGAGAAACAGGTACGAGTGTGTCCAATTCAAAACACGCAGCTAGCTGGAATAAAAAACAAAAAAAAAAGGAACTTAAAAAAAAGTGTCTGTCCTACTTCAGCGCTCACTTGGTACATCTCCCTTGATTAAATACAGTGTACTATCATTCTGAATTTTAAAAGTGATGAAATGTATAAATGTAGTTTGTGAGATACGGCTTTGTCAGTAAACAAGAGGCAATGTTTTCTCTTCTCACGGAGGATACAATGATGTGCTCTAAAACTGTCACCTGTAATGAATCTGAGTGCATCGTGATAAACACCGTCGAGGGGCCTGGGAGTGTGGGGCTGCTGCATCCATGTAAATCACATCAGAGCCGTCGAATGCTAATAAAGAGTGTTGTTTGTACAGTCGGCCGCTCGCTGTTTTAACTAAGATGTTGTTTTTGTGAAAGTACCCCAATTTAAAAGCTTGGCTTCCTGCACATTTTCAGTTTCGTCATTTAACAGATTCTGATGTACTGGTAACATTTTTAGCACAGATATTAAAATTGATAAGATTATTTACTTTGGTAGGAAGCATATAATTGGTTATAATATATTATAATAATTATTTTCTCTGGATTTACAAGATACAAGAAAATGAGAGACATGGAGAGTGTCTGTGTGTGTGTGTGTGTGCTTTGTGCGTGCACGGAGGTGACTGTGTGTAAATACACATGCACAGTGTGCTCATGAGGAGGCAAATTTTAGGCTTTAGTCAACACCGCATTTATCTCCGTTCCCGAAAACAACTTAATTGGTTGTTTGCTGAGATTTCGAAAACTTTTTCCTGACAAGTGACCTCTTTGTCGCGGCGCAAATAATGGCGGTGATAACGGGTGAAACAAATATTCTCCCCCAGAGGAAAAAAAAATGCAAGTACCAAGATGGTTTTTAAAGTGCTGTAGCACCTCAGAGAGGAGAGGTCAGCCATGATGGATGACCACTTTGACAGCGGAGATCATGATGAAATCCGGTCGTCCTGTCTCCTTTTGACCACGACCACAATCTTAACCGCCACCCTTAACCAACTTTAAACCTACCTTGTCTGAATCATTTCACACTGCATGTAAAGCCTATACGAGTGCCTTTTCAGTGTTAATGAAACATTTGAATTCATATCTAACAAGAGCATGAATGTAGATCAGATTCACATGGCCAAAACCCGTTTTCCTCTGCTGTGAAGCTGTTAACTGTAACCTGAGGAGGGAGAGGAGGGAAAGAACGAAAGGCGAGGAGAGATGAATTGGTGGAGGAGGAGGAGGAGGAGGAGGGGGAACAAGAGATAAGGAGGAGAGCGGCAGAGCAAGCAGAGAAGTGGCTTGTCAAACTCAGAGGAGACCTGGAGGAGAAAAAAAAAGAAGGGAGGGAGGAGTGGAAAACAGGAAGAGGCTGGAAGGGAAGGATAGACTTCAAGGATGAGGGGCGAGAGCAAACGCTGGGAGAATGAAGCAGATGCATGTGGGACCGGAGCAAGGAGGAGGATGAAAGGCTTGAGACAAGAGAGGGGAGAAAGAGAGCGAGAGATCGAGGGGACGAGAGAGAGGCAGCAGGCAACAAGATTGATGGACACGCAGAATGGAAGAATGAGAGGGATGTATACAGCAGGGGTCAAACGAGAAGGAGAGGGCGGGGAGAGGAAGGTGAGAGAGGAGAGTCAAGAGAGGAGGACGGAGGACAGGTTGGGGCACAGGGAAGTAATAGAGATAGAGATAGATGGCAGTGATGGACTGATTGGGCGGATAAAGGAGGGATGTGCAGAGGGCCGTAGCATGAATGCAGCATGACTCAATGTCCCCTCCTTTTGCAGTTGTAGAAAAACACAAAACCTTTTTTGTTGTTGTTGTTTTTTTAACTTTACATGAGTTTATGCCCAAAACAAACATATAATTCTCTTAATGCAGTACACAAGTAATCAGACCACCTGATCCACCTACATACACGTTTTAGCCCGCTGACTACAGATGATGTATATTTCGCATTACACCGCTCCAATTTCCTAAACATGCCGTAGCTTTTTGAAATTGATTTGCAAACTTTCACACAGCCGCCAGTGTCATTTAATCTCAGGGCGCAATTAAAATCGACTTGCAGAGACTTGAAAGTTGCTTGATGTGCGTAATCCATCACAGTGAATGGCTCCTTTGTTTGTTGTTTGTTTTTTTTTCTGTCAAAGTTATATTTTGATATTATGGTAATGCAGTTGCAAGCGAGAACACTTTTTTTCAGAGCTCTCCTGGAAGGCTCATTCAGCAGCGCCTCAATTGCCAGTTAGTTGTCCAAGTGCAAACGAAAGGTTGTTTCTCAGCAACTAACTGAAGTTTCAGAGGTCAGAGTGTCCTTAAATGCATCAACAGGGATAAAAAGCAAAACCTAAAAAAAGACAAAAAACAAACAAACAAGACAAAAACAGTCTCTACTGTGGCTGCATTGCAATAAAACCATAACATTGACAGAAAAAAACAAAACTATTGTATTGTTCAGTGTGATGGATTGCTATCTCCAACAAGTCTGAAGTCTCTGTAAGTTGATTTTCATCCAGCACTGAGACAAAATGAGAGCAAGGGAGAGGGGAAAAAAACTTCTGTTACACATATCTGTTTTTGGTTTTGGGATTTTGGACAGAACCTGTGCTCTGAAATATGCTTTTGTGAAATGCTGGATCATTTTAACTCTTAATTCACTAGTTATTAAAACAAAAACCATGTGAGACGTTCTGAGCGGACATGAGTGATGGAGGTGCAAACAACTCGTAGACATTTGAAATTGTCCATCCCAAATGGTTGTTAACTGCTGGTGCAATTTATATTTTGTATTTTATAACCAATTATACATTTTTTAAAGTCAGAAATTCTTAATCTGAAAAGTAACTAGTAACCACAGTCAAATAAATATAGTATAGTACAGTGCAGTCATTCTCTCCCAAAGATTAATGGACTGAACTATAAAATTACATAAAACTGAAGTACAAGACCCTCAGAACTCTACTTGAGTGTGTATACTTTACTTTGAGTAGTTACTCTCTGCCGCTCTATATAAACAGTGCCGTAGATATCCCACCTGTTTAAACCGTGCTACATCCTTGTTGCACCGCTGACTGGTAAGATAGTCCAGATAGAGGACGGCTCGGGTGTGCGAATGTCTGCATGAGTGTGTGTGCGTGCGCGCGAGAAAAGGATGGATGGGTGGAGGGAGTGGTGCAGATAATGGGCGACTCTATCTGGAGGTGAGAGACGTAGAGGTGGACAGGGAAGCGAAAGAGGATAGATGGATGGACTGGAACAGCGGGATGAGTGTAGATAATGGCTAGACATAATATCCGGCAGAGAGAGAGGAGGGAAGAGGGCAAGAGAGGGAGGAAGATGCGGGTGGGGGCGACAGGTAAAGTGAGGCAAAGCAAGCACGGAAGGGAGGGGAGAAGAGAGAGGAGGACTGGATGGATGGATGGATAGACAGGATGGGAGAACATGGGGAGAGGGATGAGTGCAGATAATGGGCTCAGATCTAATGTCTGGAAGGAGGAGAGACACAGACCGGGAGGTTCGGGTGGTTATGCGTGCAGGAGTGGAGCAATGAGTATAGATAATGGGCTCCATCTAATGTCTGGAGGGAGGAGAGGTTACAGAGATAAGACAGAGGGATGGAGAGATGAATGGACAGGAGTAGGGAGACGGCACTATCTTCATACCTGTGTGCCACGCTGCTTGAGCACACGCCGATGGATATTTGTCCCACGATGTGGGGATAGTCTGTGTGCTCTGTGTGTTATCGAATGTAAACACTGCGGGCCGCGTGACGCAGCGCCGTGACGTCTGTCCATCAGTGTCATCGAGGCAGATTCCTGCACACGTCCTGCCCGTGACAAATAAACTGATCCCTGCGAGTGTACTGTATGTAGCGCAGGTAATGGGCTTGATCTAATGTCTGCAGGAGAGGAGAGGAGAGCAGAGGAGACAGGACGAGATGGATGTGTTGATAGAGAGGACTGGAGGGATGAGTTTAAAATATGGTTAGATGTGATGTCTGGAGACAGAAAGGAGGAGAGTGCCGGAGAGGGACAGGAGCGGCAAGAGGAGTGGTGGAGCCGAGCATAAATGATGAGATGGGTCT
Organism: Amniataba percoides; assembly: GCA_037176925.1. Taxonomy (NCBI): domain Eukaryota; kingdom Metazoa; phylum Chordata; class Actinopteri; order Centrarchiformes; family Terapontidae; genus Amniataba; species Amniataba percoides. The sequence continues at coordinate 21,541,382 of JBAJHX010000001.1, forward strand.
AATGTGCGGAGGAGTGGTGAGAGGACGCGAGGGGAGGAAAAAGGGGGAGAATGGATGGATGGTGGGACGGGGTACAAGGATGAATGTGGCAGAGAGGGGAGAGGGAGAAGGAGAGATGGATAGGTGGACAGCGGAGGGATGAGTGTAGATAATGGCTAAACCTAATGTCTGGAGGGCAGACATCCATCTGACTGACCGAATTATAGTCCGGCTCACTTTCCACAGACTAATTACTGGAACACAGGATTCGCTCTCTGTCTTCCTCCCTCCGTGGTTTTGTCTTTCCCTGTGTTTCAGGACTTTCAGGGGTGATTTGGGGGGCTTATGAGAGAGGTGGATGCCCATGCTGATAATACACATCTCGGCTCAGCTTGTAGATCACCTGCCCTCTTTTCCCCCTTGTTAGCACAGATCCTCATGCGCCCTCCCTCCTCTGACAGATGGTTTTCTGAGGAAAATACTGTTTGTTACCTGCCCACCACCGTGCTCATTTGCCTTATTTTCCTCTTCCCTGCTCCCTTGTCAACAATCTCTTTCAAGCCTAATCTAAAGAGGAGAAACAGCAATCTACCACTCCGCATGTTAGAGCCATTGTCAGTGCTTACGCCTCTTGTTTAGGTATATCAGCATGTGAATAGCATAGCATTTATTATATGACTTTGTCACGTGCACTTTAAGTAAACTTTGATAACATTTGAGCCATCGGGGAAACTGTGTCCAAAAAAAAAAAAAAATCCTGCCAACCGTTTCTCCTGTTAGCGCATGTGTTTAATAAAAGTAAGTACTAAAATAAAGGAAATGCGAGCATAAAGTGCTTTTATAGGGTGTAGTGCCACCAGAGCACCTTCACTGAGCCTCGGCATAAATTCTACAAGTGTCTGGATTTTATGGGGGGGCCACAGATCCAGCAGACTCTTTAACAAGAACTTCCATTATTCAGTGTTTTGATGGCAGAAAAAGAAAAAAGAAAAAAAAATCATATTATTGGCAGCGCCGAATCTCCCGTTGTGTTTAGTTAGATTGAGATTTAGTCGCTGGGACTGCTTCGAGATTCAGTTTACATCGCTTTAAGGCTTATCAAACCAATTTCCTTTCGTTCCCCATGGACGCCGCTATTATTCTCCTGGAAGATTGAACATATTCACTTACTCTGACAACATTCAACGTGCCCGTCATAGACGTCCCACTGTAGCTAAACTGCGCCATGGAGACGCGGCCCACGCGAGAGACTTGCCGCGGTAAACACTTTGTCTGTTTGTTGAGCGCCGTGTGAATGATGACCATGTGACTTTCTCAGCACATTATGCGAATGCCATCTGCACTCCGTTGCATCACATTGTAGGTAAAGTAAGACGATTATTGGCTTCAACGCGAACGTTTCCTCCTGTGAGATCCTACATGGAGCTGCCTGCTGATGCTTTAGATTGCTTTTTGTTATCTGGGCCACATCTGCACGGCTGCGTTAGCCTCTCAAATAATACAAATTCACAGCAATGATGTTGAGCAGGGCATGCATCTGTAATCACGCTGCTGGCAGAATTGTAAATGATGTATGACACCGCGGTTTCGAACTTGTTTTTCTTGTATCCTTGCATCAACAGACGTACAATAATCTGAATTGTTGTCTGTTGCCCCGCATCAAACTAGTTCACGTAAGAATCTTCAGAATCAGCGCCTCTGTTATTGCGTTTTAAGGTCACGCTTAAAACTCTGTATTGAACTGGAACAAAAGGTCACAGTCACTAATAATGATCAGAGACAAAACCACTCTATTAACTCACAGATCAATTCCAGCTAATCATTTTACCAATCAATCATTCTCCTTTGGGATTTTCAGCGGTCCCTGTTGGTGCACCTTTGTTTGTCTTCTGTTGGTTTAAAATTATCCGCTAAATAACAAGACAAATTATTAAATGTGAAGGACTCTGGGATGCTGTGTCCTACGGCCAGCATAAACCTACATGGGCGTGTGTGTGTGCGTGTGTGTGCTGTTTACAGGATGCTTCAGTGAGGTTGTTATAATGTTCAAAGAAAAGGGCAAAACTGGGTGTGTGTCATTGTGGATCTATGTATATGTACGTTTGCTTGCGTTTTGTGTGCATACACTACATGTTCCCGATGTCTCCATAAGGACAGAATACATGAAGTAAAAAGCTTAAATGACCTGTGTTTGCATCAGGTATTAGGCTCGAGCTGACATCAGGATTAAGTGTTTCAGCAAAGACATTA
>JBAJHX010000001.1:21543710-21555529 GCA_037176925.1 Amniataba percoides
AGCTTAAATGACCTGTGTTTGCATCAGGTATTAGGCTCGAGCTGACATCAGGATTAAGTGTTTCAGCAAAGACATTAAGCCATTACCTATCTGTAACACAAACTATAGAGAAAACATATTTGTGTGTGTCTGAGGGGGCGCGTGTGTGTTTTTGTGTACATAGATCAGAGATCGACCTCCTAAGGTTCAGGTCGCTGTTTTGTTTTCTGTTCAGCGTCATGTTGCTACAATTAAGGTCTACCAATCCCTTGCTGTGTGTGCCCGTGTGCGCGTGTGTGTGCATGTGTGAGTGAAAAAGAGAGATAGAAACAGAGAGGGAGAAAGAGAGATAATTAAATTTAGCTCTATGTTTCTACCTGTGGCTGTGTGTATGTGTGGTAATTAAATCTCTCTCTCAGTATATCTGAAGGAATAGAGATATGAGGCTTAGTGACAGAATGATTTACTGTGACATAATGACACTCAAATTAGTGTGTGTGTATGTGTGTGTGTGAAGAGAGAACTGGATCCTAACTTACTGTAACTTTACACTTATCAGTGTGTACTACATACTGTACACTTCATGATGAGTTATTTCATTCTGGGCTCACTATTTTAGAATTTTAATTTCAAGAAATCATCTGTGGTTATTTCTAATTTTAGATAAATAAATAAATAAATACCATCGGAGCCCAAACAGTGTCCAGTTTTCTGTTTTCCGTCTTATTTGTTTTTATTACCTTGAGGGACTCCAGTGTATCAGCATGATATTTTACACATTGTTGTGCTTGTGGAGTCTGTACGAGGTGGTCTGATGCTGCAGCCCTCTCGTGTCTGAGGCGCTTCATGTGGTTCGTTTTTGTCGGGCAGCTGCTGGATAAGTGCTTAGATTTTTGTTCTCACCTCTAAAGTCTTCTGTCTGTGAATGGTCTGCCACGACGTGGAGAGGGGGCCCGTCAGAGGGGGTGTGGGCCGGTCTGCTCGCTTTCAGGCAGGTTTCATGGACGAGGCCCCCTCATTCAGAGGTGAAGTGGAGAATAGTCCAAAGCTCTCCCGTATATCTCGGCGACATAAATCTGTGGCCTGTTATCGTATTGATTCATGGGTTTTGAGGCCCGTCTTCCAGATTATCTGAGTATTAGTCAGTATCTGAGTATGTTTGACCACATTTTTGTCAAAAAACAAAAGGATATAGAATTTTATTTGAATTTTGTTGTAGACTGAGGGAGAAAGCTGTGAAACAGTGTGTCGATAATGAAACAGGGAAGCATCTCTGGGACATACTGCTGGCTGTAAATGAAAAACATTTGCAGCTGAAAGCATTAGGAATTAAGAAATATCAGGGTAACAACTAATCCTTTTTTTTAACCTCCGAGTAATTTCTTCTTTTTTAATCTTTCGAGCAGCTTTTCCACAATTATTAAAAAAAAAAAAAAAACTTAAAAACTGAGGCAGAAACATTAAATTCTTTTCGCTGACAGTCTTCCAAAAATGATTTGCTTCCATAAGAATAAGACAAAAGTTGGTTGTTTGTCTTATAAAACCAGACAAAGCAAAGCTTGCCCATAAAAGCAGCATGTACATGCTGTGCTGGCTGCTGGTTTAGATTTAATTCAAGCACTCAGTGGAAGCAGACTCTGTGCAGCGCTCACCACAAGTAGACCTTGTTTACTGCGAACGGCTTGAACACTGTCATCTTGGAGCAGAAAACACAACAACTTTTGGATGACTGGAGACATGAAATCTGGGAAAATCTGTTTAAACTGTTCTGCTCCTTTTAAAAAAAAATGTTTTTTTTTTTTTAGAATATCTGTAAAAAATAGAAACTTGAATGCTCTTACCAGCATATTGTTCACGTAGTAACACCTTTATACTCAATAATAAATGTGAACACATTTCCTGTAAAGCTGCTTAATAACTTATTAAAGACTTTACTAATCATTCATATAGTTAATAGAGCTGAACACACAATTTTCCTTGTTTTTTCCAATAAAGTCATCATCAAATAGCTTTTTAAGACACCTGAAATGTTGACATGATTTTAAATTGTGCCTATAAATGTGCACATTTGCAGTCTTTTAGAAATTCTTTTTGAGTTAATACACAATGCGGTTTCTCAGTGTGGTTGGTAGACCTAGGCAACACAATCATTCATCTTTCATCATTATGGTGCACAGATACAGGTCACACACAGCTCAAGGTCAGCTTGTAAAGACTTAATTCTGATCCCTTTTCAAAGACAAAGCTACAACCAAAGCTGTTTTCTGGTTGTGTGTGTGTGTGTGTATCTGCATGTCCGTATGAGACACAGAGAGAGAGAGAGAGAGAGAGAGAGAGAGAGAGCAAAACAAGAAAAACTTTACCTCTGCACTGTCAAAGTTTAGCCTGTATTGGCTGGACTAGCAGAGCTTGGCAGCCATAGCATGGCAGTAAAGGCCAACTCTTTCAGGTTAGCTATCCCTTTTATTATTGTAGCCCTGAGCAATGGGCACACACACACACACACACACACACACAAGTAAATCCTGCAACCTTGTACCTACCTAACTAAAGGTACACTCCCACCCACCCCCACACACATACAGGTGAGTTATCATTGCTTTGCCCTCAAGAGCACTATCAGTCAAAATGTAATTCAGTCACAACTTGATATACTAGAGTGTGTGTGTTTGTTTGTGTGTGTACTGTATGTATCAGGGTGTGTGTGTGTATTGCGTCCGTGTGTGCATGCGTGTGTGGGTGGGTGTGTGATATAATGGCAGGCCAAAGGGGGCAGGGAGAAATAGAGGCAGTCGAAACTCAAAGGTATTCTTTAGCTTTTATTATCACGATATTGCCAAGGGCAGGCAGAGAGAGAGGGAGAGAGAGGGTGAAGGAGAGGCAAAGATAGATGGAAAGAAGAGACAGATAACCAGTGAACAACGGAGAAAGAAGAGGGATAAAGAGACGGTAATCTCTTTTTTCCTTTGGGCTTGAGAAGTACTGCTCTTTGGCCAGCACTTTTGTGTGTGTGTGTGTAGGGCTTAATACGCTCTTGTTTTTGGGTGTATTGGACGTATACTCTTCAACTGTACCTGCTTTCTGTGCATCGGTTATGTTTATTATTTTGAACCAGCTGTGGGAAAATGACACCAAATGCCTGCGGGGTTGCATTATGGCACAAATGGAGTATAACTGCTTTACAGCCAAAGCTGAGAGGGGGCGCCATTGTTCCAGCAGACATGGAGCTGGAGATTTCAATCTATCTTGCTGTGACAGATGGTGGAGCAATGGAAATGCTGATGGTTCCCTGCACCAGATCCCCACTCTGACGCCCGAACACAGACTGAGTGATGGAGGACTACAGTCGATAGTGAATGCAGCACGATGATGACCGCATCATCCACCAAAATGTCAAGGCCTGCCACAAATTTTCTGATGCAGACAGGGTCTCCATGCGCCTCTCCTTCACTGTCAGTGCATGTTGTTTACCAAATCCTAATAAGCCTGATGGAACTGGAATAAAACGTTGTCATGGCTAATCTAAGCGGGCACTTTTTGGCCAAGTATGCCAAATATCTTCTTCATTCGCTCAAGGTCATTTTGTGACAGAATTTTGAAACAGGATGGCATCTTGATAACTAGATGCTGTAGAGAGTGTCTGAAATAAACACGACTCGCTGTGTCAACTGTGTAGGCACCATATGCCAGCGATGCACATGCAAACAGCGTTTCGAAGATACTTGTGTGTTGTGTTGTGCGTCGGGTGAAGGGGCCTGTCGCTATGGAGGTCTGAAGATTTACTGTGCCAGTTTGGCTCAGACGAATGAATGAATGAAATACTGAGGATTGGTTTTGGCCATGGGAATCAGAAAAAGAAGAGCATATTGTGTATGTTAGGGCTGGATTTGACTATTTGACTATTCATATATTTCTCCGTAGGATATTAGATTTTCCAACAGCAGCGGCACTGATTGTTTCAGGTCACTATAATGCAGAAGACAAGAACAACTTTTTTCTCTTGAGTGAAGAAAATCAAAGTCAATTTTATTAACGGTGATAGAGAATTGACCAATCACAAGTGACAATGTAAAGTCTTAGCCAGGAGCACCTGTAGTGGGTTTTTTTTTTGGTAAAACTGTAAATATTTTGCAACAAAATGTACCACTCTGACACTGTAATTATCACAAATATTGATATTGCCTGTACTTTGACTGCACCAGATTTGTAACTTGTCTTTCAAAAACATGTCACTACATCATATAGCTGACTCAGATGCTCAGAAAGTGAGATGGGGTTCCTCTGAGGACACTTCACCTCCTGCAGTCAGCTGATGCACCACAAGGACTTTTCTCTCCACAACATACCCTCATAGCCTGAATTGCTTTGTCCTCATTCTTGGAGCTGTAGTGGCAGCGCCGCCCTAGAAAATCAGCTTCATTCATAAGTGTTGAATAAGAAACTTTCCTGAGTTGGCAGAGCTCCTTTTGGGGGACTTTTTTCGCTGTTAGTTGCGAACCTCCTCGCGTCACGCTACAGCTCTGGTACACTTTGAGTCTGGATTCCTTCTTCTCAACTTGGTTAGGGGTTAATTTAACACAGGCCTCAGGCAAACCACAACGCTTGCGACGGGTCAGTGCAGTGCCATGTGCAGTGTGGGGCATCGGTGGATCAAAAGGTAGGTCACATTGTCTCTGTGACTGCCGCTGCTCTCGACATCTGCTCCATGACGGGGCTGAAGGAGACCATCTGTCTGCAGCTGAAAATGCAGAACAACACAGAAGAATTAACTAAGCTTAACTTCTGAGAGGTTCAGTCGGACACGTGAAAGAATTGATCACTTGTAGCAGCGACACAGTTATATTTATTGTAAACGGATCGTCTCTTTGGAGTAGCTCTTAAATTTATTTCATTAATTAAGTTCATTTATTTTCCACAACCATTTTTTTTTTTTTGCATGATGGACTTTTGATGGAAGAGGGGAGAGGATTGATCTTACAGAGGTATTTTAAATTATGCTCCCGCACTGATTTGCGGTTATTTTGCCTTCTAGGGATGCAAGTAGTGTAAGCTAGCGATAATAATGGATGGCAGCCAAACACGTCCGTCACATAATGAATATATCACAAGGGTTAGGAAAATTGATGATAGCTTCTCTGCCTGTTGACAGGCGCGAGAGCCTACAGATTGCAACAGACCAACAAGAAAAAAAGTAGTCAATCTTAAAAAAAACACATGGAAGGGAAAAGACAGAGAGAGTGTGTGTTCCCTGCTGGTGTGATTTTCCCAATTAGCCTCATCTGACGTGGTGGATCCGTGGTTAATAACTAAGTTATCTACACTGCTCATTAAGACTTCCCCGAGCATTGTGTGCTGTCAACATCAAACACAGTCTGCCTCGTAGTTTTTTTTTTCTTCCCTCTCTCCAAATCTTCTGGATACGGACGAGGGTGTGTCTCCTGTCTGTGTGTTTAACAGACTAGTAATTAACTAGTGGTCTCTTATCTCCTCGTGTTGACAGAGTTGTCAAAAAAGCTATGAGTCACATAGACAGTGAGGGAAAGTTGGTGGGAGATGCAGGCAGATACGGTTACATACAGGGACACAGGAAGAAACTCTGTGTGTTTTTATTAATACTTTAAAGGGGCCTCTGCGAGTCTCTTGTCACTTCGTGTTGACAGAGACATGAAAATGTGTCTGAACATATGAGTCATTCAGTGAAGTAATGGAGGAAGAGAGAGAGATGGAGGGACAGAGATTAGTGGTTGCTAAGAGATTGAATTTATACATTATTTATTGTTGCGTGTGTCATTGTTATGTGTTGTCCGGGCTTGTTTAGCGCCACTCCTGCCTCAGTATTACCTCAAATTTCATTGTTAGTCCTTTGCTTTTTTTATCAGTGCGACAGTAATTCTGAAAGTTTCATCTTCACAAAACAAGAAAGAGATGAGGAAAAGAAGGAGTACACAGAGAGAGAGACGGAAAAAGGCAAAGAGTGGACAAGGTGAGACAGAGAGCAGAAATGAGTGACAGTAGGAAGAATGGAAGAGCTGAGAGATGAGTGGGATTGAGCGAGAGAGAGAGAGAGAGAGAGAGAGAGAGAGAGAGACTGTGGAAAGGAAGGGAGAAAAAAGAGAGGGAGAAGTTTGAATGGGATATCAGATGAGTGGGCTATTAGTCACTGCCTTCTTGCTTCCTGCTGTGACTGTGTTTCCATGGTGATAATTAGCATATCAGACATTTACCAATCGTGTCATTTTCTAAACTAAATATGAACAATTTTAGCATGGATGGTAGATGATCACTGAGCGCTGATGGGATTAAATCAGCATCAGTGTGAAGATGAAGGAAACATTCTCACCACTAGGTCCATTTAGTAGCTGGAGCTTTTGATCATGTCACACCATCTTCAGAGCAGATGAGTTTTGGTCAGATATTTTAGATTTTAAATGTTTCCATTTTCATTATTTATTGATTAATTCATCACTTTACGGATTTCTTATCCAGTTTGGCTTGAAAGTTTACATTTTTTTCTTGATCTTGGAAGCAGCAGTCAATAAAACAATCTGTTCAGCAGCCTTCAAACATAATCTTGATCAGAACATGGAGATTTTTACAGACAGGGTTTAAAAATAACAAATTTGTTCCAGCACAGAAAAAACACGAGGTGCAGAATCTATAACACTCAAAGACCCTGATATTTTGTGAGCGAAAACGTTGTCCTCACTTAATTTAACTTTGTACAAAATGCATCTTTTCAGTCTTTTTACTCTGCTATGAAATTAGGAAAATCACTTTCACCCTTTTTATTTTAATCCCTTGATATTTGAACACTATCACTACTCAGCTCTCTCAAGATATTGGATGCTCTGTGACCTGAATAACTTCACTCCCGTGGCCTTGTGCTTTAATATAGGATTACACACTTTAAAAATACAAAGAGCGGCTCACAAGACAGCGGTTGAGTAAGAACCGTAGGGATGCTAGTTCAGTCTCCAGCCCTGACAAGTCTCTGGTCTCTGTGTGATAGGACCAGTTGGCGGCTGCCTGTTAAAAGTGCCCTTGAACAAGGCACTGAATCGCAAACTAGCCTGGTGACACTGTACTCATTGCCAGCCTCTTGCTCCATCCCTTCTGAACAAAAGTTTGTGAAAGGACGATGTATTCTGCAACGAAAGGTGGCTGCTCATGAAACAATTCTAAAGTGCCCTTGAACAAGGCACTGAATTCCAAATTCCTCCAGGGGTGTTGCATCGCTGCCAACCTTGTGCTCTGTGAAGAAATGCTTCCGTGCATATATATCGAAGGTGTATGCAGAGTGAAACGTTCAAGGTACATTACCATAAAGAGGAGAGTCCCAATTCAGAACTTAAATGCTGCAAAATTAAAACAATGTAGCTCCGAAAGAGGATTTCAGCTGAAGACCAACATATTCAAAAGAAGCAAGACATCTGCTTGAATTGGAAAGAATACCTGACAAATCAGCAACTCCACATCCTTTTTTTTTTGCACTCCCATTCTTACACGCTCATAAAAATTAAAGATCGGAGGGAGTTGACTCAATTAGAAGTAACCAAGATTCAGAAACATGAAATCAAGATCGTGCTCGACAACTGATTCCTTACGTAAAAGTAAATGAATGAAGTTTTTGTGACAAGGCTGAAAATACTCTGTGGCTGACGAGGAGTGGATATCAAATTTGCAGAATCGATTGAGTGCATCACGCTTCCTGACAGAGTAACCAGATTTGGTGATTTGATAGAGTGCACCCTTCCTTTTCTATTACCCATCTAGACAGAGATTCAGAAAGCTACCTGTGCTCTGAGTCCTGGCTTATCCTGGGAAAAGTCACGAGTGGCATCGCCAGCCTTATTGTGGGTCTGGAGGGGGGCATCAGGTGTGACAAAAAATGAGAGTAGGGTAAGGTTTAAGTTTGATCCCAGAAGTGGCCCACTCTGTCCAAGGTAGAGGTAGTGGAAGTTAAGAACATGAATCCTCCGGCGGCTCAGATGTTTTCCAATGGTACCTGTAGTCCCAGGGAAAAAAATGAAAATGTAAATAAAGTTTACTGAATTTGTTTACATGCAACTTAAAGTCAGGTGGTTGAGAGTCACTGAAAAACATCTTAGTATTGTTGGTCTGTATGTGAGCTTGTTCTTCTTCATTCTCGACAAAACCACCTCACAATCAGACTCTGAGGCCAAATTGTTTGCTTTCACTGTAGCTTTTCGCTGCCAGAACTACGTTCGGTCCTTACCGTGCAGTGGGTGAACGAGGTCATCCAGGTTCATCTGATGGAGAAACCAGGACCCTGCAGGAGTGTTTTCAAGCTTTCTACACTTGGCTGTCAGGGGGGTTTGTTGCTGCTCTAACTGGCTGGTAGCACAGGCCAGTCAGTATGGTTGCAAATCTCATCTGGGCATGGATATCACTCACACGCCCATTTTCCTGGGAAATGATTTATTTGTAGGCTTGGCACCACGAGCTTTCCAGAGAGGAGTACTACGTGCAGAGTGATTGCTTAAACAGACAGCCCTCAAGTTTCTGAGCAGTCTTCTAGGTGCTAATTAGCCGTGTGTTAGGATACTCTTGTTGTTCACTGTTTTAACTCCACACAGTCCATTCACATCAAAACCAGCCTCACGCACGGTGGTTTACTTTAGAAGTGTGTGGACGTTGTCTGTGGAGATAAGGGGCGTTTTGTTGTGAACTGCGTGCAGGCTGGCTTCCAGTCACTGTGATTCAAGCAGAAGGCTTGTGCTGTTGATTGGTCCCACTTTGTATATTACTGAGTTTAGTGTTGAAAACTTTAACCTTTTATGTCTTTCATAAGTTAAAATTCCAGTGATTTATAAGTATCTAGAAATCCAATGTCCATAATTTCTAACAGACAAATCAAGATATCAGCAAAGCAGTTCAAGCAGAGCAGAGAGCGAGCAGCAGGGCCCCTTCACTGTTAGACAGCAGGAAGCTTTTGTGCAGAATATTTTGTTATTAAAGCGGTGCTGATCACTATTTTTATATTAACAAAGGCTCAAATGAGTGGGAGTCCTGTGAGAGCAGCCACCCACAGTGGAGGAACGACCATAACTCTCAGCTCTACAATGTATTTTAGTGCCTTTCAGCTCATTGTTTTGGTTTTATCAATCCCACCACTCATCAGCATCATGCCCAGCCACAGCAGGCAGCTGTTTTTAGCAAGGAAAAAAACCCTCTGATAAACCAAACACTCACTATAAGCCCAGCACCATACGCCATATAGACAGAGTTAGTAACCAGCTGCTAAAACAAGTGGAGAATTTAGCATCTAAAGAGCCAAATGGTTCCTTCAGCACAGATGAACAATTGGACTTCTCCAGCAACACATCTCTGAATGAATGCTACTTATGCTGTCTGCTGGTCGTGTAAATGGGCACCTGTTTGTTAACCATAACAACTCAATAACGGGATAACATGTCAACATTATGTCTACAGAACTGTTGCAACAGAGTTAGATGAAAGCAGCTGATCCAGCTGTAACTTCCCAGTGGTGTTACGATGAAGGTAAAAATGTCATGTAAGCTTTGAGGGATGTCAATCATCAGTCCTCTCAGCCAGGTTGACCAGCTGAAGATTATTTTATCTGTCCCATCTTTCTTCCCTCCCTTTGATCATATGTGTGATTATATTTCAGTCAGCAGTAAGTATTTTGCTCTTAGCTGGTATCAGTTTCAGCCTCCCATACAGTCAGATTACATGTGTGAATTTCTGTAACTGTGTAATTGTGAATGACGTACTTATGTGTAAGTTTGGACACTGTGTGTAATCTTCATCTTGCAGCACACACACACACACACACACACACACACACACACACACACACACACACACACACACACTAATGATGGGACGCAAAGATCAGAGAGCAGGATTCCAACTGTAGGTCAGTTACCATAGTAACAGAACAGAACGCACCGGAGACCTGTCACCATAGGAACCAATAGCCAGAGACGGAGAGAGAGAGAGAGAGAAAAGGGTGAAACAGAAAGACAGGAGGAGGAAGAGCGATGTAAACAGAAGACAGAGATAGAGCGATACTGTTGGGAGGTGGAAACAGAAAAAGTGAGCAAGAGAGAAAAATCGAGACATAATCAAAGTCACGAAGAAGGAGGAGGAGGAGGAGGAGGAGGAGGGAGATGAGACAGCTCGGAGAGGGATGACTGTATCCACTGTACTCCTATACAACATGTGCAAAGCAACACGCCAGCAACATATGCTGTGGTCACATCAAGTGTGTGTCACGCACGGCTCACACGTCAGCGCAGTCAGCAACATGCCAGCTCGGGAAAGATCAACTTTGTTCTCCGTGCAGGAGCGGCACAGTGTTGTGATCAGCAAGATTATGCAAAAATATCTTTCGCTCATCCCCCAGTCAAAGGTAACACAATGATAGCATTAGTCACAGAATGTTCCTGCTTGGTCAGTGTTTTCAAAACAGTGACCTTTGCGTCACAACACTGAGGCGAGCTGCCTGAGTAAAGAAAAATAATTTAAAGACTCCAGCTGCTCCTCCTCAGATCAACTTGGAGTTTCCAGCTCAGTGTTAAAAGGCCCTGCTGCAGGCTGTGTCCAGCTTGGCTTTCTCAGTTGTGGACTGGTTATAGTACAATATTTATGGTTATTAATCCATCAGTAAAATAACCTCCTAAACAACTTTCATGCATGAAAGAAACTAACTTTTTAATGGATGACAGAAAATACAGGCGCTGTGATTCTGTGCCGCTTTCACCCTGATCCCTGATGCTTACTGGCAGCTGTTCATATTCATTTGCAGCCTTTTTAAAAATTCATAGTGTATTGTAGCCTGTTGCCTGATGTTCATAATGTATAGCTGGATACTTATGCCTACTTAGCAGTAAGCCTTGCCCGCAAATTTTGCCAGCTGCATCCACTTGTACGAGCAACATCCTAATATGATTTGCGTGGGCATTTGTGGCTGAGCTCTGGGAGAAAATTATAGTAACTTCATAGAAGTTTTCTACAAAACAGTGCCGATCATGAACGTATGATCATTCGATGCAGTCTAGTCCTCTTTGGATAAAATGGTGCACCTCATGCTGCGTTTTAATATCTCAATATAGCATTTTGTCCACCTTTGCCACTTTTATTATAGAGAGTTTTTAAGCTATATTGGTGGTATCTAAATGGTGGCACTGAAGACACAGCAAGACATGGAGAGAGGCTGGAGACACACAGGAAGAGAGAGAGAGGGAGGGGAAGAAAGGGAGAAACAATTGGAAGAAGGGAGTAAAAAAGGCAGACAACAAGGGGGAGCAAAAACAAGAATAGGCTGCAGAAAGACTTAGAAAGGGCAAGCAGAGACAAAAGAGAGACAAAGAATAGATTGGTGTGTGTGTGTGTGTGTGTGTATGACACAGTCTAGAGATTTGTGCTAGCTTAGTTCTTATTCCAATCACACACACTGCCTAATGAGCTAATGGGCCTGACAACCAGACAGACACACACACACACGGAGTGAGGGACAGAGAGAGGCGGGGGGGTAGATGGAAAGTCACTCTGCTAGTCAGTCAGTCAGTCAGCCGGCCAGCCAGCCATTCAGCCGCTCACACGGTCAGTCAGCTGGTCAACCTAATAGCCCCTCGTTCCACAGTCAGGTCTGTGTGACTGCTGCAGATAAGAGATGCACAATATTCCAGCGGCATTTTGAACCCTCGTCTCGTTTCGCAGGCCTCCCTCCCTCCTTCCCTCTATCTCTATCTCTCTCTCTATATATATATATGTGTATATATATATATATGTGTGTGTGTGTGTGTGTGTGTGTGTGTGTGTTACAGGACGAATGTTTGAGCTATATCGGAAGA
>JBAJHX010000001.1:21573894-21590544 GCA_037176925.1 Amniataba percoides
ACACACACACACACACACACACACACACACACACACACACACACACACACACACACACACACACACAAACAAACATACTCACAAACATATATTCAGAGGATTGCTTACCATTGCTCGCTCTCAGCACCCATTTTGCTTTGCTGCGCTCTAACACGCGTTCAGCAGATTGCTGAGTTCATGGATTTGATATTCCCATCTAGCCTTGACCGCAGAAGATCCCAATGTGTGTTTCTGCAGGTATATGTGCGTGCGCGTGCTGACACTTTACTCTCCGTATCACATTTACAGGTTGACTTTTCAAGAATTCATAGGCTTTTTTTCCCCTCTTCTTTTTCTTTTTTGCTTATCCCAAGGGTAAGTTAAATTTTGAGCACGCTGCCTCTTTTCTTTTTTTCTGCAATAACACAGCAAGCTAGTGGGGCATCAGTGATTTTCATTGTCACATCTTTTCTAGTGAGATGTCTCTGTGTATATCTGTGTTTCCCCTTCACTGACTCAGGAGCACTGCTACGCGGCGTCGAGGAAAGCTCGGGCCGGGGGAGTTTGACAGTTTAAACTGCAGTAAACTTTAAAGGGGAAACACAGAACTTTACTTTTGGTGGGAAGTCAAAGCTGCGTTGATATGAGTGACCTCTGAGGCTGGTAAAGCTTAAAGCAGCTCTAATTAAAACTTTCACAACGACAATGGATTTCACAGTGATGAAGGGGCAGGTAATTGCTGTCTGACTCTGCAGTTCCTCTCGACTCTGCGAAACTTCGCGGCGTCTTTCAGCTCATTGTTTTGGTTTTGAGGCCTGTGACTGTTTTGGTTGGCTTGCTGCTCACTCTGCGTCTTATCTGGCTGCAGAAAGTGGCTGGTTTTAAAGAAAGGCTTTAGAAAGCCATGGTACGCTCTGGGACCTTTTAAAAAGTAAATGGACATTTAAATTAAAATATGTATGTACCAGCACTTTGAGAAAAAGCAGATATAGACTGCTTCTTATCTACACTGACTGGTCTGTGGTAAAGCTGTAGGGATTATCTGAAAAAAATACCATATAACAGCAGGTGCTAAAGATCTTCTGAGATGAAGATTAAAGGGTTAAAGCCTTCAGAGGAAGCTGTAATTCTTTGTGTGTCAAGTCTGGCGCTGTGTAGTATCAGTGTTTCCATCCCTCCAGCACTTCTCAACTCATATTGATCGTGAACTTTGTCACAGTACGCCCTCTCAGATTTAGACAAACTCAGGTGTTTCCAACAACTCTAAATATACCTGCATTGTGTGTTATATTGACTTTCATCCAAAACAGAAACACAAAGGACTGGACACACACTCTTGTTTATCATTGTTCTACCACGTGTTTACACCTGGGAGCTGTCGAGCTCGGTTTTGACTGCTGGCCTCTGAGGAGTGAGGAAAACCACGCAGCACGTGTCTCCCTCACCTTTCCGTCTTTGAGACGACAGCCAGTCAGGTGATTTTAAACATTTGGCCCTAAAAATGTCCAATCTGTAAGACTCTTGCATTTCTTGTCTGTGGCGATGCTTTTCGGTAATGAGCTGTTGTCGTGGCAGTGTCATGCACTGCATTTGCCTTCACTTCATAAAAATGCCCACAGTGCTTTGGCATCACCCGGCTGACAAGAGCTCCCAAACCCCCAAACAAACAAGCATGGAGCTGCTCTACTGAGACTGTTGGAGCAAATACAAATAATGGAATGACGGGGTCTCAAACACCCCTGCAGAGACAGTAATATCTGAAAAATACATCAATCCTGATTTGTAAAACACAAACGTATTCTGTGTAGCCTCGCAGAAGCAAGAGTAGTAGTGAGGCTAAGGATGCACTCACAAATGATTATTTTCTCACCAGTTTGTCACGTGTTTGCTTTTCCGCACTCGGTTTTGATTTGAATCCCTTGAATCATCACCATTCATTCTATTCAGAACATAAAGCTATTGAGATGTAGGTTGAGGGATGATTGATTACAGATGCAGAGTGGTGGCTTCCCTCCGAATGTAAATAGGTCTGTTTTTCAAAGCGAGAATGATGAAAAATTAAGATAATATTTTACGCTGCGCGCGCAGACGCACACACATGCAAATACGAGCGCACATGCAATCAAATGCAATTCTCTCCTGCCTCCCTCACTTTGTCCTTATTTTGGTCTCCTTCTATCTTTGATCGAGATCCTCTCTCTCTCTCTCACACATACTTGCACACCTACACACACACACACACACACACACACACACAGAAACTCACCATCCATCCTACCTATCTCTGCTATCTTCAGACAGCAACCCCTATTCCATGCTGACAATGTTTGGGATTTACTCTGAACGTAGCCTTGAGTCTCTGCGTATTTGTCCATTTATGTGTGGGTGTGTGTGTGTCACATTGGGTATGATACACAACTCTGCTCCATGCCACGGTTGTCACGGTGACCGGTGACTGTCCCGTCCCTCACCCCGCCATTCGTTTAGCTCATTGCCGTCACTGTGCATTTCATTTACTGGTTTGCTTCATTTTAATGCGCATCCAATTTACATCTGACAAATATATTAATCTTGTGTTTGACAAACAGGCTCTTTGATCAACTTATGGAAGTTGCAGCGAGAGGCGTGGAAGAATTTTCAACACTTGTTTGTTCGGTGTTTATTAGTTTGCAAGTTTGCGCTTTAATGATTTTCACACTGTGTTTACTGGCCAGCGCGAGCAAACTTTGCACAGAATAATCTCCCATAAAAAGTAAACACATGGAGGTGAACTTGCGGCCAATTTCTAATTTAAGGAGGATTTTTTTCCTCAAAATCATTTCCTTTACTTAACACATTCATGTGCGCAAAAAAAAAAATTTCTTGAAACAACTTGCGTAGGCCAAAGTCACATTTCCACTCTGTCAGTAACAAGCGAGCGTCGTGGTTGCGGTAAAAAGTTCAAACGGGCGAATAAGTGTTAAGAGAAATTGCTTTCAAAGGAGAACACAAAGTCCTTTTCAAAAGAATTTTCAGCATAGTCAACTGTATAGATTATTTTCCAGAGACCTGCTTTTATCCCCTCTGAGCACCAGCTAAATAGCCCAAACGCTTCAATCTAACTGCAGTCCCATTTACTTAAACTGTTTGACAGTGGGCTGACAGAGAGTGCGAGAAATGGCGATAGAGAGAAAGACAGACAGAGAGAGGTTGTGGTATTTGTTCTTTGTGTGATAAATATAGGAGGTGAGTGGGTGGAATAAAAACAACCTAACACTCTAGCAGGATAAGAGAGGAAACACGGAGAGATAGATATAATGACACCGGCAGAGAGACAATATGACATAGCGATAATAATAGCGATAGAGCAAGGAAGAGATGTAATGACACTTAGGGAGAGATGCGATGATACTAATACAGAGATAATTGTGGCCGGATGAAAGGATGAGAGAGCAGGACCGAGGTGGAGGTAGGGGAAGGGAGGAGGCGATGACAGAGGGGCCGGGGATGGAGATGGAGAGAGAGATGAAGCTGTGGGGAGGAAAAGGGGCATTGAGAGGGTGTGGTGGGTCGGGGGTGTGGAGGGGGGGCACGCAGAGGTGGCGATGATACCGGTTTTATAAAGAGAACAGGGGTGGACAGAAGGTCGGGGAGGAGAAGAGACAGAAGGGGAGATGGGGAGAGATGGACGGTAGCAGAGAGACAAACATAATGTGGGAGAGACACAATGATTCTGACAGTGGGATAATGAAAAAGAGGGAGGGGGTGGTACACGAGGAGAGGTGGGGAGGGGGCGAAGAGGGAAGGAAAACGAGGATAGCAGAAAAATAGACGGCAGATTCCTCTCCTCTCCTCTTTTTCATAGCTGGTATTGAATCACCGCAGTCAATAGTTCTACACAGCGTAACTTAGAAAGATGCATTTGATTTGTGGCCCAGCACGCCGTGGAAAGAGGGAGGCCAGCATTTGATTTATGAGCCAGGGACCTTGTGGTCAGGTTCTACTAGAGCGCTGCACCTGTCTGCCGCTTCTCAGCACCTAAAATTTAACAATCTGCCTGATTGTTATGTAGATCTGCGCACTGACCCGGTCCGTTACTGAACAATGTGGACTTGGTTTGGGTTGTTGGGCAAAAAAGCGATTGAGAAATAATTAATTTTTCTTCCGCGTTGGAAATATTTCACATCTCTCCGCTGTGTGAGGCACAGATTCGAGTTGCTCTGGTTTGATTGCCCGACATGTGGCATGCAGCACTTGGGAATGGCTGTTAGATATGAAGAAATACGCGAGTAGCCATCCATATTTTAACCTGGAACGTGTCTCGCAGCAGTATCGGCTTACTGCCCTTCTCTCGCGTGTGCACGGCGGAGGAGCCTCGAAGCCTGAGGGATATAAATCAAACAAAACGTACCTGTAGTTTTAAGCCCTGCGTTTTAATGAAGACCGCCACAGTGTGCCTGTTTGTGCTGAGCGCAAAGTGCACATGTGCATGTGACAGCATGTTTTTATCTGAGTCTGGAGCAGCCATTTAACATACCATTTATAGACACTCAATGGCCATTTTTATTCATGTTTTCTTTCTCTTTTCTTACATACAGGCAATTTTGATTGGTCAGTCAGCACAATTCAAACCTATCCAGCAAGGAAACTAAAAAAAACCCAAACCAAAGTAAATATATTTATTTGTTCTTCAGAAACATGAGAAGACAGATACACTATGTGAGGAGGAAGGACACAGAAAGGCGAAAGAAAAGAAAACAAATAATCATCCCTGCGTTTTTGTGAATATATGGAAGCATTTCTAATATGTTACCATAACAATGACACAGACTGGCAGACCAAAAGTACACAGATTTCAGTGTGTCTGCCTAACCCTTCCCCCTCAGGTTCTGTTAATCAAAACATTAGTCGATGCCTGTATTGAGCCCGGCAGGTGAAAAGTACTTTGTGTTTCAAGGCACAGCATTTGTTTTGATGGAGGTCGCCACTCATAAGTTGACAGGCGGCCTCCATCAACAGGCGCTGAATGTTTGCCTCTGCAAAACAGTTTCCAGAAGACAACTCTACAGGCTGAACATAGAAATTCTGAAAAATATTGCTGCTTTTGAAGCTCTCAGGAAAGCAATGCTGGATTTATGAAATAATGTACATTCATGCTCCCCAGAGGATGAAGCCCACTGACTTTTCTTATAGTGCCACCATGAGGTTAACATTTGTGGTGTTTGGTGATTCTCTGATCCCTCGGCCTCACGTCGTCCTCATCAAACATCATACCTGCTAAACATCAGCGTTGCTGTCGTGAGCATGTTAGCATGCCGCCATACGCTTTTTACCTCGAGGCAGTACACCTCACAGTGCCGCCAGCTTAGCCTGAGACTCTGTTCCAGTCTTTTTCTCGTGCGTTATTTCGCACAGTGAGTAAGTGTTTGTTGTCTCGTTCACATGGACAGCTGTTGGAAGGACTGACCATATGGTTGTCAGTTACTGGACAGCACTGGAAGCACGAGAAACCAGAGGGGAAAGACCTCGATGCCGCATTAACAAAGACGAAAGGCAAAGTACTTTTACTGAAATGCCCCATGTACGGTGCTACAATATGGCACCCCGTTTGATGCAAGTGTTCGCTGAATTCTCCTTATCCCATCTGCTCAAAAGGAGGTAGAGGGCGTTCTGGCAGCGGAAGGAACCACAGACAGGAAGAGAGAGACAACTGGAGACAGAATGAGAGACAGACAGCTGAGGGGGAGAGGTGAATTGGGTTGGAAAGACAGTGGAGAACAATCTGAAATTAATCTGGACACTCCAGATGGTTTGGAGATGTGTGTGTGTGCGCGCGTGTGTGAGCACATGCGGACGTGTGCGTATGTGTTGCTGCCAGCTCGCCCATCCGTGGCTGTGTATACGTATTTACGTGCGTTTGTGTGTTTTGTGTGATCTCAGACAAACACGAACATCTGGTATGTGCACAATTCAGAAGTTCTGCGCTCTTTTTGATTGGAGACAATGAAAACACACAGATACAGACACACACACACTGTATTTTGCTAGCATTTGGAGACTAGATGGTGACCTAGTAGATAGTTGTCTCTAGAGTATATGACATATTTCTGTGTGTGTGTGTGTGTGTGTGTGTGTTGTATGTGTGTGTGTGTGTGGCAAAGAGACTGTGTGTTCTCAGTGATATAAGGTTAATAAATCAATAGTCATTGCTATCTGAGAAACAATTACTGCTGGCTTTCATGTTGGCCACACACACACACACACACACACACACACTGTGCTACGTGCCCTGTATATTTAAGTAGCTTTAGAAGTAAACTGTATAAAGTGTTTCTTGAGCAGAGAGTAGCAGAAGATGAAAGATGGAGGAGAGAGGTGCAGGAAGAGTCTGTAAATGAGGAACTTTGCTTGGTGTTTGGGCTTTTACGTGTGGTACTGTTGTGTGATGCCTTTGGTGCAGCTGAACAAACTGTGGAAACTAAAAGAGTTCTTTTGTTTGTCCTTTTGCATAATTCGATTTTTGTCAATTAAAGCTACTCTGGTGAGCTCTAAGAGACTTTTATGAAATTTGGATAGCTTTGGTTTGCTTTAGTTACCATTAGCGGCCCACATTCACCTTTGCTTTAGCTGCAATGTGCTTCGGCCTGCCTCTGTTTAGCTCTGGCTGAGTTTGTTTTATTTGTCCGCTGCGGTTGCGTGCAAAGCTCTCACTGGATTTATTTTACACATTAGCTCAGCTTTTGGCAACTTTATTATTCATTCACTGCCTTTTGCGCCCTCTCTTTTTCACTCAACTTCACGGAAAAAAAGATGGTCATGAATTCTTCAAAACGTAACCAACTTAGCCTATATTAGAGTAGACTTCCTCTCTGTATGTTCCTATGCAGCTGCGTCTCCTGTGAAGCGCACTCATACATGTACATGCAAGCGAATGTCGAGTGCTGGAAGCTCAAATAACAGAGATAACAGAGACATACTAGTTGTCAGGAGAGACATATGTGTTACATGTCCCCTTTTTAACTTTAAATCACTTTGAATAGTTTTTTTTTTATTTTTGCATAACCATACTCAGCATACCATGCAGGTTCTGAAGTAATATACCGTGAAGAATATAATGTGAATGATGAAATCTGCAGAATTGTGAAATATGAACATTCTTAGAGATTTTTTTTCCTACAATGTGCTTTACTAATTTAAAAAAAGGAGCTGAATATGAGCTGCATTGGAAGCAGGTTAATGATTTTGGTTGTGTGTGTGTGTGTGTATGTGGGCGATGTAAGGGTTGTTCAAGGTCCTGTGTCTTTATGTTTTAATGTTTGAGAGTTGAGTGTCTGCCATGGGATTTTAATGAGTGAGCAATGTGATCACATGGTACATCCTGTAAAAACAACATCATACAGTATTCTATGCATGGTTTAGTGTGCATGAGTATATGTGTCATGGGAGGTTGTTTCTGGTTGGAGATCAGGAGACTGCAGCACTAACACTGTCAGGATTAAAGGGTTAGAGCCATGAAATCTAAATATATACAGCATGTACTCATATCGAGGCTATTTGCATGAAAACTTTGCGTGGCATACGCTATAGTGTCATGGGAGGCTGTGGGGCATATGTTGCATTATGTTGGCACTGCATGTGAAGACGGGTTTGTTACACTCGGCTTGGCACCTGCCGCATATCTGAACTGCACTCGGCACTTTATTTCAAATACACAATCCGGCACATCATTTCCAAAGGCTTTGGAGGACACAATGAAAAAGTATTATGACTAATTTCACAACAGTTGTATGGATCTGCATCCGCTCTTTACTTTCATGCCCTGAGCTCTGAATAGAGCTTGACTATCAAGGCTACAGGCTAAAATGACAAAGTCTCTATCTTTGGAATATGAAGTATGCAAGGTAGCAGTGAAAAGCATGATCTTACATCTAACTTATATAAATCAATACAGGAATAAAGTTATAGATGCTGATGTTTTAATATGATCTTTGTCCTATCTCTCTCTTCCAGCTGAATCTTGCGGTGGCGTCGTCCAAGGACTGAATGGTACCATAGAGTCGCCGGGTTTCCCCCACGGCTATCCAAACTATGCCAACTGTACGTGGCTGATAATAACAGGGGAGAGGAATCGGATCCAGCTAACCTTCGTCACACTGGCGCTGGAGGAAGACTTTGATATTGTGTCAGTTTACGATGGACAACCGTCGCCTGGCAACTTAAAAATGAGGTTAGAAATTATTCTGCCATTCACAGTCTCATCGTCTTTCCTGCCTCTGCGTTGCTCTGTCTTCCCTCTGCGAATCTCTGTGACTCATACAGTTAAAGGGTAGCCCATCCTCTTCTCCAGCTCTGAACATCTACCTCCTCTGAACAAGTGAATCACATTTAGACAACAGCGTATTTCTTTGAATACTTATTTCTCCTTAATGGAATATGACACATTGACCATGAAGTCAAAAAACAGTAAGTGTCAGCTTTAATTTGAGGGGATTTTCTGTCCTGTCAAATAAGTAGTTTAAAAAAGGTCACCCATTCTTGTGCATCATCCAGTTTTTTTTTCACGGTGAAAAAAGTAGTTGGACAAAATAAACAAAGATTTGACAAAGTAGACACTTGACTGACATTGCAGTGGGCGGGACGACTGCTTTATTGTCTCCTAAAATCAGTAACACAATCCATGAGAGTGTAATATATTGATCTTTTGTCATGAATATGGAAAGTTCATGGTTCAAGTGAAAATACACCACTGTTGTTGAGACTGACACTGAGAAATATATTATCATATTTTACAATATATTACATTTCTACTTCTGAACGCACTGACATTACTACTTTATATGTATGAATTGCATTTCTGAAAAAAACTGACTTTACATGAACATAGAGGTAAAGATGTACTGTTATTCTACCATCTAAGGATACTGGCTCTTAATGACAAGTTTTACATGTTGTTTCCCATAATATTAGGCCATAACACTTAAAACAATGCCACCTGTCAGTATTTTGAATGATTTTGCATTGGAGGGCATATTGAATGCTGAATGTAGCAATACTATAATAGCACGGGAAGAGGGGTTGAGCTGTGATCTGAAACCACCAAATACTAGCAGGCTGGTAAAATAATAATATAAAAAAAATAATAATAAAATGTCTGTACTCAGCCAACAAGTGGGCTGAGTGTTTTTGTAGTTCCAACAACTCCAACTGAGTGAGATATCTTCTCTCTCTTGCAAGTCACATCAATTACAGTTGCATTCTCTCAGTTAAACTTTTATTCACATCATATGAATAATTTCAGCTTATCAAGTTGATCATTTTGAATCAGGACCTTCAGTATTTGGATGAGGGAGAAAAAGCTGTGCCAAAGGAGGCACATGTGTTTTTTTAATGTGTCAGAGTTACACAGTTCTTCTGATTTTTAGTTGGTGTTTGACTGAGTCTTAATCAAAGACTGTGGCTGCTTTTGCAAGAAGAATTTGTGCAGTCAGTGTTTTCTTATTTTATGAGATATACAGGAAAGCGATGTTTGTTTTTTGTTTGTTTATTTGTACTGTCCTTATTGACATGCAAAGTGATTCTTCAAATAAGTCTGTTTCATCACAAGCATACTAGAGTTCAGATGACATTATTAAATGAAATATTTAGTCTTATCATTCATAAAAATTTGGTAAATGTCTTTGCCGCATTGCCTTGAGCTTATCAAGGAAAGTTCCACACTGTGATGTAGGCTACAGGCGCTTTTGATGAACCTTGTTGGCCTATGAACCAGGATGCCAAGCTTTCTCGATTTTTACCTATCTGCTACAGACCACTGTGAGGAAATCCTCCAAAAGGCCGACAGCAAATAAAATGAAAAGGCTAAAACCACTTTTCTCCAAAGGATAAAGATTTAACTGCTTCATCAAACATTAAGGAGCAGATGGAGCAATGGCAGAACAGAAATTATTTTCTGTATTACATATAATATACAAGCTGTGCATTTCAAACTGTTAAGGTTAAAGAAAAAGGTTAAAGTTGTTAATCCTTAGAAATGAAAGGGAGTAAATGATATAAGAACAATGAAGAAAAACAGAAAATGAAGCACTTATAAGTGAAAAGATATAATCGGTAGGGTTGAAAAAAGTATTCAGGACATTTATAAGGTTGTGGTTTGCATAGCTACTAACTCTAATGCTGTGGAGGAGGAACATGCAAGGCTGTGGATGGTTGAATGCTTTCTTTTTTACGGTGTAACCGTATTATCTCCTCAAGAAGAAGCAGCATGACACGACCCATAGAGTATACATTTCCCATCAATTCCAGGTGCATACTACACATTTATACAAGACGTGGTTAATATTTTTCTCTACTACAAAAGTAACCATATAACTGACAACTAATAAAACATGAAGGATGCAGGAGCATTTAGTTCCTATATAAGTGGATGTTTAAGATTCGTACAATCAGCTGGCAGCCTTCTGCAGTAATGTAAATATTGCATAATGACACAAGTAGTAATATGTCATTTACAAAGTTAAAATGCATACTTACCAATATCAAATTTCATTTAGACACACAGATCAAATTTGAACAGGATCATGGTGCCAAGATTGTAAATTGAATAAAAAAATGTCTCTGGGCCTGTTATAATACATCAAAGATATAAGGCTGCATAAGTCATTTTATTTTTGCTTAATCTTGAGAAAAGTACTGATTTATCATTTGGTCTATCTCATGTCAGAAAATAATGCAAAAAGGCTGTTACAACGCCCAGGAGGACTTCAGATGTTCTGTTTTGTGTGACTGCAAAAGTCCAAAATTCAAAGTTACATTCTTACAACTACCGACTATAAGGCGCACTTAAAATCTTTACATTTTCTCAAAAATCCACAGTGTCCCTTGTAATCTGGTGCGCCTTATGTATGAATTCTGGTTGTGCTTACTGACCTCGAACCGATTTTATGTGGTACACGGTGCTCAAAAATCGGTGAAAATGTTTTAGTACGATTTTGGTAAGCTACGAAGCCGCACTGCTTGATGGATTATTGGAGCATTACAGCCACCGTAGTCAGGAGCCTCGTGGAGTGATACGTACTGTGTGTAATGCGCCTTAGAATCTGGTGCGCCTTATGGTCCGAAAAATACGTTACTTACAATTGTAGAAAACAAAGAAAAGCACAAAACACTCACATCTGAGAGGCTGGAGCTGCTCATTAAAAATATTACCATTGTTCAAAAGGTCACCCACTCCTTAACAGTTTCAAGGCACCCCCTCTTCAGCCCATGCACAGTCCACATGCACAGCCCCAAGTTTGTGCAAGGCCTCCACGTGAACAGCGTCCCATCCACACTCTGCACCAATGAGAAAACACCAGTCACCTGTCCATCACACCCCCAATTAAATATGCAAATCATCAGGTCCTAACCGGAAGAGGCTTCACAATCTGCGATGACTTCATTCTGGCCAGAGAAGACACTTTGTAGTCTGCGTGCTGTGGACATTATTCGGCCCACTCTGTGGCATTTGTGGATTTATATGGACATTTACCATCACCCATAATTCATTCCTGTGCGTCCATGAGAATGTGAGTACGTAATGTTTCCTGCATCGGTGGTAAACATAAACATAATATTGTACCTTCTCATGTACAATGAGGACGCTGTCATGCAAAGATAAAATTTTTACAGTCAGTAATGTTAATCTACAAATGTCTTCATTCGTTGTTATTACTTTGCTGCTGTTCGCTGTGATGCTTGTGGACTCCGGTGGTGCCTTGCATTTTATCGGTACAGCGCTGTGCTATAATCTACAGGTCTACAATTTCATTTAGCAGACGCTTTTGTCCAAAGCGACGTACAACACAAGCGAGAATTTAGACATAAGGAAAAACCCTTAGTAAGTGCAAAAATAGTGCTTGAGTGTGAGTTTGTTTGTTTTGTTTGTTTGTTTACATCAGGGCAGCATGCCGACAAGTTCGTTAAGGGACCGTCGCACAATTCTGCACCTCACCCCACAGCAGAGTGTTTTTTTTTGTGTACAGTCCATAATTCTTGAGGACAGTAATTTTCCTCACTTACTTTATCATTTGACATTTATCATTGTGTTGAGCTAATTCTGCAGTTACATTCATGTTCCTATATTTATATATTGTTTATATCTTATCTAGCTTATTCTTATTGTATGTATATATATTTATATATGTATGATGTAATGCTTGTCTAGTTTTCTTTGTAGCAACCACACATACACAGAATTATGGATAATGAATGAGAGGCACGCCAAGAAAGTGTGTGTGATTTCCTGGAGGATTATATATCTGTTCTAACTGGACAACCTGTGGAGTTTGCAGTGACATTTTGAATCAGTAAGCAAGGATTATTCAATTATCATCACAGAGGTCACGTGTTGGTGTTCAAAAATCCAACCCCTCATTTACATCCGTGGTTGATTATTGACAACGGCTGCTGATCAACAGATCAACAAACCAACTGGCTACTGCAGCTCCACAAAGATTTTTGAAAATTTTAAACTTATTTGTAACTTCAACACACCAACAAAAGTGGAACTGATGCTACAGTTGTTCTAATTCCCTTGTGTGCTCATGATTATAACAGCAGCACAGCTTTCAGATGTGGAAATCTTCACTTTGAATTTTAATGCTATTTTTATTTTGTCTTGTTGAGTTGAACATGGCGCCGGCAGCATGCAGATATTTTCAGTCTCATTGTTCAGTTGGCCATTTAAGTCTTTTTTTCTCTTTTCCTAAAGAAAAAAGATTATATGGAGAGAGATAAGTCACTGATGTCTTGGCATCATCATCATTTGCTGAATTGTAGGACTATAATGTTGTTACAGAAAGGGCAGATAGAACAGCATCTACAAAGGTGACAAACTGTGGGATGCTTATTCATACTGCCGTGCTTGTGTGGAGGAGGGATGAGCTGGGCATTCACCAACTTTGAGGTCGGTGAAAACACTACATAGCTGTATAATGTTCAGTGTTTGAGTAGAAAATAAAAAAAGAATAGTTTGACTGACTGGAGGAGAGAAGACTGTGTAGACTGCAGATTGTGGTGGGTTTGTACGGCCTTTTTTTGTGCACATTTTGCCACCAGATTCTTGTCTCTGATGGTTCGCTTCTTTGCAAATCCAAGGCTGCAGTGAACAAACATATTCATAAAGATATCTATGACAATAATGAGTTAAATGAATATAGAGATAAGGAAATTAGTTCAGTATTCAGACTATATTGAAGTGCATTTTGTGTTGAGAAATGTGCTTCTATTAGATTTATTGAAGTTATAAGAACAATTTCTTGAGAAAAGTCAGTGTATTTAAATTCTCCTCAATTCTGTAAAATTCAGTCGCTTCCCAGAGTGTTGCAGACTGCAGGTTGTGACAAAGTAACGTTTGACTGTGAGTTCTTTGTTCTTGATATTTAAAAATGAGTTTGATGTATGGATGCAGTGCATTAAGAATTTCCCAACAACTCTAAATTACCACCCTGCTCTGTTCAGCAGGATGCTCCTGATGTGACAGATGCTGGTTGTAGCATATTTAATGGTGGTGTTACTACAGAGGCTTGTTGGAGAAGCTTTAGCATCACTGCCGTTTGCGAGATTGCTTGTATTACTCTACTTGCTGCTCATGTTTTAGGTCCTCAACAAGGCAACGGGAGTTCTGCTCGGGATCATTTTATGCTTGGTCTCCTTGAACTGCGGTGTGATTATTTCATCAGATGGTTGGCTCTTGAGACTCCTTCAAAACCAAGATTTATGAGATTTCTTACTATGTTCATTCTGAAACACAACTCATAATTTAATAACAGCTATTAAGTATACTGAAAAAAATCAAAAGAAACAAATAAAGTACATGAAATACAAAAATGAATTATTCTACCAAAATAAATAGAAAACTGCAGCTGATCTTTTTAAGATTTCTCTTTAACTTTGATTAAATCCTCTTTCTGTTCGCTGTCTTGGTGTTTTTTTTTCTCTTCTCATTTTGTGCTATTCTACCATTCATTCTTCCTCTCTAGTGACACACAGTCTATATGAACTGTGCCTTCACCAAAATACATGAAGATTATTTTACAAACAGGCTTGGCCTCCAACCAGGATTTCTTGTTTTTAACTTATCGCCTTTTTTATCATTACAGTATTTGGCATGTATGTGGATGATAGCATGGGTCTCTGCAGAAGACAAGGCTAGTTTGTCAAGTAGTGCACCTCGGACCTCCTCCTGACTGTATGTGCTCAGAGTTGTTGGCCTGAAGCGAGCCTCTGCTGGAACACTGGAACCACCTCAGTGTGCGGTCTGCAAGCCAAACATTTGCAGTGCTCCTACAACTACACCTGTAACACAGAAGTTAAGTGTATCAGCGACTCGTCTGTGCTCGGCCCCTTTGGGCCATTCTCGGATCACCTGCTGCTCATTGCTCTTTTCACAACAAACAGTGTGCTCCTGTCTATCCTTCTGCCAATTGCTCTGCCATTTTTTGTTGGGATGCAGCAACTCGCCAGAGTTTGTTGCTCCTTGTTATCAGACTATTGATTCATTAACTGAGTCAAGAGAAGACTGATTTTGATAACTGCAATGGCAGGTGAGGTGGCAACCCTGCAAACCTTTGCTGGGTTGGGTGCTTTGTCACTGGTGTTTATAAGCCGTGGCGTTATCTGGCATCCATATTATGGACTGCCAAACGTACTCGGTGTGCCCCAAACATCCTGTCCACTGCCAACCCTGAGATGTTAAAGATCAGGAGAAAAGAAGTGCAGTAGGTGAAGTGAGGCGAGCTCTCACAGTGAACTCAATCCGTGTGCCACACAGATGAAGTGACTCAGCCGGGAGGTGCAGGCCCATTCTCCTCT
Organism: Amniataba percoides; assembly: GCA_037176925.1. Lineage (NCBI taxonomy): Eukaryota > Metazoa > Chordata > Actinopteri > Centrarchiformes > Terapontidae > Amniataba > Amniataba percoides. The sequence continues at coordinate 21,588,703 of JBAJHX010000001.1, forward strand.
TAACTCAGCTCTTCTGTTGATGTTAGCACTTCTCTGAATGGTGTGGACATTACTGAGGATAGGTGGCATGGGGCTGAAATGAGACAACTGGCCAGTCTCCTTTTGTGACCTCAGGGTCTCCCCGGTGTGTGTCGCTGCGGGCAAAGCTTCAGCTCAGCTTGTAAGGCTTCTTCTAGCTCCAGCTGAGTGTTAGCAGCTGTTAAATCACACCCACCATCCTCTATATTGGCTTATTAGAGTGTAACCTTTTTTTACATAAACATAAGAGCTGATTCCAATTATCCTGCTGCTGCCTGTTCGTGGTATGAACTCCGTGAGGGAAGTGGTCAGCCGACTGACCTAAAACCTTCGCCTCCTCTCAGCTTCTGGCTGAATGGTCCAAGACTTGCTGATATGAACCCATCAGGCTGCCCACAAGGACAGTGGGATGAAGCCAAGAGGAGCTGACTGCCCTCTCTTTGTTCACAAAGAGGAGCACAGAAGAGGCAGGATATATCTTTCAGACCTCGTGTGTGGGGAGTGCTACAATCATATATAGAAGAAGGGCTGACCCGGCTTCTGTGGCCTCCTCTTACCAGCCCCAGCTGTGCGTCAGCAGCAGTAACCTCACTCCATCCCACTCATCCTGATGACTGATGTCAACAGTGTGAAGATATTTATTTCTGAAACTGAAAAGATTCTCTCATACGGGAGCCTCTGCCTGTCTCTCACACTGTGTATAAAAAGGCACATGCCCCCATTGTCTTCCAGTTTTTCTGAAAATTGAGATACACAGTCTGACCAAACCTTGCCTATTTGGAACAGACTGCACATATATTGCAGATGGACAGCAGAAAATAGTAAAAAACTGATGTAGTAGCTGGAAAAGTTTCTGTTTTTCCCCCCTGTGACAACCTGTCCCTATATCCCTGCACTTTTCTTGTCTGAATTCTAGCTGACCATCAATATTATTTTATATCAGTAAGAAAAGTTACTTTTTACAGCCATCACTCAAGCCTACAGGTTGTTTGCGATACCCGCAACGTTAGTGCGTACTCTACATTTAGATAGACTTGGAGTGTTGTATCAGTTTAATGTGCCTCTGTTTTTCCTTCTCAAATTAATCAAATATCCCTGGAAAATGAAGTTTCTTGCAGAGGAACTGGTGTACTGGCAGTCTTTGATGTGATGTCTTTCTTGTAAAATCTCTTTCTAATCAGTTGCGTTCGTACGCAGTCTTACGAGTAGAAACTCTAATTTTGCTGTTCATCATTTTCAGTGTCCCATGGCATGCATTTTGTAAGACTGTCTGAGCATCCCGGTGCCACAGAGCAAGATGTGATTGGTTGGTTGGGGATGTGGTGATCAAAAGGAGTGTTGGATCCTGATCCAGATCCCCGTGTACCCAGAGCAGCAGCAGTCTGAAAACGTTGAAAAGTTTTATTGTCTGGTGTTAGAAGGTTTTTCTTGCTGCGATTTTATCTGGTGCTCTGGTGGGAGTCGTCGACAGTGGCCGGTCTCGTTTAATGTGTCACAAATTTCGCTTACCAATTTTCCTGCATACCCCCCGCACCACTAAGTACTGCTATGGAGGTGAGGTGCAGTGATATAGCTGCGTAGGGCCATTCTGCTAATACTGCTGGTCATTAGGAGACCATGATGAGAGACAGGTAGCTCAATGTTGAAAAAAAAAACTAAACAAAACACCATCAGTCATTAACACAGGAGACTGGTGTTTATTTCCTGGCAGTATCAGTGATCAGTAAGGTTTTTTTATATGCATCAGATTAGTGCTGTGCGATACTACGGTATATATCGTTGTACGACAGAAAAATGCCTATCGTAAGATATAGTCCTCTATCG
>JBAJHX010000001.1:21611665-21626853 GCA_037176925.1 Amniataba percoides
TTTCACAATTTGCAGGGCCAAATTGTGAAATAGCTACGTTTTGCACTGTGGACCAACGTTCCTATTTCACGTTTTGCAATGAGACTGGGTTGAACGTATGCTCCCAGAGGCAAAAGAACTGTAATTCCTCTTCAGAATAAGATCTGTTTGTCTGTGTGTCTCTTGGTTTGTCTGCATGAAATGTGCTCAGACCCTGTGAAAACAAATCTCTCCTAAAATCTCAACTCCAGCGTCTTCTTCTTTTCTCTGATCTTCTCTTCTTCTCTAAAAACAAACACAAGAAATGACATTAAACGTCTCAGTAACACTTTTAAAGGCAGTATTTAAAAGTGTTGTTACAACGTTAGCTCAAGGCTACAGTAGCAAGCCTTGGGAAGACTGTCAAAGTGTTCCATAGCCAGGGGTCTACAATTAAGCCAGACAACTAATTATCCCTAAATATAACTTAATATCTTCTTAAAGTATAATGAGCTGATGGGAAAATAAGACCTGATTTTGATTTCATATAGTCACAGATGGGTTTAAATCTCATTTAACTTCCTCGTGTGTAGTTTGGGCCCCATGCATAAAAAAAAATCATCCAGTGGGAGTTGAAGTTACAAGGATTTCAAATGACTACAGTAATATGTATTAAGTGTTAACACAGACAGAAACTAAAACAGGAAAAATGCCCATTTTGCCTGAGGCCATTCTCTTGTTTTTTTCTTCTTTATAAAAAACTTCAGCTGCACATGGGGAGAAAAGAACCTCAGGGTGTCTCGTGTATCTATCTGGCTTCACAAATTTCCAAAAATTCACAGCCCGTTGCCAGAGATTTATACCACCACTGTTTGCAGATTTATACCACACTGTTTCCCCCAACATACTGTTTACAGTTTGTCCAGGAAACACTGCCAACTGAGCCTATAACTTCAAAAGAAATCTCCTACTTTACTTAACAATGTTGTCCATGTCCTCATTCCCGCTCTCTGACGTTTCTCTTTTTTTTGTTTTTATATGTTAGCAAAAAAGAAAACTTCCCCACTTAAAAATTAGGTTGTTTATTGTTTTGAGCATATTTGCTTCGTTCATCATCCGCTCGCTGCCTTTTCTTTTTCTCGTTGTCTCTCTCCGTCTTTGTCTTCGCCACAACAAGCACTTTTTGTCTATCCATTTACTCTGAGCTGTGTTGTGTCACTGATAGACTAGTGTTCCACCAGACAGACTGAAAAAATGGATTACACTCCCAGAATGACAGGTTGAAACAAATAGTTTCAGCCGGGGACATACATCTAGTGTACAAGTGTGAGGTGTATCAAGCATTGGCAAGAAGAAGCTTAAATGCGCTACAAAATGGAGAACAGTAATATTTGTTTTATTGTTTTATGGCTTGACATTGGTCTTGTCTCTGTTTTGTGTGTGACTGATTGTTTTCTAAGATGTCGGAGTTGATGTGTGTATATGTGTGCGTGTATATGAGCAACCAAAGAAATAAATTGCTGCTATCTCTGAAAAAGAGTTGGCTTTTCTGAGAAGAAGAAAGCAGTTGTTAAGCAGTTTTTTTTTTTTTTTCGCTGAATGGACTTTGTATAGTTTTCATAGTGCTGATGCTCATTGATTTTAGCGGGCCCAATGTTATGTAAAATTTAAGCTCAGGTTTTTTTTGTAGCAGAGTGCAGTGAATGTCTATCAGTCAGCAGGCAGAATATCTGAATTTGGCTGGTATTTTTAGGGTATAGTCATGGAATACCACGTGGTGATGTCTGATTATATTATCTAGTAAAATTCAAAGGATTTTTACAAAGGAAACTATACAAGTGTGACTCAATTCATTTTAAACCACCAAATGTGAAAGTTGCTTCGAGTCATATTTTGTTGCAATCACCATGTTTGTGATGGACTGCTGAAGCCTTTAGGAAATCGATCAACAAAACTATATATATTTATATATATATATATTTATAATATGTGTTTTAGGTTAGGACGAGTCACTCTTGTACTTCGGCATTCTTGGCGAGTGGAAACCTGGTCTATTTCTTTCACTTCATTTAGCCCTCATATTATACACCTACTGCATATGAGCTTCCCATCACAGCGACCTTTTGTTCCAGCTTCACCGGAGCAGTCGGAGGTCAAGTGCCTCGGTCAAACACATTATGATGGTCGCTGAATAAGTCTCTTCTCTCTCTGTCAGGATTTCCCCTGCTGGCTGGCGGATTTCAACCGACAGCTGCGCGCTCACAAGCATTGTTTTTACCTGTGAGGTGTTAAAAATCCCCAGGCTGCCAACATCACTCTTAATTTGGCCTTGTTATGGCATGATTGATACAGGTTGTCACAGCCATCGCTAGAAGACAAGGCATGGGACCGGCAGAAAAAGTGTTTTGAAATATATTCGGGCGGCGGCGGTCAATATCAACATAAATCCTCAAAGAGAAGAGAAGCAGGATGAACACTGGAAAATCAATAGTTCAATACCACATTAATTAAGAGACAGTAGTAGTAGTCGTGGTATACCATCAACAAATGAGACCACCAACAAGAAGACCAGCAGCCTCTGCAGGCCCTTCAGTGCTGCATTTTTCATGTACGTTAGCAGGTTTGATTTCACAGGCCGACTGAGACGCTTTCTGGCAAAAACCTGATAGAGGGGACTGTTCCAGAGCACAGTATGGAGAGTAAGAAAAAAAGCTTGTAACACTAAGTAATACATTCATATTCTTTGGCTCATCTGCTATTTACATGCTCTTTATCCAGCTGAAATGAAACAAAGTCAGTGAGCTGTACTTAAGACCTCAGTGCGCTTTATGTCCGCTGCCAATCACTCACCTGAAAGCTACTGTGTGCCGTCACCAGCTGTTGCGGCCGTTGTGTGATGTTTCCTGTAGCAAAAGTCTCCCATCTCCACCTCAGCATACACCTGCAGACCCTGAGTCCACCTTACTTTGGGGTGGAGATCAGTGTTGTCGCCTCCCTCTCCCTCCTTGGTGCCTCCTCACAGGGAGAGCAAACATCAGCGTTGAATTTCTTCTGCACACACACACACGTTACCTATTCCACATGAGCTGACCGATTGAAATACAGTGAGCTGCAGAAAGCCGTCTGAAGTAACTGAAGTAAAAGTTGAGTTTTAGAGTTTGAAGAGTAAGTTTTGTGCTTGGTGGACCACTTGTAAGCCAAATTTACCAGAAGACTTCAAGGGCATGCTAAAGGTCATCGCGCTCTGATCGAGAGTAAATTAGATCGCTTCTTCTGCTGGAAATATAAGCAGATGAGTGCGGTAAAGAAAATGGTCAGTCTGTTAAAACGATATATAGATAAGTCATAACTTCTCTTTACGGTCCCATCTGATGAGGCTCTATTTTAATGACACGTGCGTCAACCTGCGCACGCTGCTGCATGTTGTGCATGTGGGCAGTAAGGGTGTGTTTAAGTGCGCCTGCTATTTCTGTTCATAAATTTGCAGCGACACTGTGTTTGCAGCCTGTCACTTCACTGATAGAGGAGTGGTGTTAATGGAAACAGACTTGGTTCTTAGATGTCTATTCTTAGCAAAACAGCCCATTTTCACCAAAATACTAGCAAGTCCTTTCTGCACCGCCTCATTTGAATAAAAGCTCCTGTCTGTTTTTCCACCTTTGTGCCACCACAAGTTCTTTCTTCCAGGTTTATCAGCTTTAACAGGCATTAAGGACCACTGGCTAATTTTAATCATGGTTAAAATATGATTGTGACGGGCCTGATGGGAGAATATTGCTGCTAAATGAGCTTACAGTACGCATCACTGCCCTGTCATTCAGTATCGTGCCACCAAAGATCAACAGCACGTCACTGAGGCAACTCGATAAACAAGAATTATTTGCGAATTAATTATTTATAATGCATGGACAAGTAAGAGTTTGTTAGTGGTCATGTTTTGGCCTCAGCTGCATTTGCTGATGCCGAAGTGGATGATTCACACAGTCAGAGGGTCATTGGATCCAAGAGGGCCCGTCAGTAGTGTTCCCGTCTCTGGCTGTCAATTTATTCATGGAAATCGTATGTACAGCTTTAATAAGATTTCCTGGGACTCCCATTTCGTTTGGTACAAATATGAAACGCTGCCAAAACGCACCAGTTGCTTCATTTTGAGTGACCAACTCATCTTTTAATCCAAGCTCTGGAAGAGTGCTCATGTGACAGTAATGCAAATAACACTGATGCTATTTTCCAATTCCATGAGATGCCTTTTTACTGTACCGCCATCCAATCTAAACAGTAATCCTAGCATTATGATAGTCTGTCAGCATCAGGTACGGCAACAATCTGATAGACTGGCAGCCGTAGCGAGAGAGACTGTTAAACAGGCAGATACAGATGGGCAGTCAGACAGATGGACGAAGCAACAGAGAGGCACAGAGGCAAGCTGGCTGCCTGACTGTAAGGACCGGCTTGGTGGCTGTCTCATTACATAACCTGGTTGACTGGTCGGACAGTTGACCGTCTGGATCAGCGTTCGCACCGTCTTAACCCTGCTGACTTATTTTTGTCTAAATGTCAAACAGCCGTAGGATCAGTGTGCCGGCATGATTGGGAGAGGGAGGGGAGAGAGGGCAGAGAGAGAGAGAGAGAGAGAGAGAGAGAGAGAGAGAGAGAGAGAGAGAGTGGAGACGTAAAGACAGAGAAACTGAGCTAGACAGTGAATATGGAATCATGTCAGTCCATCAGTACTATGACAGCCAGACGATTACTACTCATTACCTGACTGACTGGCTGACAATCGTGTGTATGTTGTGTGTGTGTGTGTGTGTATATGTGCACATGTGAATTCATTTTCATCTGTCTACTGGTCAATCCTCCATCTGAGCCACAAATCACAGCACCATTTTCTTCTCAGAGACAGACAGGAATGGGATGATAATGCTTGTGTATGCTGTGTGTTTAGCTGAAGGTGTCCATTTTGCACGGCTGATGTCAAGTTTTAACCGTTAAATACGTGTACGTGTGGAATTCTGTAATGCGACCTGTCACATCAATCAATACATGTTGGATTAATAAACCTGTCTGAGCTGAGTATTCATCTGAGTACTTGTTAAAAGTACTTGTTAAAAGACCATTTTAGTAGCAACCATGTTTGCTCCATTATGCAGTCAGTGCCCCTTTGATCAAGTCCCATACGGTCACACCAGTCAAACTCTCTCTTCATAAATCTGTGACAGTCATTGAAAATGAACTTTGGCCCGAAGCCCTCGAGTTTACATGGCCAGAAAAAAAATACTAGCAAAGCACCATCCCAGCAATTAGTAATACTCATTTCACTTTGTTCACATTTTATTTGTTGAGTGGTGAAATATTCATGTGAGAATGCAACTATCGTCCCCTGTGGGCCACCAACGTGATTTATAACAGGCCGTGACCACGCATTTCTCTTTCCAATTGAGAAAAATAGAAAACCAAAAATGCAGCGCGCAGAGGGAAAAGCCAGACAAAGTCACACTACTGTCAAAATATACAACAGGCACTCACACCAAGAATCATGAATATGATGTATATATGTATGTGTGTGTGTGTGTGTGTGTATATATGTGTGTGTGTGTTCAGCATTATAAATATATTCAGGATACAATATGTATGTATTCAGGATTCTTTGTATCTCATATGATGAAAAGCACAGCATTGTATGTGTTGCTGTTAATGAGGGTTTAGACCAATAAGCTAGCATGCATTAGGAATGGAAAGTCACAACACCTAATGGCAGCAGATAATACACTTTTTCTCATCCTTGTTTGATTTAGATAGTACCAAAATTAAGCAGAAACCCGCAGTTACTCAGCGAGCATCAATGAGCATTAAGTCTGTCGTAGCATTTTATCTAGCTTTCCTTTCATAATACCCAATGAGACGTCAGAGATAAACAGAGATTTTGTGTCGTAGTGACATCCACAACACAATGGACACTCAGCTTAGTTACTAATTAGGATGGGGTGCAGTCTAATACAAGTCCTGCAATAAATCCTACCAGCACAAACCTAACCAATGTGGTTCTGTTTAACTTTCCTACATTGTGTTGCTAATTTATTTTTTTGGAGAGCTTAGAGGAAGATTGAATAAGAAAAAAACGTTTTTTTTTGCATTAAGTTTAGGTGAGCATAGCTAATAAACTTAAGTAAGTGCTTGTATTATAAGAAAAGAAAGCAACTTAAAAATAGAACTTTATTAAACATATATAATGACATTTCTCACACATTTGGGCTTAAACCTCTCAAGAGAGTGCGTAAAGGAGATTTTTGTGCAAAACATCTGTATTGATTGTCATCTGTAGTACCATAGTCTGCCAACAAGCATGTGTGTGAATATAAATGCAGATAGAGGAATAATCAATGTGTTTTTCTCTGAAAGTACCCTATAATCAATAATTCTAATAATAATAAATTAAAAGTATAGTGTATTTGCGTGGGTTTATCGTCATTATTGTAATAAATTGTTATTGTTAAAAATATATTAACTAAAATCAGATGTTCTATAACATAACGAACAATAATAATCTTATTGTACTCGATGTTAATTAGCCTAGCTGCAGAAACCTGGAAAACCTAAAAACTAAACTAGACTAAAAACACATCTAAAAGCCCAGCCCATAACACCCAGCTCAACCCAGGCTCGATTCATTGCTCGGTGCATACTACTGAACAAAGAAATTTGAGGTGCCAGACGGTACTGGAGCCAAGTAGAATAAAAATCTTATTTACACCTATGAGAAGCAAAACCTTTATCCTCCCTCAAGCTTCTCTTTTCTGCCCTTGTCTCGCTTTTCGCTGCACACCTCACACCCCTCTCCATTCAGCCTTTACTCCATTTCCTGTCTCAACCTCTCCTTCTATCTTTCTCTGTTTGTCGCTTTTCGTGGACTCCCTTCATCCGCTCGTCTGTCCTTTTCGTCCTTGGTTTGAGGCCAGAGAATTAGAATTATTCATTTTTCATCATTCCCTGTTTTTCACTGTCCTCTGTGTTGCACGGCAGATAAATGGCTCACTCCTTTACTGTCTTTTATGTCTTCCACTTTTTTTTCTTTCTCCAAATCTTTTTTTGTCCATTTTCTGACTTTCATTTTCTCCTTTTTTGTGTCACCCCTGCCCACCCCTTTGTTGACCTAGCTGACCTTTCACAGGACTGAGAAAGGAACTGTATAAAATTACTGCCAGTCACACAGAAACCAGACTCATTGTCGTCACCGCTTTGATTACGTTAGCACCTGTTTTAATATCTGTCTTTCTTACCCCTTTATTTTACCTCCACTCTCATTCCCTTTGGCTTGTTCTCTCCTCCCCTTCCATTGTTGCCTACCATTGTGCATAGTGAACCAAGAAAAATGGATTCTGTCCAAAGTTGCCCTCCAATCATTGTGCGCCCGATTTGGATGTATCAAGAGCTACTTAACTCTGCACTTCACTTTACTCGCTTTCATGGACACTTGAAAGTGAAATGGTGTCACTAAAGGCCTGTAATTATGCCATGCTTGTGCAGTGGCATAATTAAATGTAAATATGAAACTATGCATCATATAGATCAAAATAATAACAGAAAAACTGGATAAAATAAAATCGCCGCTTTCCTAACCTGGTCACAGTGGCAGCAGAAAAGTGAGGTAGCTTTTGCTCCTCCTTCAAGTAGCTTTTTCCATTGCAAAGAAGCAGCCGGTCTACCAAGAGCTGCAGCTTCTTCTTTACCTGAAGTAAAGACCCTCGCCCTAACCCTCACAGAATTCCTAAGAAAACTCTGTGTTTCTCTGTCTTTGGGCTGAGCACTGGGACATATTGTAAGTTTTGCATGAGACCTTTATGATTTGTAAGAGAAGGGGATCCACCATGTCAAGAGCACCGTGGCCTCAGACTGGGCTGTGTTAATCCTTGTACAGTGTAACGCAATCAATCACCCTCAGATACAAACCACTTCAGTGTCATGACTTGATAAAGCCAACAGAGCTTTATTGTTTGTAAAAAAAGAATCAGAACAAGGGTTTGTTTTATTTAGTAAAGCTTTTTGCTTAATGTGTGTGAAAGATTGAAGTTTAGCTTTTGTGAAACTAAAGATCATTATATTAAGCAGCATCTTGGCTGTCTAAAGGTGTGTTTAGACAGAAAAGCTCATGTTTGCCTATGTTCCACATATTTGCCCCAAAACAGACACAAACTGTACAGATGCTGGCACCAGATGCACTATTAATGTGTATACTGTAAAAATGTGTGTGTGTGTGTGTTTTATTCAGCTTGGCCTCTGACTGAACCCATCACCACTCCCAGTAAAGGTTCGGATATACATACATCTACTGGTAAATTGAGTGCTTGGTTGTCAGTGTGCGTCATCTGGGGCATCGACAGGCCAGAAGGCGTTTATGCTCGTCTTAACTATTTACTCTCAGCTGCAAACCGACTCAGTGTGTGCTGAAGGTCATGGTCTGGTGCAGCAAGCAGAACCGCTTCATAAATGGCACAAACGCAGTCCTCAGGTCATCAAACTGGACACGCTCCACTTTTTGACTGTGCTCAGAGACGCCTCGCCGAGTTCAGCACTCAAAATAAATGTGCCTGACTGTTGCTCATCTATCATTCGAATAAAAGCTGGAGTTTGGTTGGATTTTTGCAGAGTCAACTGTTGATGTGTGTGCATCTCGTGAAGCTGTAGGCTCCTAACATGAGCTGCGTGTCTGTCTTTATGTTGTTTAGCTCACCTTGGCAAAACCTTAGCTGAAATTTCAGTTCCACACTGGGGCGTCCAGTCACCGCCGCATGAATGTGAGATATTTGTTTGTCCATGGTAGAAATGTTTTCTTCATTATATAAAATATTTTAATCTCCATTATCTAGGCTCCATTATTCAGGCAACTCAATGCTCTGTTCATCTTTCAATTTCAACTCTGTCAGTTTTGTGCTATTTCAGAATCCTCCCCATTCTCCTCCCTAAATCGTTTAACCATCATCATTAAGCCTCAACGGCTGTATCACAGTCAGACAACACTGGACTTTTCCTGTCACGTGACTTTGACTCTTGTAGAGCAAATGATTAGATTACAGTTTTTTTTTTTTTTTTTCTTTTCTTGTTTTGTTGTGTGGTCAGAGTGGTTCCACTCGCAGTTATCATGAATAGTGGATTTTGTGTCAAATTCATGTGATTTATTTCTTAGTGGGAAAATCTCTCCTTTCACTCTCTTTGTCTTCAATGAAAAAGACAGCAGGAAACCTGAGAGTAGCGCAGAGTCGGGAAAACACAAAAGAGAAGGTCTTGGCGGGACCTGATCTCAGGCCAGCGGGGATCTTTATGCCTTCAGGGCTGGGGGTCCGAAACACAACATCACAGGATCGACACTGAGCTCAATCCTTTTCTTGTCATCACCCGCTTATTTATTTCTCTATTTTTCAGAGTTTCAGATTTGATATTGCCTCATTGTCTACTTCCAGACGTCAACACTAATCTTTCTTGCTGTGCGTCAGAAATATATATATATATATATATATATCTATATATATATATTGTAACATTTCATTCTGTTTTTCAGGTTGTCTGGATTCATGCTGCCCTCTCCCATAGTCAGCAGTGGATCTATACTGGCCTTGTGGTTTACCACAGACTTTGCCGTCAGTGCGCAGGGCTTCAAAGCTGTATACGAAGGTAAGACAATGTGTGAGTGTGCATAGAGATATTTGAGCGCTGGCCAGACAGCATCTGAGGCAATAATGATGGTGGTTGAACTGTATTGGAAGATTTGTGTGAATAACAGGGAGCTTTGAAAGTACCACACTATGCTGCATGAAATGGCAATAGAGCCGCATGCTACTGATTGTGATTTTGTACTGACCAGCACATAACGAATTCACATCAATCTTTGTATACAGAAATAATATTTTGTTCACTAAAAATGATCCAAATGCCAGGATGGTAGCGGTTGCTCGGAGTGGATGGCACTTTTCCACACTTTAGTTGCAGTTGCTGTTGATTAGAGGGCGTAAAATCCAGGATGTCGATATTATCATCGCCTAATTAAAACTAAATCATCATTGTTAGTCTTAATATGAGTCAGATGGTGTTTGTTTGGTTTCAGAAATGAGCGAGAGGTTTGTTTATAATGGACTGCGTGTATCAGTTTACAGCACAGAGAAATCAGGGGGCGAAGTCCTCTTTTGATCAAAATTAACCAAAACAAGCAGAGATATACATGCGGAACATTTTTCCTGACGGCTGAGCCCCACTTCTGATCGATGAGGACAGTTGTTCATGTAGTGCTGTGTGGGAGACTGGTGGCTCGCAGCCCGGAGCTGTTGTCTTGGTCGTCCCTCCAACAGTTGAGACTCCTGTAAGGTATACACTCTATATGTGTATGGATATTCTGTAGTCGAGTAGCTCTGCAGTACACGTGAAGTCTCTGGTTCTTTTTGCTGCACTGAGAGGTCTGCGTTCAAGTCGATGCTTGTTGTGTTGACTTCCCGGCTGCATGTACGTGTGTGTTATGAGTGCGGTATACAAGACTTTTCCATGTCTGCCTGCCTGTTGGGATGCGACACAAATGCTTAGCCTGACCTTTTGAAGATGCATACACACACACACACACGCACACACACACGCACACAGAATGTTCCATTACGCTTGCATAACAGTTCATCTATGAATCATGAACTCTAAATATCAAAGTCAAACTCGAGAGACCAGATATACACACTTACTCCCCTGTGTGCATGTGTGTGTTTCACCTTCACTCTTACTCTGTCTGCGCATTGTTGCCTGTGTGTCGAGTCCTGGATGTGTGTCATTTGTGTGTTTTTGCACATTGAAAGCAAACCTGACTGCCATTAAACTTTTTTTTTTTTCCAGGAAGTGCGTCTTTATTTCTTCTTTCCATTGTTCCGTTTCACATCTGTGGGGACCCTTAAGTGTGTTTGTTGCCTCAGGAGTGAGCGTGATTGTGTGTGTGTGTGTGCGCGTGTGTATGTATCACTGACAGGTTTCTTTGCTAATGTCTTCTTCTTCCTGTGTTGCTTTGTTTTGCATTGATGTCCTAGAGTTCAAAAATTGATTCATGTCTCTGTTTATGTGTATGCGAAAGGACAATGTATGAGTATTTGTGGGCATGAATGTTTGTGTGTATGCGCAATGAAAATGGCATTCATACATCAAAAACCAGACATGGCATTTATTAGATGTTTGGAAAGGTGGGGGTGGGGGGGTGTGTGTCTCTGTTAGATGAGTCACCAGTCATGCGATCGGTCCTGATTTGAAGACTCCAAATACCTTGTTTGCGCTCTACTTTTTCTTTATGCTTGTAGCCATTATTGCTGTTTAATAAAACCCAAGACACATGCGTAACATTGAACCGTTGGTAAAAGTAATAAAAAAATATGAGAAAAGTTCAAGAATTCCAATAAAAAAATACATGTAAGCTGTTTATTTTATTCTATATATTTTAAGAAGATGCACTGCCGGTTTTAACATGACAAGTTTTCAGGACAAAGCTGTGAAAAACACTCGGGGCCTGTCATACTGTCAATACTGCATAAAATGTATAAAATGCTGTCATAATAATAAAGGAACATTTTGAGGCAAAGTTAATCAAGTCACATTGTTCAAAGGATTGTGTCTCTCAAATGAGAAACAAACAATTATCACAAACTATATCCTTTGGCACAATTTGCCAAAACAGAGTCATTGTGCATTGAAAAGTTAATTGCATGTGTAATACAACACGTTGAGAGATCAGATAGTAATCAGCTGCACATTTCAAATTGCCCGACGATTTCAGAGAGACTTCACAGAGCGCCACTGACAACCACATTTTAAAGACAACGCTCAGATATTCCTGCCAACTCGTGTAAACTGAAGTCTGCTGATGCCAACCTGGTCATGACTCTTTGACTAGCTTGATACTTCTCGGCTGTCTTCTCAAGCTGCTGAACCTGCAGACTGGCTGAATGTGATTTTAAGCAACACGAGAAACACCTCTGACTGTAATCAGTTAGGCTGAATTCAAAACAGATCCACCACTCGACTCCAATTTGGAGTGCTTATTATAACCGGTAGAGTTAGACGGGCAGAAGTTTGTTTTCATCCAACCAAGACAACTAGCACGACCACCTACGATGTGAGGCGACTGAGCTGAATGTTTGATGTGAAAATAATTTTAGCAGCGTTCGTGTTGGATGAAGGGAAAGTTATACTGTGCATACCGGCCTCTCTGCTCTTTTATTCATCCCTTTAACCTCTGTCTCTGATATTCAGTGTAAACGCAGCAGAACCCTGCATATGTCTTACATAAATTACTCATGTGAATACTGTTAACAACAACCATGAAAATATGTCTGTATTGACAGGACACAGGGTCAGGAACTTGAATTTATAACCATTTGAGAGCCGAACCCTCATCTTAAAGACCATCTTGAGGTCATGGAGTTGAGCTTTTGGATACACCGCTCTGGTCTACTAATTGCTAAAGTGAAACTTTCCCTCAGTGCCCGTGAACTCTGAGGTAACCTTCAAAGTAATCTGTTGGTCACAGTGTTGTTCTGCCTGTCTTAAACTACTACATCCACACAGCATTTGCAAAATTGTTTTTGAGGATGACTTTTCCTTAAAGACGCATTCTCAGATTTTCTCACAGCCTTTAAATCCGTAGCCGCATCCCGAAACCTCTCTGCTCACTGCTGATGTTTTACCGTGACCATATTCAGTGATGTAGTCTTTGTGTTTCAGCTCTCGTCTCACTCTGTGCTATGTCTTCATGCCGCAATCAAATTTACCTATGGAATAAAAAGAAAAGAAAAAAAGACATAAAGAAATCACTGAACTGAGCTCTCTGTGAGCTGATTTAAATCTCGGCATCTTCTCTATCTCTCCTCTGCTACCGTCTCTACACTTCTTTTTTTTTCTCTCCCTCATGTCATCCTCTCCCCTCCACTGTCCTCCTTTGCTTCTGTTCATTTAAACTAATTCACACTAACAAATAATCCATTCGGGCCTGTCTTTTTATTGTCCTTAACAACCTGTCTCTCCCTGTCTGTCTGTCAGCCCCCCACCACCCCTCTGTTAACATAACCAGCTCTGTTAACAAATCTTTCCTCTGCTCTGTCCTTTTATTTAAAGGAAACCAAATTGAACTATAAGTCTGAACACATAGCTAACTGATAAGACCCCGGTCGCCTAAGAGAGGGATGGATGGAGAGAGAGAGAGACTGACAGAGAAAAAAGAGATGGTGGCTGGGTCAAATGAAGCTATAAGTGGTGGAAAGCAAGGCCTCGCTGATAAAAAAGCAAGTTTGCAAACCAGCTCTGTGCGACAAGATAATCATCAATAAATTTCCCCCTGAAGTAGAAAGAGAGAGAGACAGACTGAAAGAGGGGACCTAGAAAAAGAGAGAGGTGTGGAGAGAGATGGCTAGGTAGAATAAATAAACAGGAGGGATTTTGCATCTGCCCATGTGTTTAGCTGGTGGTCTTCACCACATTAAGGGTGTAACACAGTGTAGTTTAAGAGGACAAAAATCCTACATATGTTAAAAAAAGGGAGGCATTTCTAAAAGTGCCTCCTCATCTTTTATTAACAGGGATGGTGTTTTGATGGTGTCCTGGATGATTTTTTTTTTCTCTCTCATCTTCCTCACTATCATCTCCGTTTCCCCTGCAAAGAACAAATTAAATAAATAAATAAGGGGGGGGGGGAGTCACAGAATAATCTAAAATATTTATATTTGTTGCCTCTGCATTCAGGCATCAGTCAGCGAGCGTAAAGCCTTACAGCTGCCTCATCAGGACTGAGACCTGCAACCACAGCTACGGATTTCTTGGAAACAATATGGATTAAAGCCCTGTGCTGTGTGCCCACGAGGGCCCTCGCACCGCAGTCAGATGCCTTGGTTGCACGTTGCTGCCGGAGCTGGGAGCTTAGCATGTGTTTAGCAGTCATGGTGCCAAATGCTAAAAGTTATAAATATTTTAACTTTTAGTAAAAGATTGCCTTGCCTCAAATGAGTTTGCAATTGTCGCTTAGCAACAAGGAGCACTGCCAGCGCTTCCCCTGAGCATTCGCTAAGTGCTGCTACCTATAAGAAGAAAGCCGGTGGATGCGGGGCCTCACTCTCTTGTCCTCAAACAAAGGGAGACGTGTATGGGAGGATGAGACATGAGCGGCGGTCTGCGCGTTGATTCCAAGCGCCTTCAACAGAGAAATGGGTCAAACGTCTTGAAAATGTATCACATGTGAATCAAATAATCTGGTGTGTTTGGAAACTTGTGTCAGCTGTGAGCTTATTCCTGATGTGATCTAACATATAAGAGTTCAAACTTAATGACAGATGTCTTTTGGTTCAAAATGACTGTGGATGTATAAAACAATATAAATATTAAATGTTTCCCAAATGAGAAACTGTTACATCTTATTTTATTGACAAATGTATTTTTAATAACTGAATTCTATTTAAGGCCGGCATACAAATGGCCATAAAACTAATTATTTTCAGGAGAGAAGATGTTTTAACAATTCTCATTTAACATCTTGACTAAGAGTACAAGAGAGCTGCTCTAATTAAGTAGGCCTATTAATTATAAATTGTTGATAATCATGTCCAATATACAGTACAATGGTTCAGCTGTGTGTGTGTGTGTGTGTGTGTGTGTGTGTGTGTGTGTGTGTGTGTGTGTGTGTGTGTGTTTATTAGAGAAAGAGAGGAAGTGATTATTGACTCCCAGCACCACCTTTAACTTTAAGACAAAGTAGAAACATCTTCAAAGTCTCATCCTCCCACACCCACTCTCCCCATACACACTCACACACACACACATACACACGCACACACACTCAGACACACACACACTCACACAGACTTTCAGGGAAAGAGGCAGAGTGTACGTTTTTCAGTCCCCAGGCTAGCAGCAGAGTTTCCTCTCCTGTTGAGGGAAAAACAAGACTTGGAAGCCCTTTAAAGGGACTTTGCACATTAAACACAAACACAAACACACACAAACACACACATACACACAGACACACACACACACACACACACATACATATATGACTCTAGGAGATTACATAGGAATCTGGAAAAGCAATATAGGAAGAATAAAGAAAGAGATAGAAAATATGTGACAACCCAAGATAAGAGGAATGGAAGAGAAGTGTGTGTGTGTGTGTGTGTGTGTGTGTGTGTGTGTGTGTGTGTGTGTGTGTGTGTGTGTGTGTGTTTGTGTGTGTG
>JBAJHX010000001.1:21642162-21667001 GCA_037176925.1 Amniataba percoides
TGAATGGCATCTTTGGAAATAAATATAATGAGAAAAAAGTTGACGTGTCCAATACTTATTTCCCCCATTGTATATATATATATATATTCACAGTTTGTCTGTCTTTCATCTAGTCTGCCTCTCTCTGCCATGTTTTTCTGGCATTCTGCTGAGGTTCATCCAAGCATGGGCTCACTATGGAACGATTTGTGAGACGAGAACTCAGGATTGTGTGTGTGTGTTTGTGTGTGTGGTCACCAGTTGTGTCGCTTCCCGTCTGAGATACAGGTCACTTCCTGCCTACCCAAATGTCGCTTTCTCTCACCACCAATGACTCACACACACGCGCACACACATTCACTTGTCTTGCCCTGGGCTGCAATGAGCATATCAGCAGTCAAATTCCCTCCACAACTGGAGTGCGACAAAATCACTGACCACAACAGACTCGCAAACACAACCACACACAGCCATACATACACGAGCATACACACAACCACACCCCCCATCCTTCCCTTCTCACACACACACACACACACACACACACACACACACACACACACACACACACACACACATCACCAACACTCTCCCGCTGGTTACGTTCTAGAGTTGTGGCCTGTGTTGACAGCTTTCACTGTGAGAACTGAAATCAGTCAAGGATTATTCCGCTTAGTGTGTGTGTGTGTGTGTGTGTGTGTGTGTGTGTGTGTGTGTGTGTGTGTGTGTGTGTGTGTGTGTGTGTGTGTGCAGGCCCGCATTGGGTGTGTGTGTGTGTGCACGCGCATCTGTACATGTGGTAACCAAACCTGCATATTGCCAGCAGTAGCTTGGTTGTTTTCTGCCTGCTCATGCAACAAATCCAATTCGAGGCAGTCAGCAAACCAGAGATGTCTATCTAAAAGAGTTCTGCCACCAGAGCTACTGAGGCCAAAATACAATCTTAGCCAGTAAGCAAAGCTTTAGCTATTATTGCCTCACAGCCGATTTGAAACTCAAAACAATCCAGGTCTACAAGTTAGACCGATTACATGATTAAATCATGTCAGTTGATCCAGTACATTATGTCAGCGTGGAAAAATAACTGTCCGGTCATATAAGTTATGTTGTGGTGAAAAAAAAGATACCAAAGATTGCCCTGGTAACCAGGTAAAAAGCCCAGGTCTTCTAAGGGTTAAAGACGTAAACTAAATTCAAACAGCAAGGAGCTTAAAATACATCCAGCCCCTTTGTGCGACAGCTTCAAGAGGTGGTTCAGTTTTTAAGTTCAATTTTACAGCCCTGCAACACCTGAGTGTGTACTGATAACTACTTGAATATCTCGTGAATAAACTTGGTGTCATTTCATAAATAATCAACATGTTCAAGGTCAGCTGACCCAGCCTGACCACATAGAAAAGTCTCCGTGTGCCTCTCCTTCCCCTTCAGCTCTTCATGCGCGTGCCTTTTTCCATAACAGTAGGCATAAAGCGTGTCTGTGTGTGAGCCTGTGTGTGAAGTGGTTAAATGTCCAGACAGACCAGCCGATGGAGGCCAAGTAGAGCCCTGCTCTTTGCTCCTTTCCACTCCACTGCCATTGTTGGCTCTCATCTGTACACTTGATTGTAACGGTGCTTCACTTGTTCAGCTGCATTTCTCCTCGGCGCGTGAAAGCGACCGGTTGGGAGAGACAGGGAGGGAGAGAGAGGGAAAAGAAATGAGACAGCGAGAGTGACGTTAGAGTTGGGAAATTAGCTCACAAAAAAATATTGAAACTGTACCTCCAAGTGCCCAGTGAGGAAAAAGGAACAAATTCAACATGTCATTGTCTCCCACACAGATGAATACCAGGCAACCTCCTATGACATAAATGGCTGGTAGCAATATTAATGACTCTGTGGTAGCACCGGCGTAGCGGAGCAGTGCAGAGGATTTATCCCGACTTGAATCTGGAAGGTTGAAGAGGTCAGCTATCAAGTGCTCCTCTGCAAACGTCGGCTCTATTTTAACTGAGACTCAACGCACCCGCCACTTCAATTATTTAACTACACGACTCTGTGAAAAGCAGGGCAGGTGGAGGGAGAGAGGCCGGGGGATGGAGAGAAGGAGGAGGAGGAGGTGGAGGAGCGAGACAAAGGCAAAGAGTTTGCAGCTAATGATGACCATCATCTCACTGATGATGCTAATGAAACAATCAGCGCAGAAGCCTTCGCTTCACAATATGGCAGCTACCTGAGCGAGTGCAAAACATTTTCACTGTTCATCAAGTCACCATATCCCTTCAGAGGAAGTGCTGAATCCATGATGACTAAATGTTATTACATATGCATGGAGAGTGTTAATATTAATGGCCACATTGCTGTCAGCTTTTTAATATTCAGAAAGAGAAAGACAGAGAGTGGAGGGCGAGAGAGGTCAAGTGCTGTGTATAGCAAAGATCAGTGCAAAGTGAAGCTGTACTCTACGCACCGCTTCATGCTAAACATGTTATCTGTAGTGTTTTTCATCAATTGGTCATTACGGCACTAATTCTGGGACATTTAAACACACTTCTTTGTTAATAAGCTCGACCATCTGCCTCCCTGCAGAAACCATTTTATGTTTTATATGTGTGCGAGCGTTCAAATTGCACATTATGTGTGGCTTATTTAAGCAATTCATCAATTTTTGTTGTTGTAAAACTATTTATCTAAAGTTATTATTAAGCTTTACATATATCACCATGAGCCTCTGGACTGGTCCACGTATGCTTGAAGACTTTGAAAAACCATCATATTGTGTGATCTGGCTGATGCTGAAGCAAATATGCATGAGCTTATCTGTAAATTAAAGTGTATTAAAGCTTATGAGGATTTTCTCCTGTTATGAGGCACTTTGAATAAACAGTGGGGATATGGAGTGACACCAGCACTAATTTGAGACGGTGCTCAGTAGACTCCTGCTGTGAGACAGAGCCTCGGTTTGGGAAATTATTTAATTTACTGTTTTCACAAAGTCATGATGCCTCTATGTAAACAGCACTAGCTCCCATTTTATTTTTGTCTACTGCTTGGTCTTTGCTGTCAGTGTCCACTCTGCTGTGTGTACAGTACAAGGTTAAAAAGTCTACTTTATTTATATATATGCTTTACTTACTTAATAGCCAGCCTTGATCTTTGCACTCTGAGTTTTCAATTATTTAACTGCATATGAAAGCTTGACAAGGTTTCCTCTTCTGTAGAGATCCATGTTTGGGTTTCTACGTCAGCTGGAGCTCTGAAAATCAGGAGGGAAGATGCAAGATGAATTTTCTAAATACCTTAGCATTGCAGCAAACAAGTCGCTCATGGCTCAGTGCCCTTTATACGCATGTGCAGAATTAGTTTGTTGTATTTTATTTGTTGTGGTATTCGTTTGTTGTGAGATTGATGCTTGTGGTCTCAGTTACGTTTCTTTTTCTCAGAAATTCTGACTTTTTACTCAGAATCTTCACTCTGAATTCTACCAGCTGTTTATCCTGCCCCACCTCTCTCTCCCTCGCTCTCTCTCTCTGCCATCCACTCATGTCTGATGTGTCAGTCAGTCAGGGTCTTAGCAAATCAAAATGTGAGAACGTGTGCGTGTGTGTGTGTGTGTGTCTGTGTGTGCTCTATCTAGTGGAGCCAGCCTTGTGTTAATCTGACGTGCTTGGTTGACGTTCTTTCGTTGAAACTTTGCATGACTCCATGACAATCTCTTCTTAAGCTGAAAGACAGAGCAAACCTTTGTGTGTGTGTGTGTGTGTGTGTGTGTGTGTGTGCAAAAGAGAAATACAGACAGACAGAAAGAGAGACAGAAGGGGAGATTGAAAGGCAGAAGGCAAGAAAGTGAGAGAGAGGGCAACAAGAATATTAAGTATGTCTTCACGAAAAAGAAGGAGAAACAGTAAGCCTTTGAATTTGTATTAGGGTTTCTGAATAAGGGTTTAAACTAGGCCAATGTAGGATCAAATCCGTGTGTGTAGTCATGTCTGTTGAAATGCAGGTGTCTTTTCTCAGGAAAAAAAATGGATCTATCTCTTTAAGTTACATTGTCTGCTTGAGAGAAAATAAAATCAAATAAAAGGCTATTTTTCTTTTAAAAGTTGACACATTCTGTTCAGTAACGTCAAATCTGATGCTTTACATGGCTGCTAGAAAACAGTGGTATTACAATACAAATATAATATGACAGATTCAGATGCGATCATTGAAATGTAGTGCAACATATTTATCAAACTTTAAGAATCACGATCAACCTAAAACTATTCATTGTTACCTGCGTTACACCTGAGAACACTGTCAATGTACAAAATATAATTAAAACTTAAACAGATTACTTTTAACCATCCTAAGAATCCTCACTAATTCTATGTTTCAGAGCAACAGCAATCAGATTTAAAAAAAAGCTCTGAATTTGTCTGTATCTAACAGTTTGATAAACTTGGTTCAGGGCGGCAGTGTTGAGATAATCGTAAAACTTTAGTTATCACCCAGTGGAATAGAAATTATGGAATAAATATTTGTGAAATATATCTACATTATTCAACATTAACCCTGACATGAACCCAACCCAGACCCTAAATATGGTTTCATATCAGGCAGAGTATTTTTTTGGTGATGGAGTTTCAATCTTAACAAAAATGGGACGGTGGTGTTGCTTCCCTGTCGAAATGGAAAGCAAAGAAGATGACATGGGAAGATCGACTGGCCTCATTCTCACCCAAAAATCAGAAGCTCTCAGAGGAGCACGACGCAACAAAATGAAATGCAGCCGAAACGAGTCAGCAGTGGGCTGCTAAGAATGTGGGACTGTGTCCTTGGCAGCAAAGCGTATCCCTACACCTGTGACGAGTGATGAGTTTTCAGGAATCGGCACGTCGGCAGGGTAATTATGGAGCCTCATCGCGGTCCTGCTGCGAGAGAGTCAGCATGCCTCCGGTTAATTGCCCTCCGTTGCTCCTGACCTCAAGCGGGACGTCCCAATTGTTATCACACGCTTGATAATTGTCTTTGGTGGTCTTTTGGTATGAGCGGTCAAATGAGCAGAACTGTCGCTCCGGTCAGCATCAGGACACCAATTATGTTTGCTAAGGCCAGTAACTCTCCACCGACAGAGGACAAACGCATCCGGTATGGCAAAATCTGTTGTCCTGTCATCCACTTTGTTCCATTTTCTGTGCTTTTGTTTTGTATTTTGGTTCTTCTCCACTGCCACTATTATATTTCAGACCTTGAACCCTAATATGGAAAAAAGCATTATCCATTATTTTTGGTTCTGGAGGCAGCTTTTGTCAGACAGAAAGGTGCTGTTGCTCTTATTAAGAACGGAGCAACGGGATTTCTCCAAATCCTCCATCATACACCAAACCACACAAACACTGTCACGCTTCAGTGCTTCCCTCTTTTTCAACTTAGCTTGATCTAATCGAGCTCAGTGCATGACACACATGTACATACACACACATACAAAAAAAAAACATGCAGGCACGCGGAGCTGGATCGGTTAGCGGCTTTATACATTTTTCATGAATACAGAAGGTGTTCTTTCACTCCGTTGTGTCGCATGTGTGACTGTGTGTGTGTGTGTGTGAGTGAGTGTGTCTTGCTCTGGGCTTGATCAAATCAGAAATTGAAAAAAACATCTGCGGATGTTTTTTGCTGTTGGCTTTCACCGGAGTCTGTATGTGTCATACATGAGTCCGCCGGTCACAGCGGCTGGGAAGATTAAAATTAAACATCTTTATTGTGTTGTACCTTTCACAGGAGAGCCGACTGGACAAGATAAGATAAGATGAAACTTTAATAATGTGTGTGAGGGGAAATGAGGTCATCACAGCAGCAAAAAAGCGAGGCGATAGACAAATGCGGGGGCACCCACACGACTAATAAAACTGAAAATCAAAAAGAAACCTTCAGAGTAAAAAAATGGAAAATGATAAATATGTATGTTTGTTAATAAAAATATATGTATCTGTAAAAAGTACGTGTATGTAATATGTGTATCTGAGCTGGCTAATTAGTATGGTGTGGATTTCAATTTTTTTACAAAAACAGTAAGTGGACCGAGGCAAATAATCTGGTTTGTGCTGAGATGCTCCTTCCTGTGCAGCTGTAGTTTGCACTTGAGTATGATGCTCCATCACAGACGACAACAGACCACACCTGACCACACTGAGCTCTGATCGTGGGTGCAGTCAGAAGTTCAAAAGACTTTTCTAAACCATAGATGACAGAGCAGCAACACTTTTCCTGCATACAAAATCTAGCGTGCCGATACATCAGCGATTCAGCGTAGCACTTCCAAAAATTGAATCAGTGTAAGCTAAGATATCCTGACTTTCCTACATTTCCCATAACAACACTTGTGTATTATTTGTGCCGATGGGTGGAGGTACATGTCTTTCACACACCACACAGGCCTTCTGTTGACAATCTGAAGTCTCCAAACCCAGTCTGAGGTAGAGCTGGTGACAGATTCAGATTTTACAAAAGCTCCCCAGAGAAGGAGAGAAAATATTACACAGCTCTTTTCTCAGGCTGAGTAGCGCTCCTCATGGCGAGGAAGCCCAACTTCATATTAAAAATCAGCAGTGTGCCCCTTCACATGCTCTTGTGAAATGTACTCACCATTTCCTCTATGGTTTATCAAATAAAAAACACACTCTTATACATACATATCAGGGGTTGAACACAATAACAATTTTGATAGAAGGGCCGAAAATGCTGCTACGAGGCAGAACTTATGGTTTCGATATTATTATTCAGTGGATGAGGCTGCTGCTTGAGAGCTTTCAGATGGTTATTTGTGAATTTCCAAAAATTTTCGACAAATACTACAACCACCACTTACCCCTCTGGTTCTGTATTCACATTTAATTCCTGGTCCGGTGTTTCTCTCCCTCATCTTCCTGGCGTCTCTAGCCCTAAGCCTTTCGAATAAAGCATTTACTGAGAAAGAAAAATAATCTGAAAAACAAGATGGCATGTCATGCTCTCTCGCTGTATTTTGCTATTCTGCTAATCTTCTCACATACAAAGCATGAAATGTTGCAGAGAAAAGCACTTTAATCGTTTTAAAGTGGACACCAGTCATGTTTCAGAATGATGTGTAATTATGGTTTTGTGACTACTCTCATGTGCGTCCAATTTACTATGTGTGAATCACCGACTGCAGTAGAGGAGTCGTGGCCTACACGGGACTGCGGCGTATGTGTCTGCTCATTGTAATGGGTTGGATATTTGTGTCTACGCATCAACTGAGTTTAAGAGCAGAGCTTTATGCTGGTTCACGCAGGGTTAAATAGGCTTGCTGAGGCCCCGAGGCTCAGCTCATTGGGAATTGAACTGGCAACCTTCAGGGTCACACAGACTGAATCTCTTCCTGGCCGTTCTAAACGATCTAGATAACGAGCCCGTTGAGAGTCGATGAGTGTGTAGATTAGCATAAATTAGCATAAATTAGGAAGGCAATTAATATTCCGTTCAATCTGTTCAGAAGTCATCTGACTATCTAGAGGGGAAGACGGAGAGAAAGAAAAACAGGAAGATACAAGAGAGAGAGACACAAGAAAGAAATGAGGCCATACCTAATAATGCGCTGTCAAAAAAAAAAAAAACAGATGATCAGATGAAATGATTTGAGTAGCTGTTTTTGTCATCAGAGTCGAGCGAATAAATAGTTGGAGTTAGGAACGGAAACTGTAACGTAACACTCATTTCAGCTGATGACGTGACTGTTGATCCGACATGTTTTTTCATCTGACGGTGGTGTTGGAAGTGATGATATGAGGTCTTAAAAGCATTTCTCAGATATTTCATGAAACCATGATTTTTTCATGCTGTACGTGCTTGACGAAGACAATACATAATTGGCTCGTGTCCTTTTTTTGAATTTAAAGACCTTTTGAAGAGGCACACTTTCGTTACTCTGACTCTGAACTTCATGGAAGGTTAAACATTTTTATTACCTTGGAGATAATGGCTAAAAAAAAGTCACACCTCAAGGTTCACTTACAAGCTTTTTCCAGAGCTTTAAAACTTATTACACAGACGGACAAGAACACAGCCACAGACGAGAAGTCGTGCACTGTTTTGAGTGTGTCTTCAAAGCAGCATGGATGGCAGCTCCAGAAAAGGCCAGTGAGTGGACCTTGTGTTTGGTTGGTTTTGTCAAACCATTTCGAAGATACGTCCTTCAGTCATCATCATTTATTGGTGCTTTGGGCTACACATATTTTTTATCTGCATCATTTTAATTAACCTCATTTCTTCAGTGTCCTTTGGTGGATATCAGTCGCTGAATTTATTTCACACTTCAAAAAATCTCATGTAAACATGTAAATGTTAAACAAGGTTATGCAAAACGGCTTCCACTCGAAGATATGTATTGGTAATGCTCTGGGTTTACTGAAATATGTCTTTATATTAATGCAACCGTGTAATCCCGTCTTTGTGGGGTGTTTGATCGTGTACAACACATTTTTTTCACTGTTACATCAACATCCCCCCCTAGGGGAATAAAACTTATTAATCAATACACCATTGTACTGAACACCAACAAGAAGCTACAAGATGGCTGTACAGTTTCATCTAAATGAGTTTACACACGCACACACACACACACACACACACACACACAAACACACAGTAATTGAAACAACACACATACAGCATGCTACAGTAAGAAGACAAATAACAGTGCAACATCATTTAAAGGACCACTAGAGAGCATTCATCATAAGTACGTCTCAGTTTACCCTGTCCTGTAAAAATCCTGGCTTAAAGTAATGAGGGGGCAATTTCTGCTTTATTAGACAAAACCCCATTAAAAGAAAGGGAAAATAAAAGAAAAAGAAAGAAAGAAAAAAGGATGGCTTAGTAAGCATACTGCCCAGCTTCTTTGATTTCAGCTGGTGTCGTGTTGTTTGTCATTTCTTCTCTGCAAGACAGTTGGGCTGTATAGGGAAGAGGATAGATGAGAGAGAAAGACACAGAGAGAGAGGAAATAATGAGACAACACTCGGAGGAATACTGACTTGCAGCTCTCATAGTGTGGATATCCAAGGACTCATAAAATCCATGCATTTCTTGCCTATATTATTTCTTGCCTATATTATTAGAAAATAACACACACACACACACACACACACACACACACACACACAGAGGGTTCTTACCTATATATGCCTCCGTGCTTCCCTCACTTGCATCTCGTCCTCGCTCCCTATCTCCTCCCACTGCAAACCCGAGGGACAGATCCTGGGGATGGTATGCATGAACGGGAGAAATCAACACGCCACACGTTTGCCCACTGGGACATCCTTGTCCAGTCAAGCATCATTTGGAAACAGTGTCATTTACCTATGTTGCTCAGCTTTATCTGCTGGCACAGGGCTTTTAACAGATTGCACTGTTTCGTTATGTCACCTCAGAGCTCGATTTGCTCAGATAATGTGGCGCTCCGAATGCTTTTTTCTCTATGAGATAATGCAACACCCGTTTCTTGTCGCTGTAGCAAAGCTTTGTGTATTGCAGCGTACTAAACACGACCAGCTTACTTTCTCCAAACCACCAAAGTAAACCATGCACAACAGTAAACCCATGTTATGTGTTTATATAAAGCATTTTTAAAATCAGTGATTTAGTGTAAATTGACCACTCGAAATTGGAAGTCAAGACAAACCCCGGAAGAGTTCAGACATGTCTTATGCAGGTGTGAAAATCTTCCTCTGGACAGCACGTTATGATTATTGAATATGAAATAAGAATGCTTAGTCCACGCTTTGTGTGTGTGTGTGTGTGTGTGTTTTCTCTGCATGAGGTTTTTCAATGTCTGCAGCTCTACTATGCAAAACAAGCACCTGCCTTAATCCAAAAGAGTCCTCTCAGCTAAGGCAAAATGCAAAAATGAATCTCATACATGTGCAGTAGTCAGTCACTACCACTGTAACAATGACCATCTGTGTCATTACACTGAAAACACTGACACTAAAAGTAAAGCAGCCTCGGATCTATTACACAACAAACATGATCCTGCAGCCCCCAGATTGATCAACACAGCCTGCAGCCCCTCTGCACCACGTCAGGGGAATCACATTATTCTAAAGAAACCCACATTTCTCCCACACTACGTCTTCAAATTGGCTCATTCGCACTATTACAATTCCAAAGCAGTTTATTTAACGGATTTCTTCATTCCAAATGATAATGAAATTCATTATGCATCATGTGAAACCACAAGTATTTTCACAGAAAAGCTGTTTTCACAACGGTGTATTGGACAGTTTTCTCCTGACCGCCCTTGTAGCAGAGTTTTATACACTAGTGGTATCCCCAAATAGGACCTTACATAGTGCAATCTGATTAGTCAAGCCTGTTTGTCACATCAAGTTTGTTTTTCTTGATAAGGGTTCGAGGTCCATATTGTCACATAAATCTGACTTATTATTAGAAGTCTACATTATAGTGACCTTATAACAAAAGTCACATCCATACGTCACTGAGACGTCCACTTACCTTAAATGGGAATCCCAGTAGGCATGAATATAGGAACATGTACTACATATTTATTTGAATCGAGAAAAAGAAAATGAACTTCCCTCCCAACTATCTATTAGCTTTTTTATACAAACAAAAAGGTTTTTCAACCCCTGAAAGGACTCTGCAAGGCATAAAAACAGCAAGCAAAAAAAAAAAAAAAGCTGAAAAAATAAATAGAAATGTAAAGAGAGCAGATCAGATGTACGTGTAGGGAGCCATGGAGACATTAACCCTCCACTTTAGTAACTAAGAGACCAGTTAAAAACCAAGCTTTTGAAAGAGGAAATGAAAGCAGAGGAGTCTTTTTGAAAGGTGAGCAGAGGGAAAATAATCAAAAGAGACAGGAGGCGAAATCACAAAGCATGCTTAGTGAGAAGAGGAAAAAAATGTGATGCACGGGGGCCACAGAAATATTATGGAAATTATACTGGGATACGTGATTCCAAAAGATGAATATGGAAACACTTAACGATGAAGATACAAAAGAGGAGATGAAATGGTGGTTGAGGGAATGAAGTCTGATGTGCGCGGTCCGTGGAGACGACACTCAGACTCTAGTTATTTAGAAACGCGTTAAAGGTAAGAACTGGAGGTGAAGTGATGTGAATGCAAAAATGCTAAGCGCTAGCTAATACATAGAGACAGTTTACAAAGGGAAGATGGGAAACACCAAAGAATGGGAAGATAAAAAATTCAAAGGTTAATGTGGATTCAAAAAGGAAAGGGGGTAGGAGACAATAGCACAGGAAGAGTGGCTGAGGGAGGGCGAGCGAGGGGGGGGTGGGCGGGGGTTGATATTGAAAAGAGTGAAATAGAGGAAGAGAGAAGGGACAAAGGAAAAAATGAAAGGAGTGGGAGCCAGAGTGCTGCCTTCCACCCCCTTTTGCCTTTTCTTCCATTTCATTTTTCCGAAATCAGTGAATGCTGTGCATTTGCCTCTGCGTGAGTTTAAGCGTGTGTGTGTGTGTGTGTGTGTGTGTGTGTGTGTGTGTGTGTGTGTGTGTGAGTGTGTGTGAGAGAGAGTGTGTGGCTATCTGTGTGGATGTTAGATGAAAGTGTTGTGTGGTGTTTACGCTAGCCGGAGTCATGCCGTGAACAATAAGAATCCTTGATCATACATCAAAGACTTCACATTGACGCACACACTCACTTTCACGCACACACACGCACGCATGTACTACACACACGTATGCTGCTTCTGAAGAAGGGATAAGAAAGTTTAAACATCCTTTCACAGTGTTCTGTGCTTCTTAAAAGTACAGCATAGGTGGCACCTCAGCCAAACACACACACACACACACACACACACACACACAGACTGACAACAACTTATTAGCTGTATTGAAGAATTGATTGAATTCACAGGTGACATAACACAGTTGACCACATATGCAATGATTTACTCACAGGCACCAACACATAATCTCTGTAGCAACATTGGTTTTATTTTCACTGTAGGACGTGAGACCCACAAAATTGTACAAGGCAGCTATTTAACACACACTGCATGTCTGCGATTACCAGTCTGCTCCCATATCTCTTAATACAAAAGGGGACTTAAGGAAGGATAAAGGCAAAACAAATTTGCCCAAAGAGAAAATATCTATCTTTGAATAATCTACAAGCTTTGTTTTTGGGAAGTGATGCATATAAAGTAATATAACTGAGTATTTAATGCTTCCTTTAAAATTGTCGTATTGATCAGATTAATCAGCTATGGGTGTAATCATATTTCTTTCTCATCACTGTACTTTAAAGTTACATTACATACAGCTGAAAATACAACACTGACATATCAACTCATTAAGTTTTTGTGGCACATTAACCAATGTACATATCCAGCATTCAGTCTTCACTCACAGTAAACTGATGAATTTGTGTCCTTTTAGCTCTGATTAGGTCTCCACCAGCGCCTGAGGGAAATATCAGGTCCAGTTTGGAGTAAACAGCTGTAATATTTCTCTGTGGGCTCGTCACTGAAAACAAGCACTTTCACAGTAAATGTTGTCATTTCATTCATCAAGACAAAAATATTGGCTAGTCCAGCTTTAACTCACTAAATGTCGTGTCAGTACTTAACGTGTCATTGGTGTCTTTTGCATGATGAATGCTATGTTTCCAATCAACAATGATGATCAACAATCATCACTTTTGGATTTAGCTTTGTGGACGCAACTGACTTTTTATCTTGACATCTTCGTCTTTATGTGACGCAAATGTTTTTGAAATATTTTCCATTTTCAAAGTCTTGAACCCCATTGCACCATTTTGTAGCTTTGTTCATAGATAGTGGCACAAGTTCATAATTGCATCATGGCGTAATGCGGTAATCACCAAAAGTAATTAAGTACTTGCAACAAAAGTAAAGATTTTCAAATCAGTACTGGGTTGCACTCCTATGTTACCAGTCATTTAGGTGCCCTAGTGCCTCAAACACTGTTCTCACTTTGCATTTTGTCTGTCAAGTTTTTCATCCAGCAGTCACAAACCAAGATCTATCCCACAGAAACATGTTACAGAAATATTCTCTGCACCAGAGCACAAAATGGCCTCACTGAACGTGCATGTCCAGCTGCTAAAGGTTAAAATTAAGGTCAATTTAAGGTTAACAGAACTGCTGCAGTGCTACAGAATCTGGCTTAGTATTGTTTACGGGCACTGCATTCAGAAGCCACCTGCCAAAGGGTAGGAGTTTTGTTGTAGATGATAAGTCTTAACCACTTTTGTAGTCATCAGCATTGCTTCAGTCTTTTTTCCTCACTGTGACAAATTCCCCGCTATGAATTACACTGCCTGGTGAAATCTTCTGGTTGCTGTGACCTGGTGACAAATGAATTAGTTACATTCCCTTGACAGAAATGAGACACATTTCAGTCACTGTAACAAGGTCTGGTCACTGTCGACATTGCCCACTGAGCTGCTGACCCTTGGCTATGAAATTTAATTAACAGAAAAATGGGATGAGGATATTTCGACCTGTGCACTGTGTTTGGTGGCAATGTCACAGGGCTGCTCTGGCAGTAGTGAAGTGCTTCTGGACTAACTCAACAACAGACAGATATGATTAAAAACAGCACTGTCAGTGCCACCAGGCTTTGGATTCACCTCTACTATTTACCTTAGGTACACAATGACTTGTATGCGATTTGCAATTCACTGAGCCATTGTTGCGTCGAGGCTGCTGGTTAGTCTGGCTGAAATATAACCAGCGGACGAAAAACAAAGCTACAAATCAAATGAAATACACATTCCCTGGCTCAGCCTGCTTTTTACTGGAGTAACCTTCAAAAAGGCCACAAAAACAGCTATGGATCACAGGAAAAGTGAAAACGAAGCTCCTGAGGAGAGCCAGTTAAACATATTGGTGTAAAATATACAGGTGAAAGGCAACGGATTTCATCAGGTGTTTCATTTCATACAGGAGAGTCCTCAGGCACACTCATTCAATTCAACATATATACATATATATGTGTGTGTGTGTGTGTGTGTGTGTGTGTGTATGTATATATATATATATATATATATACATAAGTGTAAGTGTTCCCATAACAAACAAATTTCAAGCACTCGCCTTCACATTTCAGTTATACACACTCTCACAATTCGCTCTCTGCATCGAGGGAGTGAGGAGACAAACCAGAAACTTGTCAGTGATAACTGGCTCATGTGACAAAGGCTGGTATGTGTGTGTGTCTTTGGTCTAATCCTGATGATTCAGTTGTCAACAGCACATGCCAACAGCAGATGCTTAGGGGTAAAATTCTCCTTTCCACCTCCATATCGGGGTCCAGTGGCCAC
This sequence comes from Amniataba percoides, assembly GCA_037176925.1. Lineage (NCBI taxonomy): Eukaryota > Metazoa > Chordata > Actinopteri > Centrarchiformes > Terapontidae > Amniataba > Amniataba percoides. The sequence goes on from JBAJHX010000001.1 coordinate 21,656,457, forward strand.
CAAACATCATAAAGTATGAAAACTGACACAGCTGCCGAAAAGAGTAATGCCAATTTCATGTTGATTTTACACACACACACACACATACATATACACACACACAGACACACACACACACACATTAATTCTACCTGTTCCAGTGTATGAAGTGCCACATCCTGCCTCAGCCTTAAAAAAAAGCACAGATTTCAATCAAACCTGCCATCTCAGTGGAAACTGAATAGCAAACAATCAAAATTCAGTGCGGCCAAGAACACAGTTCAACGTGAAGAATTGTAATGCAGTTGTAAAAGACTGGGTTAATTTTGTATGCACCACATTCGGTGAGAAGCGCAATAAAACAGCCAAAACAAAACAAAAATCTTCTCCCTTCTCTAGTAATCTTCAGGTAGCACATTTTATATCCCCCAGAGTCAGCAGGTCCACCATCCTAATGACGCATGTAGGTTTTGGTGACGCCGCAGCCCTTCTCATTAAAGGCATAAGCTCATAAAACATGCCGGCTTCCCTCAGACACTGTGTGGCAAAACACTGTAGTGCTCTCTTGATACATGGGGAATAGTCTGAACTGACTGTGCCCTAAATCTGAAGAACCAAATGTATTTCAGTTCAAGCCCGACTGAGGAGCATTCCTAGTTTTCGTTCAAGGGAAAATACAAGCCTTGCCAGTGTTTGCTTGCATTATGAATTCATTTCTTGACTCCCAGTAGTCTTTCAGGACCATCATACCTTGACCAAAATGTACAAAACAGTTAATTCACAATGAGCGTTTTTATCTTATTTTAAATATCCCACTACATGTAGGATAATTATGCACTGATGTGAGGCTCCGTGGGGTGTGCATACGTTGGGGTGTGCAAAGTTGTGGTCATGTAGAAGCTGACACAAAAACACAGTTTTGTAAGGATTTTAAGTAAATCAAGGATTTAGTGAAATCAGATAATAATTAATTAAATACATAATGTATGATCACAAAGAATCACAAAGATTTTCTTCCTCTTCAACTTTTTGGAGTGGTGTACAGTAGTTTGACTTCACTGGTCTTATTTTCAAAGAACCAATAAAATGAAAAACAGTCAATATTTAATAAATTCTAGCAATTCTTTTTTTTTTCCTCGGCACTCTTTTCTAGTTTTATTATTTTCTATTACTGTTGTTTATAGCTGGTGGAAAGTTTATTGCAAAACAACCTCTATATATCCTGCAGAGACACAGTTATTGTTGTAAAATCGTGACGAGCGGACATTAGCAGGCTAGCGTCCCCGTTAGAAGTTATTTTTATAGATACGTTCTCATCCAGCCACAAGGATTATTAGAATTAATATTAGTATGGGCGGTGCTTTTCTCATCAGTCTCTCCTCTCTCTTCTCATTTGCTGCCTCCGTCATGATTTTGTCACAAGTGTAATCTGCAGAAGAAGATAAGAGGCAGACTGTTCTTGTGTGGGCTACAGGCGGTGTTGATTTTAATGTATTCAGTTTGCTTGTTGTTTAGTCACATGTGGGTGCATGAGTATTGTTTGGATGAGCGTGAAAGCTGGTGGTTTTCTGAGATCCTTGTAATTATTCTCCCCCTGTTGTTTTTTTTTCCTTTTACGTGACATGTTTCACACGAGAACATCAAAAGTTTCTCTCCGCTGCACTCGCCTCTCACTTTGGCTCGATGTACAATCACTCTCTCCTCTTCTCCTCCTTAAAGCTCTCTTCCACTGTTCTTTCATTTTCAGTTTTGCACCGTCTTCCTGTCCTCCTCACGCTCAGCGATGTTCCTTGGTGTGTATACAGCAATGCTGCTGTCTTGATCTGTATTATAACTCACTTTCCCGTTGTCATTTTCTGCTTCGTGTTCACAGTTCTTCTGTCTGTCCCGTGCTTCCCTTTCTCCCTCCAACTCTTTCCTCCCTCCAGCCGTCCTTCACCCTCTACTGAAAGATGGATGGACAGAACAAAGTGGTTAATGAATCAATGAATGATTTTATGTGTGTGTGTGTGTGTGTGTGTGTGTGCGTGTGTGTGTGTGACAGAGAGAAAGACATGGATAGGGAGAAAATGTGTGTGTGTGTGTGTACGTGTAAATTCTGCCTAAATGTGTGCCTGTCTCTTTGCATGTGTGTCTGTGTGACTCAAGCACGAGTTATAGAGTGAATGATTCATTTAGCCCACTATGGTTTGTCAAACTTATTCCATTTAACTATCGTGTGTGTGCGTTCCCCTGCGAGTGTGTGTGTGTGTGCGCACAGGTATGCATGTGCGAAACAGGATATGAGTCTCTCCAAGCGTAGAAATGGTTTTCTCTGGACTGAGCACTATTTAAATGGAAACACAGTAAAATGTGAGAAAAAGTTGTAAAATACTGTAAAACCAAGGTGCATTCAACGTCGCATAGTTGCACGGTTCAGCCTCACACCATCAATCTAATGACATGATCTCGACTGCTGTTGGATACACACATCTATGTGCACACACACACATTCAGAGGCGTGCGTGTATGTGTATGGACATACAGCTGCCTAAATACACAAATATGATGATTAAGGTATTAACACCTGCACACACAGTGACCTTTAATTTCACATTGTTAAAATGTGCACACACAAACACACACAGCACTTATATACTGATACACGTTTTCATTTTTTGTTTTATGATGTGAAATGCACACACACCGCCATGCCTGTGTAGAGATGATTAATAGTCACTGCTCTGTTGGATAATGAACTATAATATATATTACCATTTAGCTATGTTTTATATCTGTGTGTGTGTGTGTGTGTGTGTGTGTGTCCTTTACTTAAAGTCCTTCTCAGGTCTACCCAATGTAATTCAATGAATGCTGATAGTAAGTCCCTCGTTGGAAGCAGAGGTGTTAATCTTTGTAATCTAGTGTGTGTGAGGTTATATAATCCAGTCAGGCTCGCAGGAGTTTACTGTGAAATGTTTGTCAGGTTATTGGCTTTAGAGTCACAGTAATGCCAGCCTGACTGTATTACAGATATGCTGATTTTGAGTTTGCAGTATTTTTATTTGCCCTCTCTGACAGAACCATCATGAAGGATAAATTCATATCAGGTCTTATCATATTTACATTTTTTTCTGGATCACAAATCGTTATTCATCATATAATTAAATGAAGTGATGATGCAAAATGTAAAATAGATAAGTGTTACTGTAATGTAACACCAATGGAATAAAATAACTGTAGCACCTCTGTCATAATGTTTTTGTTTTTTTAGTAGTTCGCTTTATGGACGGCCACCCATTGACTTTGTTGCCATATTTCCTCTGTAATCATACAGCGCTGCCAGTGTTTTTATCTCTGCATTTACATACACTGTAATTAACTATATGATCCATGACTATTGTACCTATTAAGTATATTATCTGTTACAGCTTTTATCTCCCACTACAAGGCCCGTGGAACATGCTGTAATGAAGCTGATACATTAAAAATGACATTTAAGCACAAACTGTAATTCTTCAGTGCCGCTATCTCCAATAATTTCAAACATTAAACAAGGGCACCTGGAGGGAGTTGGGTTTCGTTGAGTTGTGCATGATCCATTATTTCTTTGTTTTACGCTGCTTTGTTGTTTTCACATCACCACGACAACCCTCATCCCAAAAACATGAAAACAAGGGTGCATTAAGTGTGCACGCTTGGCTGACTGTGGATGATGCACATGTGTCTGGAGAGGAGACGGAGAGCACCGTGTGTGTCCTATCAAGACTGCTGTCATGACGCGGCGACATGCGAGCAAAATGAACTTGAACGCTTTCAGCGCTGCATAAAACATTTTCATCGTACTGGTTTGTCTTTCTGCAGTATTTCTGTTGTTTTTGTGTTGCTATATACTCCAGCCACAACTGAGTCAATTTGAAACTCCTTATTGGCCGTGGAACATCAGCGTCTGTCGTACTGTAGGTGGTCACATGCATCTAAAGCACACACTGCGAGTACTGCGAGCTTATCTCCGACACACGTGCACGAGGAGAAATATTTACAGAGAACTACACACTCTTCACCAGTCATCCATTTATCTTGTAAATATGTTACAGATATGGGGCACTTAAGCACAGAGGGCTTTGTGCGTGTCCTGTGTGTGTCTCTTTGTGTGTGTGTGTGTGTGTGTTCAGCCATACTGCAGAAAGCCCTAAAGGGCCTGTGTATTTCCCCAAACACAACATGTATTGATCCAGAATACATGAAACTCCCACAAACCCACACTGATTCTAATACACAAACACCAACAGACTTCCTCTCTCTCTTTCTTTCTCTCTCTCTCACACACACACACACACACACACACACACACACACACACACACACACACAATAGTGTACATGGGTCTACATGAAATCTCTTACTTTATCTGTCTCCCCCACACAACAATTGAAACACACAAATTGAGCTGAGATGAGAGTGTTAGAGTTGAAATATGGGGAGGTTTAACAGGGCTTACATTGTTTTTATGGTTAACACCCACAGAGGACACACATTCTCTCTCTCTCTCTCTCTCTCTCTCACACACACACACACACACACACACACACACACACACACAGTAAAAGTCAAGCAGCTGGTCTGCTGGAAACATCAAAGTAACTTCCCAGCATTTGTGGAGCAGAGCAGAGCCAGAATCAGAGATCAACTTTGGCCTTTTTTATAGCATCAAAAACAATTTATTTGATTTCATATCTTGTGTCTTAGGTAGTTTTTTACTTGTAACTGGGAGTGTTGCCCATCATCATCATCATCATCATCATCATCATCATCATTGTCATCATCATAAAAACTACAGTAATGCCTTTCTAAGAAGTGCTGGACAGGAACCACAGTTCATGCCTGGCCAGGTCATGTTATCAGAAGCCGGTTTGTTATTTTAGTTGAGACAGAGATGCAAGTTTGTGTTTCCCTGCCAAGTCAAGTAATTTGGTTTGAAAGTTGAATATCACAGTTCATTTTGGAAGCAGGTTCTCGAAGGGCTTTCAAAGGATCCACAGCAACATTGGCAATAGTTTGATTTCACTCTAATCTAACAGGTACGCTCGCAGGCTACTGCTGGCTGTTCAAATTGAAACTCTAATTTCCTTCTAAAGTGTAACATGGTTTTGTCTTTTCATAACATATCCTAAATATTTTGGATTTAAAAAGAGGTGCATTTTCAGATTAAGTTTCTGCAGTGGTATCTAACCAAGACACACAATACACATTGTCCTTCCCTCTGCTCATCCAGCACACTGTTTCACATTTAGGTCATGTCCACATCTAAATCTGTTTGGACAGATTACCCTTAAGCATTTAGTCTTTAATTGAGATTGTTTATGTAAACATGATGCCATCTTGATATTTTTAATTGCACTAACCTGCCGTTTTAAGCACAAAAAATGAGCTCTTGATTGAATGACTTGCATGAGAACAGGCAGGGCTCTGTATTCCCCAGGGCTGGATGACAGAGTGATTCAAGACAAGACTGAAAGTAATGAGACGAAATAGGAAACAAGAACTTTGCATGCTTGATTATTACTCTTGTTTGTTTTTATTTGTTTGCTTACTCTGGTGGTGTTCCTTGTTGTTTAACTTCTTTCACATTTTGCTCGCTGCAAGAGTCAAACTGCAGTCCCGGCGTCCTTCAGGTATTTGTTTCTCCTAGATAGTTAATGAGCCACATTTAGTCTCAGATACAAAGTGCGGCTCATTAACTTTCAGGGAACAAAAAACTGCAAGACATCTGCCCTTGACAAACAGGGCTTGACACGTCTTTAACAGGAACGTCAGGCTTCGTCCCAGTATTTACATCATATTTTCTCATCTAAGGCGAAATTTCATTCAGGGGCTCGGTTATCAGTCAAGATCATCTGGTCGATTCGGCTTTCAACCCACTGATCTGAGCTGCCCTAATACTAACACACGTGACATTGTAATGACTATTTTGTGTAGAATTGCTTTAAAGCTTGAGCCATTTAAAGGTAATATCATTTTTTGACCCCTCATATGGGTTTATTTGCATTGTGGAGGTATATAAACCTTCTGTGCTAAGCTACTGTGCAAAGCTGTTATAAGGGCCCTCTTGGATTATTACACCTTTGTTGCATCTTAAAGGTTTGGCTCCCCAAAAAACGCTTCTGAAAGCTTCATCTCTTAAAATAACCACTTCAACTGTGTCTTTTTCTTTGCAGACCTAAACCAAACTGCTCTGTTGCATAGCTCTTCTGGAATGCTTTTTATTTTTCATTTTTATGGCAGTTAAAATTTTATTTGTCGCCCATAAAATGAAACATCAGTCCTCCGTGCTTTGTTTTTTTGTCCTTGCCGCGTTTTAAACCGTCTTCCCGACATTAGTTAACCTCAATGGCATTGTCAACACTTTCCGAAGAGGTTCACAAGGCCTACCGCTGCTTTCACATTTATTGTGACGCACATGCAGGAAGTGTTGAGTTAGTATCAGCGGTAGCTTTCAATCGAGCAGAACAGAAAACAATGGGGCTCCAGCTGTGACAGTGTTGCTTGAGTGACAGAGCGACTGCTGAAAAATAGTGATAAATAAGGGAATATTATACACGGGGGATTCCAGTGGAGCTGAAAATTCAGGGGCGGCATATGAATGAATGCCACAGTAACACTGGTTTGGGTCATAAACAAGTTCCTTTGTGTGTGTGGTGGGATCAAAAATTTATCCCAAGTGCCAGTATCCAAAAGACAGAAGCATTTTTGAGCCCATGAGGAGGAGTCAGCGAAATCTAGCTGTCCACTTCCATTGTTGGTTTGATTGATCATGGACTTTCTGTGAATTTGGAGGGGTTCTGACACCAGTGATTTATCACAAGCAAGCCATGTTATCTCAATTATGTCACTTCATTCATGCTTTATTGGCTTGTGTAAGCATATTTTAAAGAAGTCTGTGGTGTACGTCATTTGTAGTTACCTTTAATTGGAGCAACTTTGAAGAGACTTTAGTACAGCCTGCTGTAAGACTGGCAGACATGTTGGGTTGTTGATTTGGCACTGGCAGTATTTACAGCTCATGCAACATTTCTTATGGGGAGTTTTTGTTTGGTTTTTGGCCAGATTTGTCATCTTGTGATGTGCCGTGTAAACTTTTCAGTAACTGCCTCCTGTGCGGTGAACATAACAGCCTTTGTTGTCAGTGATTGGCCATTTCACACATTTAATTTCAGCACTGTGCAAGTCTGTCTGTTCGGTTGGAAAGGAACATGGGCCGTTTTCTCCCCCTCTGCAATGCTCACTTCCCGGTGAACGGGCAAATGTATGATTAGGCATGTCCCACATCTTTGGCTTAGAGATTTAACATCACCAAACACCAAGAGAGCACTGACATCCATCTAAAAAAGTTATGTGGACAGGTAAATGTGTTTAGGTTTGATTTATGCCCTAAACAAGTGTACACACAGTATACAAGACGATAATAACCATAGTTAAACCTCTGATTAGTAACATCATTCTTCTCGTTCTCTTTTTTTTTATTGGGGCAATTTCTGAAGAATCAATGATGCAGATGTTACACTCTTAGAGACTCAAATTACCTGAACAAAGTGTCTGCTTTGCTTTGACATTTTACTGGAGAAACTGTGATAATAAAGCAAGGAAGGCACAGGCCCCATTTATCTGTTCCTCCCTTACAAGCCACCTCTGTGTATCAGAGGAAAGCTTTAGTGAGTCCCCCAAACTGCTCTGCAGATAATGTTAGTTCATGTCATCTGGCAGAAACAATTGACTTTTGCTTGTTTGGATTTAAATCTCCCATTTTATGTAAAACAGTGTGTACTGAGAGAGAGTGATAGTCTTTTACAGTACATCTTACGTAGGATAACTGAGAGGGTAGAAAAGATACAGCAATTCAGGGACACATAATGTGTAATTTATACATACATACAGCCGATTGGTTTTTCCCACGAGCTATGATGCAACCTCTTGCACTTAAAAAATGGTAATAAAGCATTATATTGTTGTTGGTGTAGGCGCGTGTGTGTGCATGTACGTGTGTGCATCTTTGTTTTTGTCAGTCTGATGATATATGGGAATGGTTGTGACATCGAGTTTACCCACGATTCTGTGCTGCCCAGGGGACCATGAACTGTCACCTACCAAGGAAATTGACTGTTTTGCACACATGCACAGATACACACACACACAGACATTAGTGTATATCTGCAATAAGAGAGACAGAGGAAAATATGCATGTGCACGCATGTACATAGTTGTACACAACAAGACAGACTCTTTACAGATATACAAAAATAAATGCACACAACTCCACGCACACGTAAACATGTAGGAAGACAAATGGATTCATACACACATGCGGCATGAAGAAAGACAGACACACACACACACACAAGCCAATCCATCCATTTTGTATAGTGAGTTGACAGATGTAAATGTGCCCAGAGGACAGCAGGTCTAAATGAAGATGCATTAGACCTTGTGCGTGAGAGAGAGAGAGAGGGAGAGGGAGGGAGAGAGAAGAGCAACAGCGACAGCGATGATTAATGTCCATTTAAACATTTGAGCAATGAACACTTGTGTTCCCATTGTATTGGCTTCTGTTCCTTCCTATTCTTAGCATTCATAAATGCACCTTAATCCTGTTTCATGTCATGTCTGATCTGTGACCTATTAACTTATTTAATTAACTAAAGTTTTGCTGCTATCTGACTAGGTGAAAAAGTCAGTGAATTCAACTTAATGCATGTCAAAGAAAAATACTCACATGCATACACAAACAGTCACGTACGCAGTGAGGGCCCACACTGTCTCAGTTGTATCTCTGCATGCACAGGCACAGAGTGAGCAGAATTAGCCTCACTGTGCTAAAGAAGAGATTTGCTTTACAGGAGGACTTTACAATTGGAGCACATATCATGTGTTAATCATGCAAAGTAAGGTGGCTTCACATGTGCACATAGTATTTGCATGTAAGGACTAGGCAAGGCAAGTGATGTTATTTCTGAATATTTCTGTCCCGTCTGATACGTCACAGCCTCAGGACAGGCCGCTTCTACGATGGGAAGTAACGGCCAGGTCAGGGTTGTCATAGCAATGATGGCAGGATGGAAAAAGATAGAACAGGATGTGTTGGCAGTGCTCTTAAGAGAGGAAAGAAGAGAAAGAGGAGGGGCAGCAGCAAAAGGGGGAAAGATGATGGAGAATGGGAATGGATGTGGTTTTAGAGGTTTTGAGGTTTTTCTGGCTGAATGAGATATTTTCTCTGCCGCCCCTTTTTCTTCAGGGCTGTCTGTCAATGTGAGGTGTTGGGACCTTCAGGAGTTATTGTGGAAGGCTCATGGAGCCCAAAGCAAAGTTTATTAAATACAAAAAAATGACAAGTGAGCAGAAAGAAAGACAGATGGACTGACATTTAGTTTGCTGACGTTGTATTTCCTTTTTCTTCAAGTAATTTCTGTGATGCACTTAGTACTATTTCATTTCAGTAATGCATTTCTCTGAGAGCAGCACAATTAAACTGCTGCTTCACTGGTTGCTTTCATATTAACTAGATAGTTTAGGTTTAAAGTACAGAATGAATTAGTCAAAAGTTGGAGTATGAAGTACTTTTGGCCATATGAACTTATTTGATAATAATGGCAGATACGTTTTCCACAGGGAGTGAACTTTTACAATGTAAGGAGAATATACAGTATGGTCATTGTACTTTGACTTAACATATTAATATGTCAGCATTTTGCATGTCCACAATGAAGCTGTGAGATGCCTTTGAATGAAGAGTTTAGTTGGTTTGAAAGTGAAAGCATGTTGTTCATGCAAGTCAAAGAAAAAAAAGAAAACAGTAAAAAACAGTAACGCCATTAGAAAAAACATGAAAAAGTCAAGCCATTACAGCAGTTCTTTCAAAACAGAGTACTGTATTAAAACTGTGTTTGGGATCTTCACAATTCAGACTGTCTCTGATGTGTCACAGATTAAAGCCTTGGGACTCCAGATTATCATACTGGAAACTGGTTTTACTTACAAATCTAGGCTGAGCCGTCCCAGATCAGAAAATGTACATATGTGAATATTACTTTAGTGCAGATGTTCCTTTTAAGAGCAAGTAACTGTGGATGTGTTTTGTGTTGTGTTATACAGAGGCTTGACTGATGTTTTCTCTGTTTGTCCCCTGCAGCACTCTGTAGCCGCGGGCTAGGTCACTGTTTCCATAACAACCACAGGCCAGGAGCCCATTTCCCAAATGTGTCATTGTGTTATTATTGTTGCAGATGCCATTAAAGGAACTCTTGGCAAATGTACCACTTCTTAAAACTTTCTGGGAAGACATATGCAACTGCTATCATTAAGCTGGGTGAGCTGCGGCAACAGCTCTGAGGCTTTAGTACTGTAAGTAGTAAGAAACATGAAGTAGTTGCTGCTTAGCTGTCGATATCCTTCAAATCGATTTTGCTACTTCTGCAATAAGAGTAAAAAGAAAATTTGGAGACAAAATCATGACTTGTCTACGGAAGCGCAGAGCTGCCAACCCCTAAAATATTTTAGGCTCATAATCATGTAATTACATGATATGTATCATGT
>JBAJHX010000001.1:21684401-21698693 GCA_037176925.1 Amniataba percoides
AATATATGTGTCCCAGCTAATAATGAGCAGTTTCTCCCAACTTACTTGCTGGGCTGCAATATTTTGAAACCTGAGTTACTGGCTAATGTGAACTTCATTTCACCGAGATTATTTGTGAAACATACTGAAGGCTACAAGGAGGCGAGGGTGCAGAATGAGGGCAGACTCATGGGATACAAAATGAATGGCACATATGGGGTCAGGAAGACAGAAAAAGAGATTTCATAAGACCTCCAGGCATTTGTGTCGCTGGTGCCTTGTGAAGTCCAATGGCTTTATCACACTGTGCATTTCTTTTTATATTTCTCTGTTTAGCGAGTGAAATGTCATCAGGTCACACGGCTGCTTTGGTATGCAGTCGAGGATCAGCCCCTCTCAGTGTATGTATTTGCTCAAGTTTTCCATGAATCAAGATGACAATCCCGATTCATCAAATTACTTTCTTCATCTGGGAGGAAAGTAATTTGACCACTTAACTAAATTCATATCACAGACTTCTTCAGAAAAGATGGTAATCTGTGATAAAACTGCCAGTTTGTCTAAGTGTCAGGAGCATCTGTCTTGTGTGTATATTATTTTAGTGCATAAATATATGTAACAAATATGAACAGATCTTAAATATATATTTTGTTTACCATATGACAGCAAAAAAATGTTACCAGTAACCTTGATTTCATGGATAAACCACCAGATCAGCTCCGCTCCTGGCTAGAGATTTTTTCCAAAGATTACCATATTTTCTGGACTATAAAGTGCACTTAAAATCCTTAAATTTTCTCAAAAATCGACAGTGCGCTTTATAATTTGGTGCGCCTTATGTATGAATTCTGGTTGTGCTTACTGACCCCAAACGGATTTTATGTGGTGCACGGTGCTCAAAAATCTGTCAAATAGTTTTAGTACGACTTTGGTAAGCTACGAAGCTGCGCTGCTTGATGGATTGTTGGAGCATTACGGCCACCATAGTCAGGAGCCTCGCAGAGTGATACATACTGTGTGTAATGCGCCTTATAGTCCGGTGAGCTTTATATATGAAAAAAGATCGAAAATAGACCATTCATTGACAGTGCGCTTTATAATCCAGTGCGCCCTATAGTGCGAAAAATACAGTAAGTCAATTTTTATTTCTAATCATGGTGGACATATATGAATAGTTAAGGAAACTAAGAGAATTGATTATTGATTGAACCTGATGATTCTGGTTGTGATGATTGATCATGGAAAAGCCTCCAGCACAGCAGAGTAATGTTAGAACTAGATGGTGTAAGGAATTATTCAGATATTCAGAATATTTTAGCTTCTTTGTGTAAATATCACCGTCCCATGGCGAATAACATGGGGAAGATTTTATTTCGGGAACACAGACAGAAATGCGCCAACATCTGCAGATATACAGAGGCAACGTTTCACACAATGAGTTCAACACACGTTTGTTTGTGTGCACCGGGATTTTGGCGAGCACATAAACAGCTTATTCCGAATAAAGACTTTACACAGAATGTAGGTCATTATCCGTAATGTTGTCGCAGTCGTTATCTTTGGAACAAATTCTCTTTCTGATTACCTGAAATGAGCTCAGTTTCATTAATGTTTACAGCGGGTCTTCACTCAAAAGCTTCCCCTCTCCCTCTCTCCCTAACCTCTGCCCTTCCACCTTGTTCTCTTTCCTTCATTTTTCCATCTATTTTCTTCTGCACTCCCTCTGGCTATCCCTTCTTCTTCCCTCTCTTTCACCGCCCCCTTTCTGCCCTCCTCCCCTTCTTTATCTTGGTCTTTCAATGCAAAAGACAAACTGAAATTCTTATAGCCCAACAGTGTTACTACTGTCATTTTCTTCAACCAAATGAATTCCTACTCTGCTGAAGGCCATTATATCCAAGAAGCACGACCAACAGCGATTAATCATATTTTGTTCCTTTTTGCTCACTACATTATTCACATTGATTTTTAACCCAGTTGCCAGTGCAGAAAACTCAAGATTTAGCTATAATGTATCATCACCACGATAGTCAAGGATTTTTTAATAAGCTGTGGTTTCTATGCTGATTTAAGGAGGCTGATGGAATATCAGAATTTTCACATTAAATGAATCCCTTCCCATCCTATCTCTCTCAGACTTCTAACTAAATGAAAGGCAGTAATTGCCAATTAGTCCAATAATTGAGTAACAGGGTCACTACACATAATGTGATGAAACTGTTCCCCACAAATCAGGTCTCCTTCCTTAATCCATGACACCTTCAGGAAGGCATGTGCCTGTTGTGGGGTGTTTACATGTGATAAACAAAGTAAGACATAATAAGATAAAGGAAAATCAGGTCCTAGCTTATAAGACATTTTAAAGTAATACCAAACCTAATGTGAACAGCATAATATGACCAAGAACTTCAATGAAAAGCACCACCACAGTTCAAGAAATACAAATACTGCCATGCTTGTGATCAGTCCAGGCTAATATATCTTAACATATAATGGATGGATTACAGTGGCATTTGGTACAGATAATGAGACAATGAATCTCTGGTCCCCTAACTTTTCCTTTAGTAACGCCAGCAGACTGAAGCTGGTGGATGTTAGTATAGTCTTGGTACACGTGTTCATGTCCCCCAAGAGCAATTGCAATGACCTTTGTAATAACATTCAGTGTAATCACTATATATCGCTATGATAAGTTCAGAATTTTTATTCGTCCAGAACTTTGTTATTTGATAAAATATTGTCAGTCTTAGCTGCACATCGTGTTTGGTGTTGATTATAAAATGTTAGTATGTAAACATGCTAAACCAGGACATGATAACCACATTTGCTATAAAACAGCATGCTGAGATTAGTATTTAGTTTTGAGAAATGGCTCACAGAGTTGCTAGCATGTAGACCCGTAGCCTTACTGCTTCATAGCAGTTTATCTTTATTATTTAGTGAATTTACTTCCATCTGTCTCCTTTGTTAGTGGTGGCTATTTCTTACTAAATTGGTTCATGACCCTTTCAACAGACTTAAAGAGAGTAAAAAGAAAATCACTGTAATTCGAAACACAAAATACCTAATAGTCACACAAAATACGGGACTATAAGTAATCATGCAATTACCTGGTTGGGTTTTGTTAAAGGTGAGAAGATTTGTTCCATCCATGTATTATGCTGTATTTTATTCTCTTTTTTTCCTCCTCTCTTTTCTGTTACCTCTGACTTCTGTCTTTACCTGCACCACTTCTCTCTCTCTCTCTCTCTAACACACACAGCCTCATTTTTAATTACTTTATTGGCTGCGATAGAAACAGTAGTAGCAAAGTAATTTCCACGCAGTCATCCATTTTCTAGTTGCTTATCCAGGTCATTTTCTAGTCATTTAACCAGAGCAAAATCCATTCATTCGGTGGCCACAGAGTAAGACAGCAGCCCAGATGTCATTTTTTGTGAAAATCTTTTCCACCTTTTTTGTGAGATCCAGAGTCACAATTGAAGGACAGGTGGCAGAAGCAGCTTCTCAATCATGACATGGCATCCTTATCATTGAGACCAACCCGGTGATACCATCTCATTTATATCTACATTTTGTCACCAGTTTGCACAACTGCCTGTCAGCTTATTGGGTTGTTTATGGAACAGACAAACACTTATGTTTAATTCGTATCCTAAGCAAATAACACTTTGTAAACTTCTCCAGGGGAAAGAGAGATGACGGTCTGATGAACTCAGAAGGAAAACATCATCTGCAAATAGCAGAAATGCCAAGCTAATGTCACTGCTGGATTCCCCGTGCTTAACACAAACAGAGCGAAAATGCAAGGCACACCCATATCAGGGTCCACTGCCTCGCTCAAACAAACCCGATGGCTCTCACACATCTATACTTTTCACAGCGTCTCCCCATCATAGCCAGTCCCCATCAGTGTTGACATAACTTGAAGTGGATAACGTGATCACCCATTTTCTTTCCATGACCAAGAGAGAGCCCACATAGCTCCTTCACGAATGTGAGGTTCAACAATCAGTCAGTATTTTTTTTCTAGCATCCTGACCTTGGCAGGCTTCACCAGGAAGGTTTAGCTGTGTAATTCCTTGATCATTTGAACACACCCTCTGGCCCCCTTGTGAAAACCTCGGAATGGCCGCCCTTATCTGCCAATTCAAAGGGAACCACAACAGGCCTGCAGCATCTGTGGATGAACCTTGTCCATCCTTAGTGCCTCGCCATGAAGAATTCAGTGACATCTGCCGGAGACTTTTCCCACCCTCATCTTAGCCTGAAACTTTTCTTTCTCCCTATTTGCTCTCCCTTCATGCTCCTCTGTTACATCTTGTTTGACTACTCCCTTTAACTCCCAATTTTTCTCATCCTTTTCTGTTTCTTCATCTTCTTCTCCTCCTCTTCCCCTTTATTTATTTTGTAACCAGCAGCCCCCTCTCAGTCGCCTTTCTCCACTTTGAAACACATCTCTTGTCCTGTTATTACATTTACATTTTAAATTATGTTTTCTGGCTGCGTGATTGTCTGTATGTGTCTGTGTGTGTTTCTGTGTGAGCGCGTGGGTGTGTTATGAGATTAAAAGTGCCGGTGTACCAGGGTTTTGCACTAAGCACTTGGAATAAACAGCTATCTGTTGTGGATAATGTGCTTTCCAACTTTTCTGACTTGTATCCAATCATTTATTTTTATGGTGCCTTTTTGTCATTTTGCAGATGCTCACATCTACATGGACCTGCAATAAGTGCAGCGGTGGAACTTAAAATAATGTATTGCCAGCCACAGAGGCAGCCAATAGGGAGGGCAAGAGCGGGACAGTCGAAAGTTATACCTGTGCCTTTGTGTTGTTCGTGCATCACTAAAAAGTCAGTGGTCTAATAATAGAGAAGTGCTACAGTAAGCACAGAAAAGCCTCCCTTCCTGCTCTCTTGGTCTCTTTGTCCGCTGAACTCCTCTCTGTTTCGTGACTAGGCCTCTCTTCTCCCATTGTCTACTCCTCTCAGGTGTGTCAAAACTTTCCTCTTATCTCCTCTCTTTTTTTTTTAGTTTCTGCAACCTCTCATTTCTCTTTCCTACCACACCTCCTTCTTTGTTTCATCTTCATGTGAGCTCTTTCTTTAGGTTGAACTTTCATTTATCTTTTTCCTCCTCCGCTCTCCATCTCCTCCTCTCCCCCAACACTCCTCTGCCTCCAGCTTCAACTTGCTTTCTCTTCTACCCTTTGTGGCCTGGTGTTTGTAACCTCATTTGGACCTTCCTCTCTCCCTTTTTTTTTAACTTTGACCCTTCCTCACGGCTTGTGTAACCTCTCTCTTCCCATCCATTTAAGTGAATTTCCTGCTCTCACCTCCTCTCCTGTGCTCTTCCTCTATCAGCATCCCTCTTCTTCTCAGCAGGTTTTCTCGGGGGCTTTTCTCCATCGTCTTCCTCCCACGTTGCCTTTCACCTTGTACGTTCTCCTCCTCGCACACTGTCCCATATACTGCGTTCCTGTTTTTTTGTCAAGCCTGTCGTCATTGTCTATTATCCTCACCACCCTGGCCTGTCATCTTTCAAACTCTCCTCTCGTTCGCGCTGTCTTCTTTCTTCCCTTTTCTTCCCGTCCAGTCTCATGTCTCATCCCTCTCTCCTCCTCCTCTCTGACCTCTTGTCTCTCCCTCATTCCTATGTCAGGCTGCTGGCCAGTCCCCATGAATAATGGAGGAGATGCAGCATATCTCTCCACTTTTCATATTTCCCCCTATCTTTTTGTCCTTTCCAACACACAGTGACTTTATTTGTGATGAAGTTCAACTTATTTGTATGTCAACATGCAGCCTGCTAGCTCCGTCCTCCCTACTAAACCCAAGTCCTGATTCCAAAAGATCCTTTTGAAGAGAGGCTGTTTTTCAGCGAGCTTTCTGTGCATTTGTTAAAGCTGCTGATAATTGATTTCTTACCACTAGAGAGCAGAGGGGAGACGTGGAATCACCAAAATGTGCAAAGAAACACACATTTGTTCATTATAAGTACAGAGCCCAAACAAGAAAAAATCTGCCAGAGCACTATGCATAAAGACCTCCTCTGGGAATGACTAATCACTCTTAATCTTTTTGAAATGCAGAAAGGATTGAACACAGATGGTTCCGGTGAGGCAGACCACTGTTGCAGGCGTCAAGTGTGGCACAGCGAGCGATTGCTAGTGTTTCAGCTAGCTTTAACTTCAAGGTCTCCCTCAGGGCAAAATGGGTTTAAGTGTGGTTACAGCCTCTCTGAAGCAACGTTAATCTATGGATTTAACTTTTGTCCAGTTTGAACTTACAAATGTGTCTTTAGGTCTTTGGTCTCACAGCTCCACAGGAGCCTTCCACAGACATCTTACCAAAATGTCACTCAAAGGTGCTGTCATCATGTCTGTTCATGTGAACGCAGCTTTGTCAGACTCGATAAAAACATCAGCATTAGCAATTCAACAATTTGTGTAGCACTGTTCTGGAAATCTTTAGGGGGAAAGGGGCCAGGATTGTCAGATGTTGCCAGTGGGAAGCCATTCAGATCATCCAGATTGTTTATTTGTTTAAAATGAGCTCATGAAAAAATGTAGTGAGCAGCTCCCAGATGACTTTTGTTAAGTCTCTCTCTTTCCCCAAAGTATTTCTACAAAACATTGCTGGAAAACAAATTGCTAGTGAAGTTGTAAAAGGGTTCAAGTTTGGATAAAAAAAATTTCCTTGATGGAATTATGAAGTGCACGGTTGGAATTTCACAGCGAGTTACACTGATGTACCAGTGTATTAATAACCTGAACACACAGTTTATATCCTATACATATTCTCATGTGATTGATCTTGATAATAAACAAAATAATAAAATGTGTGAATTGAAAATAATATCATATCAGCATCATCACATATGAGAAGTATCTTCCATTACATAACCACCATGTTGCAAATGCTGATCTGAGGCTATAACAGCATGATATCTATGTTGATTTCCCCTATTTATTTTTATTCAACCTTTATTCTTTTGCATGAATCTTTATATCTCATTGAGACCCAGGGTCTCATTCTCAAGATAGACCTCGTGTGTGTTTCACTGAACAGGTGTAGTTGTTTTTCTTTAGGACAAAAATATGTTGGTGAGATCCACCACACATCTCCTCTTATTTCTACTACATTAAGCTATATTGAATAATAATAATAATAATAATAATAGTCCACACAGCAGTTAAGTGTACATAGTCAACTATACAGTCTTAAAAATTACTAAATGTTGAGAATTTTGCGATACAGTTTCTAATGATAGCCAATTTTGAATTTAATATGATCTGGAAATGATCTCTTAAACATTAATTCACTGCCATTTATACATGACTTGATTCTTTTACTGTTGTATGCGCAACAAGAGATAAAATATTTATTCTCCCTCGGACGTCATTGACTTTTTAAATAGTTCTTTCTCATTTCTTTGAAATATATCAATATCTATCTGTATTTATCTAACATTATATCACCAACCTTAATTCAAATTTAGACTGATTTCAGTCGACAAAACACAAAAGTTCAAATTTTTTTAAAATCATAATTTAATGCCAGACTAATTGGGTAAGAACATTTCCTTTTACCAGGATAATTTAACATATGTAGTTAAGATAAAACCACACCCTCGCAAATGTAACAAGGTCAGAAGTGCACATAAATTAAAAAAATGAAAGAAATTGTCAGAAATCTACAAAACCAAGTAATATATTTTTTTACTGGAGCCTTTAGGGAAGTGCATAAATTTTACTTGTGTGCCTGCCCACGGAGGTCATAGGTCGGGGCCAGAACATGGGTCAGAGCTGTGCTTGTGTTCAAAATCACTACCTACAGTATCCAACAATGCAGTATTACTGTCTGTCATTTTATTTAAATGTGATTTTTATGCACCACAGCACCCCAAAAAATTCCCTTTCCTTCAGACTCATATCCCACATGTCACTGTGTCACACTACCACGCATATCTATTTAATCACAGATAAACAAATAAAGGCCACTTGTCGAAGATCTTCACTGCGTATACAAGAGTGAGATCGCCTTCAAGCAGTCTCACTGGCTGCACCTCAGTCTCATCTGACCTTTTTTTTTTTCTTAATTTTTTTAGATGTTTCTTACACAGATATAAAAATTTGAGTCTGTGATAATAAGCACTCAGTAAGGTCTTCGAAAAGGCTTCTTTTTTTCGCCACTTCTCATATTTTTTCTGCCCTTTTCCTTATCTGTGTTTCTTCCTCCCTCCCTCACTGTGTCTCTCTATCTTCTCAGTACACCTGCGGCGTTATTAAAGGGCAGTTACAGTGGCTCTTGTTGCTCTGGGGAGGCTGGTAGAACATTAGCTTCCAGGCAGTCTCTTACATCATTTCCTTTTTTTTTTTTTTGTCTCTCTGTGCTGTTTTTCCCGTTTCTTTTCTTTTTTATCGTTATTTTTAAAAAATGTTTTCTACCTCCGTCTTCGTTGCCGTTGGTAACGAAATGCGAGAGCGGCTGAAGCTGATGTAAGACTTACCATAGGCAACCAACTCATCGTCTCAGTGATGATATTGTGGAAACTGTTGAGGATGTGAACTTACAGCTTGTCTACTAAATTATCTTCTTTACTATTCTCTTCTTGTGTTATTTTCATTAAAAAAAAGCGTGACGTATAACTTTTTTTGTTGTTTTTTTAATTACCTAAATTGTATCCTGACCCCAGAATCACAGAAAACAGAAATGCATACCTCCATCTTATAATTTCACCATGACTTTCTCTTCCTTTCCAAATAATCAGAGCTGTTTTTTCATTCTCGGATCTTTTGCATGAGTGTAGGCATATTTTGATATATGTTTTTGGCATATATTGGTGCATTTTAACACAGATTTTTTTTCAGCAAAGATTTGTTGAATATCCCCTCAGTTAAACACACATGGGTCTAAGTATTGTACTGTACCCAGTGCAGCTGCGGTGCTCTGCTTCTGGTCAGTGCTGATCATTATGGGGAGGGATAATATCATTCAATTCCCACATCCGCATTTTCCAAGCCAGTGGAACAAATTGCCTTTCAGCTAAAACCTCCTTAAATTACAGCCAGCCTTTGCACTTCGGAGGACAATGCAAAGTGACATCAAAATCATACTTTGAACTCTCGGGAAAGTGCTGCCTCACATAGGAGTATTTTTTATGTGAAGGAAGTAATTTAGATCCCGGAGTCATTTCCGCGAGCTGCGTTCTGCGTTGCATGATGCAATGCATTTGCGATTGTTTGTGACGAGTAATTTCACAACGTTTTTCACAACAGTGGTTGGTCGTGCTGCAATCCAGAACGCTACAATCTGTAATTACATGGCAGCAATTTTGAAGCGCTTTCCTCCACCAACTGCATTTTTGTGCTGTTGTCTCATATAAGCTTCACATATCGAAATACATAAAGCCCATTTTCCCTGAGCACATCCATGAACCCAGTGCACGTGCTATAACAGAAAATTCTGACAAAAATTGTCTGCTCAGACATAATCTAATACATAATCTCTCTGTCAGCGGGATATTGACCAACAGTGTGGCCCATACAGAAACGGAACAATACGTGCACATCACGCAACAACGATATAACTCATTTTCAGTTAATTCACTGGAGAGGTGCTCCGTGCAAAGTGGATACTGTGGATTTGCAGAAACAACAGCTCAGAGTTTTGTTACATCACACCATCTCTTTCCTGTCTGCCTTGACTTTCTCTGATGAATTCTCCATAGGATAGTATAAATACACTAAGGAACAATAAGTGAGTAAATGTGGAATTCTGAAAATGTGAGTCTCCATGGGTCTTAAGTTTTGGCTCTCCATACATTCTTTGATTACCTCTGTTTGGTGCTTGTTGTGTTTTTTTTAATGAATAATTTCTTATTTGCTTACTTCCAGGCTGACTGGTACGACCCTGCCCTCACCGGTGATATCAAATAAAAACTGGCTTCGGATACATTTCACCTCAGACAGCAACCACAGAAGAAAAGGATTCAGCGCTCAATACCAAGGTATATCACACCCCTCCCCTTTAATAGCACCTGTATAAAGTACTAATGTGTGCATGTCTTTATTTATATACAGTATGTGTGGGTTGACAGAGGAGTTTGAATTTAGGGTCTCTTTTACATCTTTATTTCTACATTTACTGTACAAATACACACGCAAGAACATACAAAAAGTTATAATACAGTAATACTGGAAATTCTCGCGCATCATATAGTTATATATTTTAATTGAAAATAGCAGTTATTGGGGACAGAAGCCTGAGACCACCTGGCTGGACTTGCTGGACCTTTTCTATCATCAAATTGACTGGTTGTATGACTTAATTAGCATATTAAGGTGCATATTAGTTTCCACGTGGCAGCTCAGATTTAATTGGCTGCTTCCAGCGTGAAACATGGAGGTCTGAGACCTGTCTCTCTGGCTTCCTGTCTGCCTCATCACTTTTCCTATTCACTTTGTGCTGTCTCTTTCTTCCTCTGTTGTCGGTCTCTTGCTCTTCCCGTTGCCTTTTCTGTATGTGGTGTTTGGATTTGTGTGTGTGTGTGTGTGTTTCAGAGAGAGAGAGAGAGAGAGAGAGATAGAGAGATGTGCTTTTCATGCCAACTCTGTTTCTCAGTGGAATGTAGTTTGGTTGTAGCACAGATTTTTCTGTTATCCTCTGCAATGCTGCTACTTAGGGTACAATAGATGGAATAGATTTTAATGCTGCTCCGCTGCTCTGCTCCTCTCCCCCTTTTTTCTCCCCTCCCTTTTCCCCACTCCTCTATGGCTTTTATTATCTTCTCCTTTTCCCCTGGTCCAATTTCCAGTTTCTGCCACTTTTGTATTTGTTGTGGTTTTGTTACAGGAGCAAGGGCATGTGAGGCACTTTTGCATTGCAAAGATGCACAGTAATTTAAGTTTAATTTATAAGCATTATTTATACTTAATTGCATAACCCCACATCTCCTCTCCTCTCTACAGTGAAGAAAGCAATAGAGTTGAAGTCCAGAGGAGTGAAGATGATGCCCAGTAAAGACTCCAGTCACAAAAACGCTGTCTGTAAGTAAACTACTGTCTCCTTTTTGTGGGTTTTCTGTCTACAGTGTGACTGTACATCATTTAGAAAGCTTAGAAAGCCTTTTGAAAAAAAAAGAACTGGAACACATTTGGTCTCTCTCTCTCACACACACACACACACGCTTAACTGTATGCACACAAGGACACACAGCCTGCATCCATCTTTGATGTGGCAAGAGCAGTGATTTCATCTATTTTTCACTGAGGTTGCCCTTCGAGGAGACAAGAATTAGCACCACACCAGTTTTTTTCTCTTTCCCCTCTTTCCTTCAAAGGGTCAGATGTACGTGTGAAACCACTTCTGAAATAAATTGAGGTTATTTGTGTTTACAGAAGTTTAGTTTATTTATAGACGCAAATCTATATTGAAATACAGAGAAATTCTATTTTTATGTTGCATTCAACTTTTGACTTCTTCAAACTGTGTAAACCAATGAGGCAAATACAATCGTTTTACCATTACTTGTATTACTTATATCAGTAACATAATATTGTACATGTATCATGATACCAAAACTCATACTCATAAGCCTCTATTTAGTTTCTGTCACGATGTCTTCTTTCATTTTAACGCTGAAGATATCTTTGGGCCTTTTTTTATCACACACAGTGAACCCCCTGTGCCGGGGGGGTCAGGGTGATAATCTGACTACAGCACATAATAAACTCAGTGCAGCATAGTGACTCACTTTCTGCTGGCGATAGCTGTTTCCTCCCAGTGAATAAGTACTTGTATTATCCATTTCGGCTTTTTATTGTGTTCTAACTTTCTAAATTTCCAAAAGCTAAGTGGAGTCTGTAGGTTTTGTGTTTGGATACTTCATGTCCAAAGCTGGAAACGGGCCCGCTGCATTTTATTCTTTCCCTCTGGAGGTGCAGCCAAGAATCCAAAAAGAGATGGTGTAGTCTCCATCAGATGAAGTCATTATTGGGTAGATTTTGGGGCTGTCCAAAACCCCTGAGACATTTTGTAAGCCAGGAGAGAAATAGTGCGTACCTATAGTGAACATTAATGAGAGCAGTGCATGGAGTCAAAAAAAATGTGTCCCTTTTGTTTCTGTCTTGCTACCGTATTTTCTCTTATGTCCCTTTTCATGTCCTCGGCTCGGTAATTGACACATTTTCATATAAATCGTACACTTCACATACTGCACATGCATAATATCCTTCATGTCATTTCAGTGGGATTTAAATGGGTGTCCAGCCTTTCACAACACCATCTGTGACATGTTGAAAGCCACCTCTTGTGCTTTTGAAATTATACAGAGAGAGGAGTTTTGAATACAAAGCATGACTGTATGTCAAAGCTAATCATGAGATTAATTTCCATTCTGGGACTATAATTTGAGTGCTGCAAATGACTAAAATGATGTTTGCAGGAACTCTAACTAACTAACTTTTTGCTCATCCATCTACATGGATAAACACATTAACATGACAGAATAGTTAGCGTCCCATTGTTCTTATCACAGTGGAAATATAATTAGCTAACCAGCCAAGTAGCATTAAGTTGAGTATAATATATATTTAATGTGAAAAACAGGATTGACTGTTGTCATCCGGTGTAATGCTCCTCCCATGAAAAATAATGGCATCATTTGTTACAGCAAATGTTTATATTCCACTGACAAAGCCCCCCTGGCAGCCATAGCTTTTCCCAATCGGGGGCAAAGGAGGAAGAAATGTGACATTGTTATACTGTAAAGCTGCGAAGTCCACAGAGGGAGACAGTCGGGGTGGTTGAACGGGTCAACAAAATATCTGATATTGACATGGGAGTCAGTTGGTCAAATCCTGTTTCCTCCCAGCGGTCAATACTGTTTTTTCTTTGGCCATGATGAGAATTTTAACCCAAACAATGTTTCCCTAACCTTAAGCGCTGTTTTGTTGTTGTTGTTTTGGGCATTTTATTTTATGTCATTTTTGCCTTTATTCATAACGGTATAGGAGTGGACAGGAAATGAGGTGAGTGAAAAATAGATACAGTTATTTAACTTATCGTATATAAGTTATTTTAAGGCATTGGAAGCCTTTCCTAAACTAACCCAAAGAGGAAATAGTTTTATTATTACAGCAGTAATTTGTATGTTTTTGGAAAAAACAATTAAATCAGTTGTCAGATCGAGGAATCCTTCTGTACGTCGTTCTGAAGGACACTTACAGCGACGTACTTTGTCGCTAAATTTGGAGGACTCATTTCATGCAGGACAGGTGTGACTATGTATTTTAAAAATATGGAGTAATTACAAAATAATTACAATACACAATAATTGATAGGTGGATGAAAGAATTTAAATAGCCTCAGCACTTTGTGTCAGTTATTCCGATGTCCAGTATGTGACATGCGTTAAGATAAAACTCAACTGAATTTTGTGAGAATGGAATGTGAAGAAAGCTCACAAAAAAGGTGCTGAATGCAAATCAGTTAAAAAGTAGAAAAACACGCCACACAATGAAAGCAATCAATGCCTGTAGAGCTCCTCGTTTGATTTAAATATCATTGCTGACACATTTCAGCAAACGCAAGATAAAGTGCCCTGCGTGGATTTGATCTCATATCAAACGTTGAGTTTGATATGAAGAAAAACTGTCTGAAATTTTATAATAATCTTAAAAAACTGCACAATGAGAATAAAAAGCAAAGCCTTGTCAGAGAAGGTCTCAAGCTGACTCATAACTCATACACCATTAGTTTGTTTTACTGCTTTCAACTGATGTGCACAGTAGGTGTCAGTTTTCCCAGTTTATTTTTGAATTTAAGTCATTAAAGAAAATGTCTCAAGTGGCTGTGTTTAAGTATTTACGCAGTTTCTGCTCTGTGATATCTTCACACCTGATGAACCATTTTTGCTGTTGCTACCGTTCATACTGGGATTAGAATACATCAGTTGTTGTTTATGAAAGTCAAATTTTCAAGGCAAATATACTTCTCCATTCATAATGTGAGCAGCTGAATCTCTTCCGAGCACAAAGTATTTAATCAAGTTGATCTAAGCTGGGACGCTTTTTTTTTTGTTTGTACCTCAGGAAAAATAGTTTTCACCTCAGTGGCAGCTAATGGGAATCCAAATAAACATCAGAATCAGAATCAGCTTTATTGCCAAGTACGTGAACACATACAAGGAATTTGACTTCGGTATTTTGCAGTACCCTCTCATGCTTGACAAATAGAAAAAATTTAAATAAATAAACACAAATATATAACAAAGAAACTAACATAACCTTAACATTACGTAACAAAGAAA
>JBAJHX010000001.1:21701310-21721299 GCA_037176925.1 Amniataba percoides
TAGATAGATAGATAGATAGATAGATAGATAGATAGATAGATAGATAGATAGATAGATAGATAGATAGATAGATTAAAAGCCAAAGCTATAGAGTGGTATAAAAGTGGTAACTAGAACAGTATAAAACGCTTCAAATGAAAGTAGCCCATCTTGCCCTCTCTCAGTGGTAACATTAGCTTACTGCTGAGGATGTGTCATAATTATAGAGAGGCTGAAAGATTGTGATTAAGGGGTTTAACTCCCTAGACAATGACCTAGAACTGTAATGAATCATCATTGTGAGAGTGTGATTTATAATCAGTGTTTTCTTCAGGATTGTCAGCCAAGGTGGCGCTGGGCTGCCGTCTACTCAAATGAAAGTAATGTGACTACTTGAAACTCAGGCATCAGACGATGGTAATGCGCCGCAGCATTACAACAGTTTTGGCTGAACCTCACAGTGATGTAGTCTGTGGTTGTATATTATTATTATTTGATACTTGTCTTAGATGGCACAAGGCTCTGTCTCAGCACCACAACAAGTGTATTTACTTGGAGAATCTTGTGGGCTCAGTAAAATGATGCCAGGTAGACTTAAGCTCTTGGCTTGATTGACCTGTGAGCATTAGAGGATGGGGAGACAGAGAGGGCAGAGTGGATAAGAGGCGACGGGAAGAGCAGAGGAAGAGAGCATATCAACAAACTGCACTTCACACATTTCTCTCCTCATCCAGCAGGCATCTGAAGAGCGCCTCAAAAGCTCTTACCTGAAACACATGTCAGCTGATTACACACACACACACACACACACACACACACACACACACACACACACACAAATAAACAAACACACTCTCCCACGCTCTCTCCACCTCTCCCTTTCTCCTTGCATTGACTCCCTGACCACTCTTTTTTAAGATGACTTTTCTGTCATCTGTTACAACAGCTAAACTTGTGCATGGCTTTAAATGCTTAATGCCGATGTATTTTGTGTTTATTCATCTTTACATTGCCCTCTAAGCCAGTAGTTTGCCATTTTTCTCCAATTCCCTGAGCCACTGGTTTGTAACTCTTTCTCTCTGGAGCTACAACAACATTTTCAGAATAACTTAGCAGAGAGTTTGGCAACACTTTCCATGAAGACCACATCTTTAGTGCTGTATACAGGCATTCATAGTGATTATGATGAATTCATAATGCTTTATGAAGATACTCACAAACCAAGCTTATATGTTACTTACAATGAATTAAAGTCCACATGTCTTGTGAATGCTCTTTATTAGTTAAAAGGTAGAGTACTACTTACTTATAGCTAAATGACACTTCAACAACTGAAAGGATTAATAGTATACTATAATAATCCATGCAGTATCACAAGTCATCATTGTGTGTGTTAAGCAAAACACTGTCCTCATTGATGCATCCACAATAATGTCCTCAGTATAATTCATAGTTGGTGGTCAGTAAAACATAATGCATGTCATGTATTTTAAATAATCTGTGCTACATCAGAAGTTACTCATGCAGTACCTATTCAAAGACAGCTGAATGCTTGACCTCCAGTGTTACTATGATAACATAGTTATGGAGGTTTTTGAGGTTTTTGAGATTTTTGAGGTGTGTATAGGTGAGTAAAGGTAGTCAGAATGTATATATCAGTTAAGAGCATTCATGAGACCCTGGAACTTCTAAACCATTATACGTCACATTTATAGTATTTATGAAGCAGACAACATTACATGTGTAATCATAAAAAGTATAATGTAATCTTAAAACTATAGATACATTACAATTTGTTGTGAATGGACTCACAAAGCACTGTAGATCAGATCTTCACAGAAAGCGTTACTGAGATCAACACTAACATTATTTAACATTATATCAGAAGCAGATATTTTGACTTAAAATGATATCCTGAGATACTAAATGGATTCAATATTTGGACGGATAGTTTTCAAGTTTGTAAATTACTCCTGTGTCACACTTGATGGCCAGAACTAATAATTCATGATACAGTCTTTAAAAAAACGAAAAAACAAAACAAAAAAAAATAAAAAAACATGCCACATCTAATTTGGCTGCGTCAAGGACTAATGCTGATGGCAGCAGCCACATAATCTCTTTAGGCTTGTTGGCATGTCGAATACTGTTGTAATTCTGGCAGGTCAGTCGGCTCGTCCTTTTATTTATTTTTTTATATATTTACATTTTAATCTTTGTGGAAAACATTTACAACTCATATGTAAATTAGTTGCATAAGGACTTTTATACATGTACAAATTGAAGTTATGTAAATTACAGAACACGGGGATGAATAAATCAACAAACACAGCCAAAAGAGGTAAAAAATTAAAACACAGAAATAGTAATTAAACGCCACACTGTTGGAGCAACTGTGTCGTATGTGAAATACTAAAGTAAAGAACAAGTACCTGAAAATTGTAACTAAAGTAAAAGTACTTAGTTGTATGTCACCTCTGCAGCAGCCACATAGTCTTTATTGCCTTGTTGAATACTTTACTTAAGGGTCAGTGGACTTTTTAAAACATGCCTTGAAACACTCTGCTCCAGAGTACTAATATTTTTCTGACAGGCATGTGAGGGAACATCCCATGCACGGTTCACTGGGATATGACTTCAGGGTGAGCGTATGGTGAATGTCGCAGCAAGAACGGAGTCATTTAGTGAGTTTAAAGTGCATCAATAGGAGTGGGCGCTGACAGGAAGTGGAGGTCTTTCTCAGATGTCAGTGCCGCAAAACGTACATTGGCACCAACAAGGAAATGAATCACTTTTTACAAATTTCAGGGGAAAAAAAGAAAAGTTGACTCGCTGAGATGAAAGGTTTGCTGAAGACACTTTGATGGTATGGAAATGACACCATGCATCATAAGCTTGTGTTTAAATGTTGAATGGTCTTTTAAGTGCAAATATGGGATTAAGTCAGCTTGAGGATTTTTGACATCAGCCCAGCAGTGATATTTGGCAGCCCCCCCTCCCCTCCATAACAATCTCATGTTGTTTGCATGAGCTGGATTTGTTTCGGCTGTGCGAGCCTTTGTATTTGATGCCAATGAAAGCCATTTGAACACTGGTGATGGAGAAAAGGGATGAGAGAGCGCGACATAGAAAGTGTGTTTTAGAGTGTGTTTGTGTGGTGATTTTTGGACAGAACATCAAAAAAAAAACCCCAAAAAACAGCAGAGCAACAAGACAGCTTTTTCTGTTTGCATCATATCTCGCGCAAACTCGCAGCATCTATACACTCGCAACCCCACAGCGCGCACACACACGCATGCACACAGGCATTCAACACAATCACACAAACGCAGCAAATCATTCATCAATCTTTTATGCTAGGTTGCACAAAACTTCGGCATCCCTTTGTAAATTGCAGCTAATGTGTGTGAGAGAGAAAACACGAGGCGAGCAAGCCGAGAATACAAAAGTGGAGTGAGTGGGAGCAGAGGCAGATGATAATGACAAGAAGATAGAAGCAAGTGGAGAAAAGATCCAAGGAGAAAGAAAGAGAGGGAGAGACTCAGAGAGGTCAGATATTCCTCCTCTCTCCAGGTCATACTCGACAGTCCTCCAGGATATTGTGTCTTTTCTTTCTTTTTAGTCGCTGTTCAGCATTCTCCTCATTCTCCTTCAATATTATTTATTCTCACCTCCCTTTCCCTTTATTTTGAGTTTTTTTTGCTAACCACCATTATTCATCCTCAGAGTTCCATTAAGACGGAGCTGGTCTAAACTGGTTTCTGTCATGTTGTCTGGTCTCATTTACATTTACATTAGGTTTTAGGCATGCAGCAGATGCTCCCAGCCAAAACCAAGTCTGAAATCAATGCATGACCCTAAATATGAAAAAAAAAAGTCATGTGTTTTGTGTTTGTGCAGGTTCCTTTTTCAGGAACACAGAATATCATGCAGCCAGATAAAAACAGGAGGCAGTGAATTGCTGAAGACAGTTTGGTTCATTAAATCTCTGGACATGTTGGTTTTTATTTCTACCAAAACAGACCGTTTTCACCACCATTTTAATTTTCTGAAAACAGTTTTTTCTAACAGTTTCTCCCTGAAGGTGTTTAAAATTTTCATGTAAATTTGTACACTACATCTTTGAATTTGCTCATGAGTATTAAACAACATTTTGAAAATAGTAGATAAAGTTTATTTTGAAAGCTGGCAAATAGGAAAGTGAGGCATATTTCTTAACAATGTTTGAAACATGGGGAAAAGTTTTTCTGAGTAATATTGTCTATGAAATATGTCATTTTTTTCAGGGGTGGAACAGCAACAATAAAAAAGTACAAATGTGAAAATACCCAGTTTGAAGTGTTAATTAAAAGTCAAAGTACTCATTATGGTGTCAGAGTGGCTCCTGACATTGTTACATTTTTATATGTTACATCTTTTTTATTATCAGTGAAGTATTGGCCTGTTTAATATTGTAGCTCGTCATGGGGGGTTATTTTTAACTACTTTATATAGATTTGGGTAGTTTTATATGAATTTAACATTTACAATGTGGTCTTGTATTTGGTATATAAAATTTGAATCTCTAAAGTGACTAATAACTTTGGCTGTCAAAGTGAGGTAGAAAAGTAAAGTTTTACTGTATAAAGAAGGACAAAATTGAAATGCTTAAGAGAAAGGAAATAAAAGTAAACAGTCCTGAAAGTTGTACTTGAATACAGAGCATGAGTAAAAATACTGCTACCACTGTTAATTTTCACGTTCTTAATTTGCTTAGAGCAATCTGTCAAATGTTTAAGTGGCATCTGGGTGATTAAATTTGAGTTGTGTTCAGGGACAAGTTTGAGTTTAAAAGTTTGGGCCTGTTCACACTTTTGACTTGTAAGGAAGTTAATGCCTCAAAACTGACTGCTTTTAAATATGTTTTAACCTGAGGCTCTGCAGACTGCTGACAGTAACATAGAACAAGAAACATTAAACAAATGAACACCGAGTCATTTCTTAAAGAGGAAAAACTGTTTTCTCTGCTTATTGGTTTACTATTTGTTAGATAATAAGTAATCTGCATAATAATCAATAGCTTGAAAGCTGCAGGTGTGTATTGGCTTCTCCCAACATGCACGTTTGCCAGTATTTACAATAACAGCCTCCCTTTTTTTGTTATCATGGGTATGGTCCAGTTTTACTTTAGTAGTTTTGTTTATCATTTAACTTTATAATTTTGTTGGAAACCTTTCAGTCATAAAGCCAAACTTCAGTTCAAGGTTGTCAGAAGTCTGAGTTGTCAAATCTGCATACGTGGAACTTGTCACTGTAGCATACTTGAGATTATGATGTTTTTGTTTGTAGAAAAATAATACAGTCTTAGTGAATTACACTTGTTTTGCATGTATTCTATCCTGTGATCCCGATAAGTGCTCCCCAGTCCATAGACCTTTTTCACATCAGACTGTTTGTTTCATAGCAGGAAAGGCTCAGGTGCATTTGCTGACCTTGTTCCAAGAAGTGAGCTGGTTTCAGGGTCTTGGTATTGTGCATGCTAGTTCACCGCCTCGGCTTATTGGGACACTTGATGGAACTAACAAAATCAGTATCGCCTGTGCTTTTCCTGCCACATAAATATTTCTTCCCAGAGAAAAGGCCTCTTTGAGTAGATCAGAGTCGTTGTTCACATTAATACTGTATGTAATACTGTATATGATAAAAATAGAATTATTATTCCTGCTACAATAATTGGTTGGCTTGAATAGTTTCCAGATAAGAGCTGTCAAATCAAATCTTAAGTGTTTTTTTCTTCTTAAGGAAAGATAAAAACACAGCTGATACATTTATTTTGTGACGTATGACAAATCACAGAAAGGCTGATCCTGATAAGAGTGTCCTTTGCTGCTACTTGATGAGGAACTTTTTTATCTTTAAATCTCCTGCATCGTTAATATTATTTTGCGTGTCAGGTAGAAAAATAAACAGGAAAAAGGCTTTATTTTTTGTACTGAGGCCTGTGTGTTTTTGACACGTGTTTCTGAGTCAGACAGAGAACAGCTCTATTTTAAGATTCAAAGGGTGTGTGCACGCATCATTTCATGAAATCTCAGCAACAGTTGGGGATATTTCTCACAATTGTTGACAAAAGGTGACAATTGACACTGCTTACCATATGTTTTTCTTTTCTACTCAGTGAGTCAAAGCGGCCTTGCTGGTGATGTTTGTCCAGATCCCGGAGTTCCAGAAAATGGCAAGAGGATGGGCTCAGCTTTCCAGTAAGTTCATTTTATTATTTCAACCGCTCCAGGTCGCATCAAGTATATTAAAAACACCCACAAGTTCCTCAGAGATTGTTGATCTTTTGACCCACACGGGCATCACCATTGTGTGTTTGAGTGTGTGTGTTAGATATGCAGAAACCAGACTGCAACCAGAAATGATTTCACTCAAAGGTCATGTGATAATCGCACGGAGCAGGAGAACTCTGATTATTGAAAGTTAACCAGAAATATTGAGTCTTGCTGCAGGCTGAGCAGAGTTGTATAACAAAAACACACACTCACACACATTTGTCTCTGCTTACCAAGGTCCTCTCCCACCCTGCTTTTCAAAATAAGTGTTTTGCAAGATGTAAAAATGACATTGGCTGCTTTTGGAGATTAAAACTTAGTGAGCTTAGTTTGGATCTGATGACTCGTCACATTTGAAATAAGACTGTTTCTGTTTGTCCAGATTATCTGGAGGTTGCATACATTGTGACTATAGGGCACTTTAGATGTCCCGTATCTCCTCTTAATTCACAGGCATTCTTTAAACTCTGCCACCCTGCCCCTAGTCTCAGAATTGGTCCAAAAAACATGAAACTTGCTCAAGAAAGTTCCCCGACGTTTTCACAGAGACCAAAGTGTTGTGGTTTATGCTTTATCATAAATAATTTCTGTCTGCTGGGGACCTGTTGTTACAGCTCTGGCTTTTTAGATGTGAGGCGCCTTATGTAACTGGCTTGTAGCAAACTTGAAAAAAGGCACATATTTTCTTTCTTTTTTTTCCCCAGTTTTTTAGATCCTTCAAAGGGGGGGCGGAGGGGCAATTGCAACCTGTAGACACAGACTTTTTATACACAGCAAGACGGGACGAAAATTGGAAGGGAATTTTTCCTGCAGTGAAGTGAGGCAACAAGTGTTAGAGTGCAATTTTCTTCATTTATATCTGCTATTTTCTTTCTTTTTTTTATTCTTTGAGGAACACTTTGAAAAAGACTTTCACCACTTGTTGGTGAGGATAAGTAATGAACTCAGAAAAACATTCCTCACTAAGCTAGTTAGTTACATGAGGTGAACAGGAGGTGAGTATTAAAAAATGTCTGAGTCTGTCCTTCTGCCTGTCCTTCTATTACCTCAAGAACAGTTCATCCAGTTCACTTTACATCTGCTGGGTCTATTACTCAGGGAGAAGTCAATGCAGGGATGGTGGCACTGTAATAAGAAACATTTTAGCCTGTAACCTTTGAACTGTAAGTCTCAGACACAGATTTTTCTTTTTCCTTTTTTTCAGGATTCTGTACATCATTTTGAATTATGTTAAATTTTTTGCTACTGCTACAAACTTTGAGCAATTGTGATGAAATATTCTGCAGAACAGCTCATTTGCTGGATGTGCAGATATGATGTCTGAGGCAGATTGGTACACCCTGAATGGGCACTGCTACTGTTACTATAAATGAAAGGAAACACCATTATCTGTGCTTGGATTATCTCGACATCCATCATCTGATCAACTTCATACTTGGCAGGGGTGGACCAGAGGAACTTCGGTGTCGAGTGTGAGATTGTTCTGAAGAGCATTTTTTTGAGAAAGCCACAAATATCATCCCTTTCAGCCCTGATAGTTCCAGACTCATTGTTTTAGACACACGCGAGAAAGACTTTGAAAATTGAATTTCAGATGGAGGCTAAACAATTGACCTAATCTGTACAGGCACATAATAGATGGGCGTTGCACTAGTTCTATGAAATAAAACATCTATGGTATGTAAAGGATGAACAACCAAAGTTATAGACATAATGTGCTTACAGGCAGAGATCAGTCCACTTACATAACAAGTCAATGTTAAAAATAATTGTTAATTGTAGCCCTTCCACAGCTAACGAGTATTTCTAAACTACCAAAGCCATGAACTTAATTTTCCAGTCCCAGTGCAGGTTGGTTTTGCATCATTTACTGTGTGTCCTGTCTTTAATCATCATCAGAGATAAGGGTCCTCACTCATACAAAGAGAAATGGAAGAAATGTTTTGGATGTGGGATCTTGCCTAATAAACAAGGACGAGGTGGACACAGGGATTGTTTTAAATGATCACTCCAGGGTGTCTGCCATCTTATTAGGAGAAAGGGAGACATCATTTCATGTAATCAGGAGTGAGCAATTATGAAATAATCACCTCTCCCTACGACTCATCCACTTAGCATCAGTGGCATCTAAATTGTTCTTATCTTGCTCTCGCGATTATGAGAGAATCAGAACGGGCGTTCCAGTCTCACCTTTAGCTGAGACTATTTTCAGAACCAAAAAACTTTTAAACAATAATCACCTTTTAATCTCCAGCTCCTGCTGCTGTTCTTCTTTACCATTAGCAACTGTGACTGCACAAACTCTGTACAGCAGTCTGAGTTAGTTAAGTTCATTACCTCCATGTGCGTATGTGTCCCTGAATGTTTATGTTGTTCATGCATGTTGGCATGGATGTGTTTGGTGTGTGCTACAGGTTTATATCCAATCATCATTAAGCACTGAGATGCAGGAGCTGGAGCAAAGTTTGGTGTAACAAACAAAAGCAGGAGAAAAGGAGAGCGAACGAGGCTGCAGAGAGGGAAAGAAAGAGGCTTTCACTGATGGCCAGTGTCAATGTGCGAGATAGCTCGAACTCACTGTGTCACTGCACATACAACCACATACACAACTGTGACGGAAAGCCTGTGGGTCCTTTCGAGGAAATAGCAATGACAACAAAGTTTTCTCTCCTGTAATTGTAAATTTCACAGTGAGCGGCCGGGTGTAAGGTATTTTCAGTGTCATCAGCATCGGCGAAGTAGCACAAGCCATAAAACGAATGACCCAACTCTCCGTGACAAAGGCACTAACAGAGAGATTTGGCCAGGCTGTGCAACTCTACAGTGTTTAACAACAGGGTGGAGCCACTGAACAACCAGAACCCTACATAGCAAATGTTTGGCCAGGTGGTAGACTGCGGCGTGTACCAGCAGGGAGGACACATTAAGCTTTACAGACAAGACACCATGCAGACTTCCACTTAGATGGCTGAATGTCCCTCTCACGTGTTAGACAGCGGGGCGTTGGAGGGAATAGGGAGAGCAGGAATGATCTGAACAAACGATGAGAGAGAGTCAGAGGGGGCGAGAGTGGTCGGGAGAAAATTAGAGGAGAGAGCAAAGTCAAGCAAACAACAGAAAATAAGAGGAGTGGCTGGGAAAGTGCAGGGTCTTCCAAAAAAAAGAGGAATTACAAATCTTAATTTTCTGATCTGTGTTGTCCCCCGCATGGATCTCAAAACCACTGTTTCATTAATACCAAGACCGTCATTCATACATTATTTCTGCAATTATCTCCTGGAAGGGCTCTCTTAAGATAAAAGCATGGGCGCAAGAGCTTTCTCCTACCAGCTGACTGTGACATCATGAAGCTGTCAGAGCTGCAATCAGCGTTACCGCCGTTACGCGTTTTGACAAGTGTTGTTGCTTTTTGTGTGTCCTCAACTAGAGTCGGCTCCAGCGTCCAGTTCAGCTGCGATGACAGCTATGTACTCCAAGGATCTAAAAGTATCACCTGTCAACGAGTCACTGACACGCTGGCTGCCTGGAGTGACCACAGGCCCATCTGCAGAAGTAAGTTTCACGTGTCGCTCCGTCTGAAGCCCCTTTGACACTTGTTAGGTGTGAATGAGAGCAGAGTCTATCTGCTGTTTCATGTTAAGGTGACTAAAGTTCTGTTTGAAACATATTATATTGATTTGAGTGCATTAAGGATTATAATAATCTCAGGTGCAAGGTTTTCAGCACAAACAAGCAGAGGAGTAAATATGGAGAAGTATGGAGAAGTACTATAAATACATATTCATATTGCATTAAGAATTAAAGCATTCATACAGTATCAGTAGATATTTGCTAAAGTATTCTAAACTGCATTATATAAAGTTAAGAAGATTTCACTGTTATGGACATCCGCAGACTGCATCTCTGTTATTATGAGAGTGGTGCTAAAAGGTTTATAATGTGCCACATTCACACATAGTATCATGCCACAGAGCCGCTGGGCAAAGTGCTGTCCTGCTTATCTGGGATTCAGTGTTCCTCCAAACAGTGCTGTCTGCAGGAGCCTGGAGTTAAACGATCAACCCCGATGACCCGCTTTAGCAACTTTTATCGCCTCGCAGGTCCGAAGGTTCACAAAAAGATGCCCTACCTGTCATCAGAGATCCCACCGCTGTAGGCAATGAAGCACTGAAACTAGACTTGCATGTTCATCATAAAGTGGATGTACGTCACCCAAATGCAACATTATGACTCCTTAATGTGTTTTTAATAGTTCTTGGATAACAGTGGTTCTACATTGCAGGGATGCGTAAGCTTTATTAGGACTGCACAGATGACATGTGTTAGTAAGATAAATTCACTCTCGTTTCTGCAGGGGATTTCTGGATGATAATGAAAGTTTAAAGTAACGCTAACATTTCTCTTTATAAGATACGTGTACTGCTGCGTGAGATGTCCTGTCTTGTTGTTCCAAAGCCTCAAAGTCCTGACGGCAAAAGCCTGTTTGCCGTCAGTCATTGGCCTGGACCCTGAAACAATCACAATGTTCCTGTCTGAGGTCCAGCCAGGAATCATCTGGTCAGATAGGTTAAAAAGTTCAGAACAAAAAACTAAAACGAATCAATAAAACACAAAAAATAGATAATATAAATAGCATAACATAGTGGAGGCATTTTGCAGCAGTTAAATCAGTCTAGTGACTGTTTCCCTGGTTAGAGAAAAAGTAAAAACTTAGCCAATATGAGCTTTGTGAGCGGCAATAAGACTGCGAATGTCATCATCAGCCAGAGAAATGGTGTCAGAGAGATGTCACAGAAGTTATAAAATAACATCTCAGCATATTTTGATCAGAAAAAACAAAAAGTTAAGTGCTCCTAGCAACCAAAAATGTTTGTTTGGACAATATAATGCAGTCTTAATCTCTATTTGTAAAGCAATAAATGCTCAGGCAAACTGTATATTGCCTTAGATGTTTGATGGTTTGCTGGTATTGAAAGTTTCATAGTACCATAATAAATAATGTGATTTACATTATGTTATTTGTTGATGTGTTAAAATAATGATTGGTCATCTGACTGACTGGCTGAGTGACTAAATAAATAACTGTGTGAGTGGCAGTGCAATGATGCGGGGGCTCTCGCTGCCCACATGCTTACTGACAATACCCTGTTGGGTTTATTGCTCTACAATGAAAAGCCAGACAGGCAGCATACACACAATGCATGTCCATGCACACGACACACACTTACATTGACAGCAAGTGTCCAAAGGACAATGTCACACACCTCATAGCTGTAGCAGTATTTGCCTTGAGCTGTGTGTGTGTTTGACAGACAGGCAGTCCCTGTGCTCAGACACATACTATAGGGTCCCTGTCACATCATATTACAGTGTATGAGTGTGTGGTTGTGTGTGTCTGTGCCTGTTTTGTGTCTGTATGTCTGTCTTTGACTGCAGGGACCTGTCTGACTTCATGATACTGGCTACTCTTGTCAGTGAGAGACAGTAGAGATGAAGGAAGAGTGACGTAGCGCGAGAGAATAACGAGGATATTGTTTAGACCATTGGTTTACCTGGAAAGTTTAGCTGAAATGTTCTTTCATAACATATATTTACATTTATTGCCATGGGTATTAATCATATCATCAATGAAAGAAAAAAAAAAAACTTACCCACAATAATTGTTTCTAATCCAAGTGAAAACAAATCTTTAAACTTCTTCTCATTTTTTTTCATTTCTGGTACACAGAGAATATGGGATAGAATAAGAAATAACTTTCCATCTGGCAGTCCATTAAAAGATAACTGGCAACACTTACTTTATTAGGAATTTTCTGAGTAATAAACTAAAATGCTTAAGGTTTAAA
This sequence comes from Amniataba percoides, assembly GCA_037176925.1. Lineage (NCBI taxonomy): Eukaryota > Metazoa > Chordata > Actinopteri > Centrarchiformes > Terapontidae > Amniataba > Amniataba percoides. Next base: position 21,713,450 of record JBAJHX010000001.1, read on the forward strand.
AAAAAAGGAAAATTAAAATTATGTTTTTGATAAATGAATATGGCAAATGAATCCGCAATATATAAGCTTAATGTTATAAACAATAATATAATAATGATAATGATAATATAAGGGATTGCTTTCTGGGCCAAAATCACTGAATAGTCGCATCCATTTTTTTGCTACAAGTCTTTCCAGCCTCTTTTGAAGTACACTGTCTAATCACTGCCATCAACTCTTGAAGCTGTTTCCAGCAACAACTATGAACTGTCCTGCAAACAGATGCAGTTATCAAGTGATTGGTGACCACAGTTGAAAATTGGAATCCCCCCCAATCATTCTAAAGGTCTTTAATTGTATCTAATACTTAATATTGTTTCTCTTTGTAATTTGCAATCATACTCGTGCTGGAAAATGTTATTGTCTTCTTCAGTGTCAAATGCTTATTATACTTTTCATTTGTTCAAATGACACTTTACTTATTGTAACTGGCTTCAAGCATTCCAACAAAAGAAAAATAGTTATTTAATTCCAGCCTAATTTCAAGTGACATCCTTGATCCAAACATTTTCAAATATGAATCACATGTATAAAATGAGCTCATTTTTTTGTTTCTTTTTTACCTTGCAACAAACACGCAATGCTGCAGGAAATAGCCATGACTAGAAACTGTACATTCAAGGTAACACATTTGACAGTGATTAATGGTACATGTGTTTGATATTTTCCATGTAAGTATCTGGAATTAGAGAGAGGGAGAAGTACAGAGAGTGCAGGGGAAAGCAATTGAGAGAAAGAGAGATAGGAAAAAAAGAAAAGAGAATCAATAGGTTGTTACTCATAAACAAGCAGGCAGGCAGAGGTTAAAATTTCTATACAGCAGCTCTGGTGTGTTGTGTTATCTGGAGTGATCACTCTCCTGGGATTCAAACCCATGAGCCTCTCTCATTCTCCGCTGACACTTTAATGTTAATTAGAAGCTGGTCTCCGGGATGAATCGCCATGACTGTGTGTCTGTGTATACGTGTGTGTGTGTGTGTGTGTGTACCTGTGTGTGTCGCAGTGTGTCTCAGCTCTCTTTTCTAATTAACAGGCAGATCAGTCATCTGAGGTCCTCCTCTCTCTCCTGGTATTTTCTCTCTCGGCCTCTTCCTCGCCTTTTTGCCCTTCCTCCTTCACTTTCTTTTCTCCTCCGTTCTCACATTATCATCGTTCACCCCTCCACTCTCTCTCTTTCTCTATCTCTTTCTAACCTCCCTCCCTCGTGTCTCTCTACTTTGTCTCTCAACCTGTCTGTATTTTCAGAATTCTTTACTTGGTTACGTCCACCTGTCTCTCGCTAACCCCCACTATTATTCTGTATTATCTTTTATATTTCCTTGTCTCAAATGTCATTGGCCTTCTCTCTCTCTAATGGCAGTGATTGCCTCCAGCTAACTCATTAGGATAGATAAAGGGCAAATATATGATCAGATAAAACTTTCTCCACAGTGTTGTTGACTAAAAGTGACTGAAAATGTCAAGTAAGCCCTTTCATATTACTGTGCTCGAGAGAGGGTTTTTTAAAGGGACTTTTGACACTACACTTTTTTTCTGCCAAATATCCCTTTAAGGCAATAACACATGGGTGACTTTATGAGGTACTGAAGGCAAGAAATATTACCTTGAGTATCAGGCAGGACAAAATCAATATTGATAAAATAGACGACTAGGAGGAAGAATATTATGAAAAATGCTGCTGATAACAGGGAGTAAAGGTACTGAAAATTTTAGCAGCAGAAGAGGAGAAAATGGGAGCAAATGTTTAAAAAAATAAAAGATAAACCAGTCTTTACACAGAGGTTACCTATTTCTAAAAATGGGTACGTTACATTTTTGGCATTTTTACCCTGCTAGCATCATGTCAGCTGGTAATCCTGTAGGAATTAAACATCTCTACAGTTTTTCTGAATTTCTGTGTGTGCAGAAAATAAAGGGTCAAAGTGATTTTGATGATCCCCAGCTTTTATCTGGCACCACCACAGATCCAAAATGACACTTGTGCAACACCTCAGTTCACCAGAGGATGTCACTAAGGGCAATGATTGGATTCTCATTAGTCTTAACTGCACTTTGAAATGAATGCTAATACAGAATGCTAATATGCTAACAAGCTCTATGTTTTTTTAGCAATAAGTTATGTTTGTCTTTTGTCATATGTCTTCTTCATATTACAAAGTGAGCGGACAAAGTGATGAATACAGTCCTTAATAAATTGTAACTTTTTTTAGGCAAGCATGACATTTTTCTTAATCCTGGTTAGAGATTTTTAAATTTAGGTGTTCTTTATTTTAGGGGTCATTGCGGCCTTCCAGAATTTGAACATCATGAGCAAACTATTTTTGTTGGACTCGACCTGACCCGAGGCCCAAAATATGACCGTCTAATATTTGGTTCTAATTAACCTCCCCATGATGGTAACTGATATCATTCCCCTCGTCATCGTGTTCAAAAGCCTTTGGCTTCCTCAGTGTAAATGTAGGAGAAGGGATAAAAGAAAACATCTTCAGACACAGCCAAAAGTACTTTTTTTTTTCTTTTGCACAGTGTTCTCGGTTTTATGCTCGTACCAAGGTATGTGTTTTATGTTTGTATCCAATGCAAAATGTTTCAAAGACGGCAGTCTTGTAAACATTGTATTTGGGCAGCTTACGATACGGCCTCTTTGGTAGAATTGCACCCACTTCCTTGAATCATAAATTCTTCTACCCTGTCATCTGCAGCCTGGATACACCACAAATGTACTTTAAATTTTACTCTGTCTCAATATTGCAACAACTGCAGTGACTCTGCTTTAGTGCATTAGTAAATTGCAAATAAAACCAAGGAGTTATATTTTATTAGATTCTTCAAAGATCAAATCCAAGGTAAATATTTAAGCTTTTTACTGGCTGTTATATATGTATGACTTTTTTTGCAGGAATACTTATGCTATGATACAGTATGTTCTGATTCACTGTACTGTATTTAAGGATGATAAACACAATTATGGAAACATAATGCTAATGTTTAAAAGCAACAACACCGACAACAAACCCACATCACTTCCCTTTTGATTTAATAATTATTACTTTCCCTGATAATGAAGACACTCTTAATACTTAACGGCCCACTAGCAAAGAAAGGTGTTTTATCTTTGACTGATGTGAGAGACCAACAAAAGGCCTGGCTGACGATCTGTGATATAGGTTATTAAAGTTTAGTGTTGGAGGGTTTACTGATGGAACTGCTGCCATTAGGAGTAGCAAGGTTGCTGAGTAGAAGCAGAATGAGTAAGTCATGTGTTTAATCTCACCAGCGCTCGGTGTTGCTGTGAAATACCTGTGAAATACCTTTGAGAGCAGGACATTTTATTTATTTACCGATGGTTGCATGAAACAATAATTTGTCACTTCTTCTGTCTGTCTTTTCTCTTTATAAGGTAAGGAGCCATTTGCAATCTGCAAGCGTAATTCTGATTACCTCATAAATCTTTTTTAAAACCCCTGTGTCGCTCTGTCTCCCTCTGTTGCTGTCTTCCTCTGTAGCTCGTACCTGTGGCAGCAACCTAAGGGGGCCCAAAGGCATCATAACTTCTCCTAACTACCCTGTTCAATATGAGAACAACGCACACTGTGTGTGGGTCATCACTGCAATGGACTCTGGGAAGGTGAGCTCATTTCCATTATTTTATGCCCCCTTTATTTCACCAGGCAATTCAATAAAAAAAAGTATTATAATCTGACTTAGGGAGAAAACTCTGCTGAATTTTCTTCCATCACGTTGTATTGTCTAATGTAGTTAACACGCAGAGCATGACCTTTGTCACAGTTCTTTTAAATAACAAAGTTGTTGCCAGTCTCTTTCGAGATCTGTGTTTGTATGTTATTTAGTGTCAAATTTCGACAAATCTGTGCTGTCGGCTTTTTGATTTAGTTGTTCAGTTTAGTTCAGTAACACAAACTCAAGGTGTTAGCACGGTGAGGAGGATGAGATGCCTGGACAAGACAATGTGATACCTGCCTGTAAGTGATCGAATCTGCTGTGTGTCTGTTGCCAGAGAGGCAAACTGTCCACAAGAGCTATATTAAGAATGACTTATTCATTTGATGGCTTGTTTTATTTATTTGTTTTTTCTTTGTGTGTGTGGCTGCATGAGTGTGAGGCGGGGTGTTGCTGAAAGATGATATCACTGCATACGGAGCTTTCCTGTGGTAAATAGAAACTTAAACAATTGCAGTGACAGGACAAAAAAAAGAGAGAGAGAGAGAGCATGACTTGCAGTAAAAAAACTGTAGGCCAGACTAGCAGCTATTACACAACATACACAGATATTATCTTATGTGGTCCAGTGTTTAGACAGTGCCGAGCTCATGGTGACCACACCTCCCCAAATTTTGTGAAGGCAACTGTGTTGTTGAGTCATTATTGTATCGACATGCATTATTCATGCACCTGCGGTACGACATCCCAAATCTCTCTATCTACGCTTTTCTTTTGTGGTATTATCTTCTCTTCATGTCTCGGCACATATCTTCTCTTCACCCCCCCCCCACCCCCCCCCACCCCCCCATCCTCCCATCCCCCCTTACTCTCTACTCTACCTTTCTTCCCCTCGCCTCACCCCTCACCCTCATCCTGCCTCTCATTCCCCCCCCCAACATATCTGCTCTTTATTCTCCACTCCTCACCTCTCTCCCTCATCTACTCTGCTCTTTGCTGCTCTCTTCCCATCTACTCTCTCCTTCTACCATCTCCTTTCCCTCCTTTCACTTTGATTTGTCTAAAATGTTAAGTTTGAAGATGGTGAGAACAGAGAGGGGGGAGAGCAAAAAAGAGAGCAAGATGGTACTGAGTTCATTGAAAACTACAGAGAAAAAGAGAGAGAGGCATAGAAGAGAAAAATAGGCTGAATATTCCGCTAGCTACTTCACGATTAAAAAGCAAGCGGCAGGAAGTGAGAAAAGGAAAAAAGACTGAATGTCCAAGCAGGTACTTGACATGTGACATTGAAGTTTTCTCTAAAGATAGATGGAAATGGAGTCTGCTCACTCATGAGCCTCTGAGGCAGCCGGATGGAGAAATAGTGAGATATAATTGAAGCGAGAGAACAAAAAATAAAAGGGAAAGAGAAATGGGCTTTTTGGTCTCACCTCTGTGTCTCTCTGACCTTGATGGGGAGAAAAAGCAACATAAGATGGCAGCCTGTGTCAGACTGTGAAACACATTCGCCTAAGTGCTGCTGTATGTCTGTTTAGAGTTGTCTCACTCACTTCGCTATGAGACTAATGACTTTGTCTGAGAGACATTTGCACCTCTTATCACTGAGTTTTTTGTGTTTTTTTTTTTTTTGAATCATCATCATAAGACATTTTTCTTGGGAGGTGACATCAGTGTTGCAGTTAGTGTCACCTGTTCTTTTCTTACAAAAGAAAACCCAACAAAAAAAGAGGCATTTGGATAAAGTTTTACGGTGACAAAAGTACTGCATATAATTAGTGATGTTGCTCGGCGTCAGGTGACAGATGGGAAGTCATCCTCACGCCATGCGCGTGTGTGTGTGTGTGTGTGTGTGTGTGTGTTGCTTGGGGTTTAAAATAGAAGAATAGAATACAAAAGAGTATAAAAGATTTCCCATCGCCTTAGCTCAGAGACAGATGGATAGATGGATAGTCTTATCTCTTTTGTCTACTGCCTGTGTGTGTGTGAGCGTGCGTGTGTGTGCGAGTGTGCATGTACGTGTGTACTTAAAATGCTTGAGGTTTGAGAGCACTTTAAGAATGTACTATAATGACAGATTATCAGCTACTACAGCTGCTGGCATTTGCAGAATGTCACTATCTACATACACAGAGGGAGAGACAAGGACAGAGACAAACAACAGGATAAAGACAGTTATAGACAGACTAGACTAGACTAGGACTAGGAGTAGAATAGAAAAGTAGAGAACAGGATCTAAATTAAGAACACAATGAATATGCTTCATCCATCCACATCACATAAACAACATTGTGCTATATACAGTACTTCTATTTTTAAGAATAGTTTCACCTTTTGGATTTCTCCTTTTATAAGATTTGATGCAATACCTTCCCATTCCACCACATGGAGGAATGATCACTATACACACACACTATACATTTCCATCTGCTTGGCCAGAACTTTATAGGTTAATGCTCACAATGTACAGATTATGAACACTAGCGTGACGGAGGTGACTGAACAAAACTAACTATCCCAGTGAAGGTATTCAGACACGATGACTGCAATAGTGTTGATAAAAAGAGAGAAAGGCTGCTACTTTATGCAAGTCTATTGTGAAGGGAGAGCCATAAAAAGTTATATAAATACAGCAAAGACCAGGTTTCAGTGCTGTACTTGATCATTTATTCGTTTGCATATAGATATAACCGGTCTGTTGAGTATTGCAATGTGGGTTTGGTTTCATCATTAATATCTGTACATACACAGTTATACCATGACAAGCTACCACAATACCAAACGATAACAATGAAGTTAATCTGAGCGCGATTCTCTAAGTAGCTCCATATACTGTTGTGAAATCTTCCCTGTGTCTTTTTGAGTAATTGTGTCTCAGTTACCTTCAGTCTGATCTTCTAGTTCTTTCATTATTAATTTTTATGAGCTATCGTCTTTTTGTGCGGACCTTTCGCTTCAGGGCACTTCACTTGTTTTTTTGTTAGCCTCCTTTACGAGCCCGTCTTCCTTAAATAGAAGACACATGTATCCCAGCTTGAACATTGATCTTTAATTGCAATATAATTTGTGTATACAGGGAAGGAGCCAGATGATTAAACACAGCACTTAGAATCCTAAGTATAAGTTCCCCGTGAAAAAAAAAATCTTGCTATCTGTTTTTTGTGGTCGGTAAGAGAGAAAGCACAGAGAGATTTAGAGAGCCAGCGAGATATTTAAAGAGAGCAAATAAGCACGAATTAAGATGAATAACAGTCATCTTTCTCTAAACCTTTCTTTTATCTCTTTACATTTCTCTAACTCCATTTCAGATGCCGACTCTGTCCCTTTTTGTCTTCTCTCCTCTTCTTCTTTATTCCCCCTCTCTCTCTCTCTCTCTCTCTCACTCGGACTGACTATTATTCCACATGACTTCTTTCATCAATAACATGTTATAGAAAATTGAGACAGAGACGAGTGTTTTTATTGAAGTGTGTGTGCCTTTTTGTTCCTTCTTTGTCTGCGGGTACGTGCGCAAGTTTAAATAGCCAATAAGTAATGCTGGCTGGTTGTGTGTCTGTTGTCATTCTGTTAAGTTCTGAATAAAAGCAGCACAATCAATATAGTTTGTAATGGCCCGACAGCCTGTCGGCAAAATGCAGCGAGTGTGCCTTTCTTTGTATGTGTGTGTGTGTGCCTGCAGTATTATTTGTGTAAGTGCGTGCACAGAAATCTGGTTGTGTGTGATTTTATGAATGTTGACTTTGTGTTTTCTGTCTGCCAACCTAATTGCTAACTGCCAGAGGTTGTGAAAAATATGTTGTAGGGTAAACTGTCAACTTTCTGTTAGTTGTGGGTAAAAACTCGGGTGCGCAGCAGAAAGGAAGGGACTAAGAGGTGTATGTGTGCGTGTTCGTGTGTTATTGTCTGTGTCAGTCATTTGATTCATCAGTATCAAGCAGATAATTATTTTGTTCAAGTCTGAACCATGCCTGACTGCTCACACACATACACCCTGAAACGCTTCGTCACACATGCCCATTAGGCCACTAATCATTGCTGTCTTTTTCCTGATGAATACATATTAGTGTGCGTGCGTGCGTGCGTGCGTGCGTGCGTGCGTGCGTGCGTGCGTGCGTGCGTGCGTGCGTGCGTGC
>JBAJHX010000001.1:21721310-21734889 GCA_037176925.1 Amniataba percoides
CGTGCGTGCATTGCGTTCTTCTTTCATTCTTTCAGTTTCTGTTACATTTTACTTGATCCAGAAATTGAGGCCAATAAAGACCAATAAAGGCTCAAACCAGAAGAAGTCCGGCCTGATTCTACATCGGTACATTGTTGTGCAACATGACTGCACAATTGCTCAAGCTGTTACATGATGATGAGATATTCAGTGGATTCTCATCATGTTGTAAGAATGGAAATGAGGTACGCCTTTTATTTTTTGTGCTTAAGTTTGTTATCAGTAAAGGGAGATTCAAGAAAAAATGGATTGTCACAACTTGGGGTTTGTTTTCGTTTTCGTTCAGGGCATTTGTTATATGGGAGAGTTTTTTTTCAGATTAATGTTCATACTATTTGGATGTAAAACTACAAGTGAGTGCATCCACAGTTTCTCTAATACTGGACAGGAAATCTATGCACACTAATATAGAAGGTTGTTTGAAACATGGAGGCCGGCCTCCAAACACTTTGACTCATAATTCACCTTTCATTATGTTTTCTCCTCCAAATAAGTTGACTAACCGAGGGGGTTTGTTTACAACCTGTGTGTCTATCTGACTGCTGCCGCCCAATTGGATCTAGTGTAAGCTATGTTGCCACTTTTGGAGATTTCATTAATTCCTTTGGAGAGCATGGTTTTGTCATTTCAGACAGAGTCAATTGCCAAAGCTGCAAGAAAACTTTAAATTTTTAAGTTGAGGGTTACTTTAAGCCTGAGCTTTTCAGCTACTTATTGTACATTTACTCTAACAGAGTACATCTTTTTTTGCATCGGTAGGACCTCATTCATTTCTGCTACTGTGAGATGCTGTGTAATTTCTGAATCACTGCAAATTAAATGTCAGTCGGGCCATAGATCAGTGAGGACGTTGATCACACAGACTGAGCAAAATGCATCAGTAAAGTGCAGAGTAAATAACCATCAGTGTCCATGGTAATGGAAAGACATTCACCAATAGCTGCCTAATTAGCACATTATCTCAATTCAAGGCTTTTTGCTATTCTGGCTTTTGGCTGTAATTTGGCAGTCTGACTGACCATAATTCACTGTATTAGCTCTGTCCTTGGCTCTCATTCCTGCACCTTGTCCCTCTCTACCAACTGAGGCTGTCCATGGTGATGCATGAATGTTCCAAGGTGACACTGTTTTGGTTTGTACACTGACCTCTGCTAATGGTGGTAATACGTGAATTTTAAAGCCGCAATCTAAAAATATTCTGATGTAAAGCATCTGCTAAAATCCAGACGCATAACAATAAATTTCAGGTCCCAGAGTCTATCGTGATCAGGTAGCTTTCTGCAGAGAAGTTTATAATGCGCAGAGTTTGCACAGAGCTGTCACACAGCTGTTGCTCAAGCATAGTATGGAGTTTATTTTCTTAAACCGTCCAGTCAACAGGTCAACAGCACTCAAAGGTGCTGTAACACCTCGACAAGGGAGTTATTTTACCAGACAGCAGCCGTTTGCTTTTCTACCACTTAAAGCAAAGGTCACCTCGGGGCAGGACTGCATCACATAAACATGGCACATCTGGGCACTTTCAGGCTACAGCCAGCAGGCTAGCATCCTCGCCAGTCTATTTTTAAATTGACTGGTACTTTATTTGTCCGGCATGGAAAATCACTTGTCGGAGCATATAACAACGTTCTGACACAACAACTGAGCTAAAAAACATGGACATATATACACTGAAGATGCAGTCATGACTACAAATGATGCAGCGTATACTGTTCTGCATAATGACACTATTTCATCAGAGTGCATGTACTGACACACATCACCTGTGAGGAAATGAATCTTTCTTGTGGGCAGGACTCAGGACATTCAGGTCTTTCTTTTATTACGATCATCCACTGTTTTTGTGTGTATTCACTGACCTGAGATCGAGTGCATGTGTCTAACATCTTGACTGGCTCCACTGGGTGTCAGTCACTATGATGATATTTCTACTCCATGCATCACATGCTTCATTTTCATTTTTCAGGCACATTTTTTTTGTATGTGTGAAGCAGAAGACATTCACCTGGTTCTTCATTTGTATTGAAAGCTGTTTAAATCTGAGGGGATATAATTCCTCAGAGCAAGACAGACCCCAGTCTATTGTTTTCATTTTCTCCTTGACTTACAGTGCACTTCTCTGTGGTGATTCTGTTTCCTCACTCTGTCCACAGACATGCTGGTCAGACAGACTGTTAATGATGGATTGTATTGATACAGTAGCTCTGTGATTGCCGAGTGGTCTGCCCAGGTCACTCTCAACCCTGTGGGAGAGACTCCAGCCCTCAAGACCCTGAAACACAACTAACATGTAAAAAAAATAAAATAAAATAAAAAACAACAACGAAAAAAAAAACAATTGAATGCTTAAGGCATTTATACACAGAGGAGCAGCAATTCAAGTTTCAATTTGTTTTTAATGAGAGCCTGGCAATAGACCATGGGAACCAGCCACACTCCACAGCCACAACAGTTAGGATAACAGACGTAACCTGTGAAACGTAGTATTACTTAAGAAATAACAGTCTGTCATCGAATGAGTTGACCCTGCAGCAAAACTATGAGGTCGTACTCTCACCAAGTGGACTAGCATGAGGCTGAGGAGGCTGCACTGGCTCCTCACTGCTGATTTAAATGAACTGTCAGGATGAGAATCTATAAGCAGGGGCTTGGTACGTGTCCCGCTGCTGTGTTTGTCCCTCATCGCCCAGCTGCATGGTGTGTATCCTCACTGTGGCTGCAAGACGCAGCACGCTGTGAAGATGATTTATAACACTCACTTGAATTGCAACGAGCAGAAAAAATGTGCTTCTGAAATTCTGATTGGATTGTCAATGAAACGTTCCCAAGAAATTAAGTCAAGAATAAAAGAAAAACAGAAATGTGCGTCATTAGAGGTAGTTTGTTTCCTGTAACTGATTACTTAGTGAAAATGACTTTTGCAGGCATGAAGGGGGCGTTGTGAGTTGTGTCGCTGTGTGTTGTGTCCTGAAGCAGGGTTTCAGGTTATTCTATGCTTGTTTGTTTGGCCGACAGGCTAAAAATAATGTATTGGAAAAAAAGGCCCCAAACTGCCATTGTGGCAGCTCACCAATGACTCAACATAGCCGCACAATCTCAGCGAGGGAATTCTCGTACACTCTGCTTTCAGGACAGCTGTTCCCTCTCTGTACTACTTCTGACAAGGGGTCACCTCAGTGCAGAGTTTCAACTTTTTCTTGACAGTTTATTTTTGAAACGGGGTACTAGAAAATGCATTAAAGCTCCAGTAGATACAATATTTATTTAAAAATACTCCTTAAGCGGGAATCCCATCGGGGCTGCAGCAGAATAGTTTGTCCACCCTGACCTCACCCCTGTTAAGACCCTGTATAGGGCCGAAATTGGGGTATTACGTGTGGTCGTTCATATGACATTAACAAGGATGACAGGAAGTTGAAGTTAATGAAAGAAGGTGTCTGTCAAGAGGAAGTAACAAGACAGCAAGATTGTGCCTCTCTTGTCAGTTGCTTCCTCAATCTTAGTTTGTCCTCGTCAGCCATCATCAGTGCTGTGCGGTTTGTAGATGTCACGTTGTATAATTTCTGGGTACTTTAGTGTTTAAAATGCATTACCTCTCATGTCAGTTGGGGGTGCCAACTCGCAAAAACGTGTAATCTAGCTTCAAAATATTGGATTTTTGATTTCACTTTCATCATGCTGAGATGTTTGGGCCTGTCTGGCGAATGAATTGCACTCCTCTCAAACACACACACGCTTACTATACACCCTCTCTGCCAGCTCCTGATTCAACTGACTCAATTTGTAAGTGTGCTATTTCGCTGGAAAATAAAAATAACATACACAGGCGGCATTCTGTTGTGTCTTCAAAAGCTGCACCGGGAAAATGTCTCAACTTTATTAAAGATAAATTTTGTTTTGCAATAATTGCTGCATTTATAGTGGGTCAGTTGAGAGGTCGATCAAATCCAGAGTGAAAATATCGACTGTTTTGGTGTTCCCTTAGAAATCACTGTGTGATGTGAGGAAAATCGCCTGTTTGTTGTCGTGTTGTCGGGTGTGATAGTAATAAGGAGGTTGGCGTTGCTGCCACTGAGATTGAAATGAAACCTATACCCATGTGTACTCCCCTTGGCAGGGGTCACCTGAGCTCATTCTGTAGTTGAAATGGCTGACTGAACGTAATTCATTAGACGTTTGCAGTGTTGACATTTTAACAGGGCCCAAATCAAATCTTATTTTTTAGGGGAACCGAGGGCTGCACACCAGCATAGTAAGTATGCTAGGGAGGCTGCCCTCTGACCAGAGGACCTAAGTGTAAATAACCATTCAGTGAAGCTGACCTGCTAAAGTGCCCTTGAGCAGGATGATCAGCCTTTACTAGCCTGTCTGTAGCTGAGGCTGCAGTGACGTAGTAAATCAGATTTTACACAAAGATAGATTAATTCATATTTATGTGATCATTTCTGACCACCGTTGCTGCTCAGCAGTGACTCAGCACTGCTGCAGCCTCAGATCAGCGAGGGAATTCAGGAACTAGTCCACCCAATTATGGCTGTGTGTTCTCTTGCACTACGACGTAAGGTCACAACAGTGGGGGCAAGATCAGCAGCCATAGTGCAGTTCCTCAGTTTGAAGCTGTTTTTCGGGGGAATGGAGGGCACTTTTCTGGATGGGCATGCAACCCATTATTGTTGTGCTGTAGATAAACTGAGCGAGTGCAGTGTGGGCTTACGTGTCATTTTTAGAAGGCTCTATTGACTGACATTGACCAGCAAAAAGATGTCTTTGTTTGTCTGACTCAAGTGGCAAACACATATTGGCTGTGAATTTAGCAGCAGAGCAACAGAAAGATTGCTATCAGTTTTTCCCCGGCTGTGATCGTGCCCTGAGGAGACCCTAAAATTCCCAACACTACAACTTTACCGGCTGACTGAAGGTATTTCACTGTAGGTTTGAGTTGCACGGTGCTCTTAACGGTGTTTAAATAGCCTATTGAGCTGCCCTTAGCTGCACTGCTGCTTGCTAATGACCTCAAAGTGATAACGCTTCACTTATCCCTTCAAAGAGTATCCACCTTTAACAGAAACAGTTTTTTTTTTCATTTGAACGTGAAGAACTCTCTCCTGAAAAATCTTATTAATTTGATGGAATCAGTGGAAAATTTACAGATGTGTAGTCCTCAAAGTGAAGGAAAAACAGTGTTTACTGTCAACACTGTTTTAGTTAAACTTTTGTAAAGATCTAGAATACGCTTCCTTTTCTTTTTTTCTATCAAGGCTCCTTCCTTCCTTTATTTCTTAGTTTCTGTGCCTTAGAAAATAAAGAAGCCAATCTAATATAGTTTGGGGTTGCAGGCTGCTCTTAATGTCTTTCTAAATGGGTCCATTTGGATCTATTGAACACCACTGAGCTTCTTGCTAATGACCTTAGTGTGATAACGCTTCACTTCCTCCTTTTAAGTCTGCTGCTACCATGCAATCTGCCTTGACTGTCTAGACACCACACACACACGCAAACATATAAATAAAGACAGAAACACGTAGGCACAGGAGCACAGCCAAACTGTGCTCACACGTTCAGTGAAAGAGGCGTGCCAAAACATCATTCTGCTTCAGTTGCTAAGACGGATATACCTGAGAAAACCACCTTTCACACAAACACACACACACACACACACACACACACACACACACACACACACATACATACACACAAATACACACAGTCATGGACTCAGAAACACACATGGATGTGCAGCAAACCAGTCTGCCTCTGATTCTGTTCTGCTCCACTCCCTTTCTTTATGACCTCAAGCTGCTGCTGTACAATTTCAACAACAACCTTAACTTCTCCGGCACAAACGGCACGTACAGCCTGCAACACTTCAGCTTTTTCTCTTCTTGGTTTGAGTTTGTTTCACATGCCTGGACTGGAAGCTAAAACTAAAATTAGACATCACCTTATAGGTATTTTTAAATGTAATCTTTTAAATGTAATCTTTTTAAAAAAACTACGTAGAGAGAGAAGAAATTGAAATCCCAAAACATGAAATACACATATCACAATTATCTCTCTTTTTTAAGGAAAAAATGCAGAACATTTCATTCACAAGATTACAAGATTAAAAAAGCTTGCCATTTAATTTTAGCTTCACCTTAAAGCATGTTGTGAACTTGTGGTTTTCTGAATATTGCCAGTGTCTATTAGAATAGTCCCATGCACTGTGACTTCTCAGGCCATCTTAAAAATTAATTAAAATAAATTATTTAAAATCTTTAAAATTAAAATAAAAAAAAAAAAAGAAAACAAGAAAAAAATGTCTTGTTGTGAACCTTCAGATAGAGTGGAAAAAACACATCAACAAAGAGGAATGGTTTATTAATGCTCCCTGGGATTTGTTGTTAGCCAGGAGTTAATACCTCACAATGTTGTTTTGCATCTCTTTCCCATTATTTGTAGCCATTTTGAAAAGACTAAACATTGCCAGAGGCTGAAACGTTCAGTGTTTAATAAGATAGTAAAATGCTTTCTGCAAGTACGAGTCTCATATTTATTGAGCTGCATCTTGAATGCAAGTTGCTGATGTCAAAAATAAACATGTTTTTTTTCTTTTAAATATCATCCTGTTTGCATATCACTTTGCACCCTTTGCATTCAAAAACACGTTTGAATACAGATTTACACACGTGAATGAGACTCCTTCACTATTCCAGTCGTGATGGCAGTTAATCCCTCGGATGGCTCCATATCCTTTTACATTATTTGAACATTTGCTCGCCATTTTTATTTTGACAAAGCACGGCCAAAGGCTTTGCTATGCATAGTTGATCCTGGCGTGTTGAAATCGTTTTTCAACATCCTCATCACCTGAAGGTTTTTCTTTACTGTTGTGTGATTTGCCATGTGATGGATTCTCCTCCACGGCATCATGTGTTCATGGCTCATTTTGGAGAAACCCGCAGTTTGAGACCAGCTCTTTTCTTTCAGAGGATTTCTGAACACTGTAGATGTCTTCCATCTCCCATCCTGTCAGGGGTATGATCTACAGCTAATAAATAATGGACAAGCAGCAAATAATAGAATACCAGTATTACAGCATTTTCGGGCGCGCAGTAGATTGATGATCCGCTGCTGAATGCATGCAGCTACAGCCACAATCATGCCTGCAAGTAAGGCTTTCAACACTCAATTTCTCAGTGTTCAACAGCAGACGGGTGTGTTTGCAGGGTGCAGGGTGCAGGGTGCGTAGCTCCCAGAAGGGATTTGTGTAACTATGAATGTAAAGGAGGACGCTGCTAAAATGAAAGCAAGGTTTGCCTCCCGATCAGCGTTTGCTTCTTTTTATCCTCTCCCTTTCATTAAAGATGGATTATTTTCAAATACTAATATGACACTGACACTAAATTAATAGGTATGGCTTTGGCATAGTTGCTTTAAGTAAATAAGTATAATGATACAATTTTTTTACTCACATTCTTTAGAGTAGAATCACTTCTCCCCACGTTTTTCCCTCCTGAGAACGTGACTCTACTTCATCACCATCGCTGCTCCAATCATTCTCTTTTTACTTTGAATAGACAGGATGACTTGCACGATCTCCCCTTTGTGCGATTCATTTCACATTCTGGCATATTTCAGAGTTCACCTGTAATTCTTCAGTCTGATGGCGCTTCATCAGTTTTGTCAGATTTCCACACTTTTTGTAATGTTTTTCTCTCAGACTGCTTGCAGATGTGCACTGAACAACCTGTTAAAGTACCTTAGAGGGGTGTATTACAGAGATTATGTTAGTGCACTACCATTTTTCCACTCATGAAGCTAAATTTAAAATGGGAGCACTGTTTGGATGGGGGTAATGGTTTTCTTTCTTTCAGATTTCTTTTTTTTTTCAGCTCTAAAATTATTTTCCTCTGTGGTGTACTTAATTCTGTCTTCACGGCATGAGGTCAGAATTAATTACAGGAGGTCAGGAGGTTATGAGGTTGGCAGAGGCTGCCAATCTTTTTAAATCTTTTTTTGTTTACAAAATTCTATTTTCATAATGGGTGTTAATAATTTATTGTTATTATCATGAAACCCTGAACAACATTTCTCAATCGGCGGTTTGTGAAATAGGACTCCTGTTTCAGTACAAAGCTTTTGGATTTCCCCAGCGAAATAATAATTTGTTTCTATTGCTGAAATTCTAGTTGTTTGTCTTTGTTTTTTCTGTTTTCTCATCTTTTTATGTGTCTTTGTTTTGTTTTTTTTTATCTCTCACTGATTGAATTTTGTTTTTCCAGGTTATAAAGCTGTCATTTGAGGAATTTGACCTGGAAAGAGGATATGACACACTTACTGTGGGAGATGGAGGGAAGATAGGAGACACTCGGAGAGTACTCTATGTGTAAGCACCACTTACTGTATATGTTTGGACCTATAATGTAGTAATATTGACATGCAACAGGAAAGAAGAAGCTAATGGTGGCAATCAGAGGACTAATTGGAGATCAATAATTGCTATTATTCTGGGAAATCATATATATATATATTATTAACTTAGGATGTTTTAATGGAATCACCAGTCAGAACCATGTACACTTTACTAACAGATCAGTTCATCTAAACGTATTAATTTGTAATATTTGGTAGAACAAGTGATTAACAGGTTTTGTTTATTACTTATATTACTGTCTGTTAATGGATATTGATTGATTGATTGTGTTTAAACGTATGTCTGCAGACTTACTGGCTCCAGTGTCCCCGACCTCATCGTCAGCTTGTCCAATCAGATGTGGTTACACCTACAGTCTGATGACACAATCGGCTCAGCGGGGTTCAAGGCCGTCTATGAAGGTACGGCCTAACAACGGATTGAACAACTTTAAATAGAACTTTTCAGTCAGGCCGGTCTTTCTCTTTGTCTCTGAAACACACACACACAAACACACACACACACAGATATACACTCACATAATGGAGTGTGAAAGTCACGGCGTTGCTGACGTGGTGATTCAGTAGCAATCGCAACTGTTGTCTGTCCTTGTGTATACATGTGAATGTGTGTGTGCGGCTGTGCATTACAAGGGGGTAATAAATGAATTATGAGTCAATCAGCTGATCGTTTTGCTTGGTTATTTTTCATATTACGCCAAAGCTGACACTGATAGAGGGATAAAGATGGTGACAGTCACAGCAAGTGAAGGTGAGACGGAGGGATATAGCTGTCTCTAAATACTCTCTAAATACTTATTACTCAGCCATCCATTTATTATGTTCGTATATTTGATTACATACTGCATCTTACCATGCCAACGTAGCTCTTCAGTGGAATTGAACTAAGTGGATCTAAATTGGATTCACGAGAGACAAAGAGTGGGACAGGTAGAGGGAAAGGAAGAGGTAATTTGATAAACGCAGAGACAGAGGAAGAGGGACAACTAGAAATTGACAAAGTGGGACAGAGGGAGACAAAATGACAAATTGAGTGAGAAGAAATAAACTGTCTCAGAGAGGCTGGAGGAGTGTGAGAGGGAGCGAGCAAAGGGGATGAAGGTTGTGCTCTTGGTTCTGCTTAGCTATGTTTGATTCAATGATGTTGCTGACAGTGTTGCCCAGGGTCAGCCGCTGTTCAAGGGAAGCAGCACAGTGTAGCTACGGACCGTCGTGTGTGTGTGTGTATGCGTCCAACCATAAGAAGGTGATGCTGGACATCACTTTACAAAGTTTTCTTGGCTCAGCTAAGATGGTGCTGACCTTGATTTATAGGCTAACCTTCATTTCGTGTGTTAAACATTAGTAGTTTCCTTTGTCCTCTTTACACTTTGGCTTAAGCTGCCAAAAATCAATTGGCAGCCCACCTCAGCTATCTGATAGTGTGAATTATCAAGGCGACCGTACATGTGACAACATGAAACTACGACAGAGAGGAAGGAAGGAACAAACAAACGGTACTTCATGACCTCTGGATGATCTTGTGGTTTTTGCTCCTCAGGATGACTGAACAACTGCCTGTGGGGTGTTCTCTGTGTGTGTGTGTGTGTGTGTGTGTGTGTGTGTGTGTGTGTGTGTGCGCGTGTGTGTGTCCTTGCATGTATATATGTGGTGCTGTCAGTCTGTATAATGTCACCATGTTACACGCGTTGATCAGTTCTGTCCCCTGAGAGCTCTTAGGTTTTCAGCCCTGCAGAAAAACCCAACATGGGTGTTTGTAGCTGTCTTGTTTTTGAATGCTGTCATGTTACTGACTTGTTAGGCTTGTTAGTTTGAGAGAGAGAGAGAGGGAGAGAAAGAGAGTTGATATCATAGACACACAAAGCACATTATGATAATTGCAGCTTTCAATGAAACGCTGCTGCCAAGTTTTCAGCAGCAATTTGTTGTAGAGAATAGTAACAATGTAAGTAATGTGTTTGTTTTTTTAAAACTCATCCAAGAACTCAAAATTAGCACTGAATGTCTTTAAGAATCAGCAGTATCATTTTGATCGTTACTTAATGAATAAATCTGGATGCCACCCTTGTTGCATCGCTGCAGATTTTAAAATCTTTCTGTGGACTTTGTTTTAAAAAAACTCATCCTCAGTATACAAACAATATGCACAGACGGATGTTGTGAAAAGAATATTTTGGAAGTTGTTTGCAGTACAATGATTGCTGTTTGACTGCGATTGATTACCTACATCAAGGAGTTTCTGTTCTCTGCAAGTACCGTACTGTACTGGCATGATCTTAACCTAAATGTGGCTGGAATGAAATACATGAAAATCTTTGTGCCATGCCTGGAAAACACAAGTTTCCAGGATTCCCAGATAATGGGCTAAAACAAGTTAAAACTACCAGAGAGGTCCTGAGAGTTAATAACATTTGAATATATTTATTGATAATGTTTTTTTTTAATTTCCTCTTCTCTCTCATGTAGATTTATTTTGTACTATATGTGGCAGTTGGGAAGGAAAAGCATAACTAGGAAAGTGAGAAAAAGGGAAAACAAGAATTTGAGAGAACAAACTATAAAAGACAAAAGAGTGCGTGAGAGCGGCAATTACCACCATAATAACAGACTTACCAGGGGCTCAAGATCGCTGATATCCATCCTGACACTCATCAACTGTGTGACAGCTAGCTGTGGGCCACACACGCACACACACACTTTCCACTCTTTGAGTTTTCTATTCTTGTTGGTGTACTTACATCCCAACAGATAGTAAAAGTGCAGAGCACACGCACACACGCGTTGCTCACCTTGAGACGTATTTGCCCAAAGCGAATCCAGGAGCATGGTGGAGCATGTGTTACAAGATGACAGACGTCTGGTAGAGTGTCAAATTTTAAAGGAGGGGAGAAGAGGGGAGAGCAGAGGATAAAAACACAGTGCCATTACGGGAGGAAGACATATAAAAAAAGTGACAAAATGAATGGAATATGATTGCAGGCCAGTCCGGGAATACTGCTAATGTGACACACTATGCCAATAAAGCACAGTGTATTGAACCATGCTGAGAGAGTGTCAGCGATAAGAAGAAAACAGAGCACAGTGGGAGGAAAGGACAGGGACAGTTTGAAAGGAGGACATACAGAAACAAAGGAACCAAGATAAAGGAACAACACAATGAACAACATGTGTGTCTGAAAAGGTGTGTGCGGGATTTGTGTCGGTCGTATTTCATTCGATGTCACAAACATCTTTTACCGCCCGCTGGTTGTTTAACAAGAGTATGCATGGATCGGTGTGTGTGTGTGTGTGTGTTTGCATCTACTTGTATGCCTGCACTTATTGTTTTGCCACGTACAATTAAAGCTGAATTACTCTACAATTACTTTGATGACACTTAGCTGTGAGAGGGGAAGAAATAAAATGAATTTCCTATAGGTTATATTTCACTTCTTACACTCAATCTTCCCCACAAAGCCATATCAACTTTGCCGCTAGTCCGCCTTCAGGGGTCTTGCCACATGTCAACCTGTTGACAGCCTGGCCAGGACTGCTGCCAGATTTCTTCCACAGAAAAAAAGCTATTGGATGAATTTTAAGTGCGGCTCCTCTCCTCTCTCGTTGGGGTCACCCATGGCACCTCCTCACTGGACAGTCCAGTAACGTGCATCGATATCAGCATGAGCATAACATCAGTCTCCAAATGTCATCATTCAACATTTTGAGAGAGAACTGAGTGAGAATTTTGACCACAAGAAGTCTGGAAAGTAAAGAAAAAAAAACAAAAAGGAGTCATATTTACTGACAAAGATGCATCACTGGTATGGTTGGAAATTGGCAACAAATGTGAGAATGAACATCGTACTTTCATCATACACACCACGCACAAAATGTTGAGATTTGACTTTCTGACTTATTTGTAAATCAGTTTATGCAGATTATTGCCATTTAGCCCCATGTCAGTGACAAAAACAGACAACCCCTTATCTGAATGTCACTGTGTCACATGTTGACATTAATTATCAGCATAAAACATGGCTGTCAATGTCGTGCGTGTTGCAGAGATCGAACGGGGAGGCTGCGGTGATCCCGGGGTGCCAGCATTTGGACGCCGTAGTGGTGATCGCTTTCAGCATGGAGACGTGTTGACCTTCTTTTGCCAGTCGGCCTTTGAACTAGTGGGAGAGAGAACAATCACATGCCAGCACAATAACCAGTGGTCTGGCAATAAACCTAGTTGTGTTTGTAAGTACACATACTTTTCTGTTCTATCTATCTATCTATCTATCTATCTATCTATCAATCTATCAATCTATCTGTCTATCTATCATCTTGCATTCTTGCCAAATTATCTTTGTATTGAACCTGCTTTTCCTCTTTCATTCCTTCCTGTTTTAGTCTCGTGTTTCTTCAACTTCACGGCTCCATCAGGGACTATATTGTCCCCGAACTACCCAGAGGAGTACGGGAACAACCTGAACTGTGTCTGGTTGATTATCTCCGAACCGGGGAGCCGCATTCATCTCCTGTTCTCTGACTTTGACCTGGAGCCACAGTTTGACTGGTTGGTGGTCAAAGATGAAGGTAATTATATCTTAATATTTCAGCACTTTTTCGAAAACTTGCTTCCTAAATTAAGACCTCGGGATGTGGATCATGTTAAATATGCATGAGTGTGTATACAACTGAAATGATAGAGGAACTTGAAGCGCTCTGTCTCAACTTGTCATTTCAGTCATTCAGGTCGTCAAGAGAATCTCAGATTGGATTTAGTTGATGAATGGCTGGCTGGCACAAACTAGATGGACAGTTGTAATATTTTTATTGTAAACTGTTTGAACTTCTCCACTACATGCAGAACACAGAGCAATTAGATTGTTGTTCACTATTGTAATAAAGGTTATTGATTTAAACTAAATCACGAAAAGCCCTGGTTTGACTGGCTGGTCATTAAAAATGAAGTTGTGTTTAATTAACTGGCTGTAAACTTGTCCCTCTGCAGGGATGTTTCTTTGTGGCAGGGTTTTGAAAATTGCAAGGCAATTAGTACTCATGCACTTGGCAAACTGAAATTAAAGTGTCTCTTTCTTTCTTTCTTTCTTTCTTTCTTTCTTTCTTTCTTTCTTTCTTTCTTTCTTTCTTTCTT
>JBAJHX010000001.1:21739479-21752428 GCA_037176925.1 Amniataba percoides
TATATATAACATTAGGCCATATATATATATATATGAAATTTGAGATAAAGGAATCGTTCAGTGACATACACAATTTAATTGAACTCAGTTGTTGAAACTGTAGATGGTGTATGGAAAACTGGGCTTTTTAACACAATATACAGGGTCAATTTATCTCTCTGAAAGGAAACACTCTTCACCATGAATACTTTTGATGCTCAGGCACATTTTTCTGGTAAAACTTGTTTTCTAAGTGCAATTTTGAACTCAGGACTTTTAATGGATTATGTCTCCATTTTGGCACCGTCAGTAGAAGGGGACTGAATGAGGTGAATTGAATGGGTTCTTTTCACTGCATTAAAGTCTTCAGTCTGAAATGAGTGACAGGCAGGCAGGTGATGGGCTAATGGTGCTAGCCATTGTGTTACCAACATGCTGGAGATTCCTACAGTTTAATCCGGTAGAAAATGTGCATTGGTTGCATCTATCTGCAGAATAACACTAACAAAACAAATTTATAAGAGTCTAAAGAACTACTGAATCATCTCAAACTTTTTGTTCCTAATCCTGATAACATTTAATACACCTCTTAAGATCTCTAGGGGTGTTTTGTTTTGTTTCTTTTTTTTGCCTGAAGAGGAATCTTTTACTTTAGGAGTCCTTTACTTTCCAAGTGTGTCCTTGGCCTAATGTTATACAGATGGAATTAGATGTGTCTCTAAAAGATTGTTTCGACTCTGTTCTATTTCAGGCCTGTCTGAGCCGACAACATTCGGGACGTTCTCGGGAAAAGATGTTCCATCACAGATCGCCTCAAATGGACACATTATGAGACTAGAATTTCAGTCGGATCATTCAAATACCGGAAAAGGCTTCAACATCAGCTACACCAGTGAGTGCCTCCTACTTATCCATCTCTTTCTCTGTCTGTCTGTCTGTGTGTCTGTGCGCATGCCTGTCTGTCAATAAGATGTACCAGTGTCTGAAATTTACTATAAAATGTGAGCATTTCCACCGATCTGATTAAGTTAAAATATATAATTTACTTGAACAAGGACCATCACAATGCAGTGTTGGTTACAGGTCTGTAACATCTGTTAGTGAACATTACATTTATCTTGTCTGAGCATCAGAAATCTGTGGCCTTGGTCACCTTAGTCTGCCAAAGAATTCAACACAGGCTCTATTAACTTTATTGTGCTGGATCGTTTTTTATCCACGTTTGCTAGAATTTTGAATGGTATTGTGGAAATTGAGGAAATACAGATGGCCTTTATTGTAGCTTACTGATGGTCAAAACAGGAAGATAACATGCAGGTAGGAAAGGAGACATATACAGCAGGTAACATATGCAAACAAGCATACGCAGGGTAGATACAGAGAAGAACTTACAAAGGAAACAAAGGATATATAGTGTGGGTGATCGGAAAATGGAGACAGGTGAGGGGACAGGTGAACACAATCAGAGCAGAGCAGAACAATCAAAGCAGGAATCGCACAAGGGCAGCAAGTTAAGTGACAGACATGTGAGGAGGAGTAAGAATACAAAATAAAACAGGAAAACAGCTGGAAACAGACAAACACAAGAACAGGGAACGAAGAACAACAAACAGAACACAATGAGAAAGAGACAACCAGGATCACAAATAACAGAAAAAAGAAACACATGACAAATAGACCTGTAATCATCATATCTGACTGATCATCCAGAGAGATAGAGAGCAGAGGAGTCACATGCCAGTGATCCAGTGCAGCACAGAGAACATTTTGAATGCAGGGCAATTACCTTTTCTTGACCAGGGAGGCACTTTCCATCTCACCCTCGCTGTGTTATTGCTCATGTTTTCTCTACCTTTGCATGTAGCTGACAGTTCAAAGCCACAAGTTTTAATGCCTCTTCCTTTCACTGCCAAAAGATATGACTGGGAGTAAGTAAGCACTTTATAGATAATACAAGACTTTGTTAAAAAAAATGCATATATATGTGTGTGTGTGTGTGTGTGTGTGTATGAAAAAATAGATACATATTGCAGTGATCATCCAAAATGTAATGAATGTGGTGAAACGAGTATTCAGAGATGATTTTTCTGTCTGAATGCTGTATGAGAGCATCTTCTTTTTTTCATTTATATATGCACTATGAAATTTATTAGGCAAGTACATTTCCAGCTATCAGGGTTTGCTTTGAAGGCTTTCAGACACTTGTTATCTTTGTATATAATGTCCATTAAAGGTGATTCAAACAGACAGATACAGAAAGTAATTGGCTCAGATGAAAATGTCTTTTCATCATGCACTAAACAGCACTGAATAACATTTAGATGACTAATACAACACCTATACAAACTGCAAATGTTCCCTTCATCTGTCATGAGTTTGACTCGGGTCTGCTTGACTGATCTTGACCGTCTGTCTCATTTGTGTTTTACTTAGTTAAGCCTGTCAGTTTATAACCTGACTACTGCAGCCTGTATATTTTCTGCTCTAAGCTGAACTAGCTCTGCATGACTGGTTCTGATAATTCCTTGTGATTTCCACACACTGTCCCCCAAATAACCCTGTCTCTGACCCTTCTGTGAAAGGTGACTTTTTTTTGGTTTTGTGTGTGTGTGTGTGTGTGTGTGTGCCTCTTCACCACAGCCTGTTTAATAAAAAGTCCCATCTCAAATCCTTGCACAAACATTTCTTCCTCTCTGTAATTCAAACACAAATGAAAGGTTTGATGCACTGTTGGAAGCTAAAATATGCCACATGTTCTTTTTCACTTAAAAAAACATTTCTAAAGGCAGTGCACAGATACAGAAATCCTCTTCATACTCTGCTTTGCCTGGATCTATTATGGTATGGTTTTGTGTGAAAACACAATGTATTGTAGATAAATAACCATATTCCTGAAGAAGGCAACTGTTCAGTTACATTCATTTAGTTTCTGATGGCCCAAAAGTTTAAAAAAATGTAATTTGAATGTCTGATAACATCAATTCTACACTGGGATTTAAGAAAGATCAGGAAAGATCTTTGTGCTGTTTCAGTCATTTGGTCTATTAACATTTTAATGCATATATGAATATCAATGGGTGTTGCTTTGGGTATATCAGTATTTATTTATATGTATAATGTTAGAAACTCAAATATGAACTTTGACACACTAGAATGTGCAGTTATGTGCAAAGAGCAGACAATTGGGAGCTAAAGACTGTTCACTGAGAATAATATATGGTCTGACTTCATACAGGGTTTGTGGGTGCCACATCGAGATTGATAATAGCAGCTGTGGGTATCAATGCAAAAAGGAGAGCAAAACAATTATCTCTATAACCCTTTTCAAAAGATGATTATTCTCATAATTCACTATTTAAATGATTCATTTTATTTCAATGATTTTGGATTTCTTTTTTTCTGTCACAGCACTAAGACATTCATTGTTATTTTTTTGTCTGTGATAGCCGCAGTACAGTGCATGGCCGACCTGCTCTGAGCATATAATGATTGGTGCAAAATTATACCAGAACCCATTTGGTATAATCCCCACAAAGTTGTTACACAGGAAAATAGAAAAACTGACTGAACCCTTGTGCATAGCTTTTACAAAGCTACACTTTGTATGCTCTCACAGGAAGTAAGAGCACTTTGACATGAAATTTTGAATGTATTATTGTCAATGTTAGAGGTCATCTCTTTATGACTTTTTCTCTCCAACCCTGTTGTTTTCCTTTGGATTCTCCTTTCTTCTTATTTTTCACTTTCTCACAGGCTTCTTGTCTGTTGTTTGTTGTTTTACACATATGATTAGAATATTTTGTGTATGGTCATTTTGTGTTTTTTCTCATAAACGTATATGTCTCTCCTCTGTTTTGATCCTTCCCAATCTTCTCCACCATGTCTTATTGTATCAGGTGTGTGAATGTGTCCATGGTTATTGTCTATGAATGCCCTTAACCTCTGTATGCAGTACGTGTGTGCTCTATATGAATATCTGAACACTTGCAGATTACAATTACATTTGTATACATCTGCTGTAATATACTGTATACATGTATTTGTGTATCTTTCTTTTCTTCTCATGCTCTCATTTTTTTCTTCATTCCTCTCTTTCTCTCTGCTCTCATTTCCTCTCCATCAGTAGCTAATCAACCTGAGACGTGTCCAATCACTGGGTGTGTGCTCTGGGTGGGATCAGGTTAATCTCTGGAATGGGGATAATATAAGCTAAACATGACAGGGTTGAATCCACGTGAAGATAATACCATTCCCATATTTCCATATCAGTGGAGGTGTCATATTCACTGACAGTGATATAGCAACGGTTTTCAATCTCTCTCTCTTTTTTTTCTCTGGTAAAACAATTTTTCAATTTGGCTGTTTCATTGAAATAAATTGAAAAATCAGGAAACATTATCAAATTAGTAAAGACGCACATGTATTCAGAACAACTCTAATGATTCAGTTATCCATGCAATACACTGTGGGTACGATGTAGAAATGTCTCTGTCCTCTTAACGGTTGTTTCATACCATTGATTTTATTGAGTATCAATTGAGTCCTGTTTTAACTTTATACTCTGCCTGTTGTCTCTCTGTAGCGTTTGGTCAGAATGAATGTCATGACCCAGGAGTTCCTGTCAATGGTCAGAGGTATGGTGACCAGTTTCAGCTGGGCAGCTCTGTGGCTTTTCGCTGCGATCAAGGATTCATCAGGACGCAGGTAAAAATCTGATATCTGTCTAAATCTAATATAGTGATAGTAGGAAAGTATTAGCATGCATATTAGTCATGGTAATGATAATGGTAATAGTAGTACTGGTAGTAGATGTAGTTGGATAGATATTAAGATTAGACATTTTTGTATCTGTTTATAGATTTAATTTAACTGACTTGTATGTAGTTGTGGTGTAGTTATCCTAATTTTGCTCTGTGTTTGTCTTAAAATAAGTAACATATCTTGATTATTATTAACACACTGACATCCTGTTTCCAGGGGTCGGATCAGGTCACCTGCATCATCCAGGATGGAAATGTTGTTTGGTCTGCGGCTGTACCTCGCTGTGAAGGTAAACAGGTCAAATGTTTACTGTACAGTATGTGTGAGCAGTGGCCATGTCATTGGAAATGTTCCACATACCAGAATATAAGGCAATGACGCGTTCAACTGTTTGCTTCTCTTTGTGTAGCTTAAGTGTGCTTACACAACTTAGAAACTGTATAAATTTCCTCTTCTAATTGCTTTAGCCTCCGGCCTCCCTGCACTTCCTCAGCCTGTTTGCGTGCGTTTGTCCCTCTCCACAATAATCTTAAATGAGATTGGCACAAGTTCTGCTGAAACCTATTCAGGGAGACGCATTCATTATATGCAGACTTCAATATACAGAGATGTATCCATAGTGTTCAGATAAGCTAATATTTGGAAGTCATAATGAAAGGACAGTGAATGTGCTGTTATTTCAACTCTTTTCCAAGGCGAATGGCATCCGCTGGCCTTTGAGTATTTGTACGTCTTTTTGTGTCCCCTCCATCTTGATTGTATTGTCTAGATGACATTATCAAATGTTGCCTGTTGTTAATAAATGGGATGGTGGAGACTATCAGACTGAATAGGGTTGTCACCTTATTAAATATTGGAGTATGAGAAAATATTATCCCTCCCATTCAGACCGGGAAGGATAATTATATTTTATTTCTAGAATGACTTTCTGCGGTGCATCTTATCCACGAGTTCTTCTGCCTCAGTATGCACTGACCGGCTATAAAGGAAAGAGAGAGAAAGAAAGGTGATTTTCTTTAGCTTGCTGAAAGTCTGAAGTTATGAGACCAATCAAAACAGTGACAGTATCAGCTACTTGAGAAAGAAGAAATGTTAAGCATGTGAAAGATAGACCTCAGCAGATGAAATATTATAGACGGAGCAGGGAATGATATACAAATCATGAACTGCATGTCTTCAGTTTCCTCAATACTGTTACTGTACTGCTGCCAAAGAGGAAGCTGCAGCCCAGACCAAATGAAAAGTTTGAAATGTATGAAGTGTTTTAGTTTGATGATATGGATTCTGAAGTCAACTGTAGGCAATTCTTGCATTTTAATGTGCTATAATTGAGATTTCCGGACTGTAAGTGTTAGCTATAAATTAGTGTCGAGATGTGCCAGCATTGCTGCCTGCAGCCCTCTGAGTTGCTGGGAAATTTTTTTGCCTTCGTTTGACACATAAATATACTTGATTTCCCCTATAAATTATCATGCCATAATTACTTGAACCTTTTTTCAAACATGAGCAACTAAAAATTGTTTACTGTAGCACAAGATTAGCCCAGCATATTTTCTCAAGGTAAATGTTTATGTATGAAATCTAGAAATTCAGAAAAGGATTAGAGAGCTAAAATAAATTGAGCAGATGATGAATCTGCTTACTCCATGTAATGTGAGCGCCATGCTCATGCCATGACACAGAAAGAAATGATTAATTTTCTCTCTGTGTGCGGTTGTGTGTGTGCGTGTCTTCATTTCCCTGTAGCTCCATGTGGAGGCCATCTCACAGCTCCTACCGGTGTTCTGCTGTCTCCTGGTTGGCCCTCCTTTTATAAAGACTCTCTGAACTGCCAGTGGGTGATCGAAGCACAGCCCGACCACGCTGTGAAGATCCACTTTGACAGGTAAGCTCTTTGGCTATGTAGGCATAGAGGGATTTGTTTTCGGTTTGCTCATCAGTTACTCTGAGAATTTGTCAGATTACTATGAACTGGATAATGTACTCCTGAATTATGTCATTTTTTCCCCACTTTCCCCACTTTTCCCCCCCAGTACATTATTTAGTTAGTCACTCTCTTGGTTGGTCCGTCTTTCAGAAGTGTTATAAGTTACCCAGATATAAATATAGTTGGGGAGTAACTGCTGTGGTTGATAATTTATTATTGGCTTTTTGCACATTTTTTTTCTGGAGACAGATGCAGCGTTGCCTGAAATTGCTACAGCTGAAATTTGTCTATTTGTGATGTGATGTAAAGGTCAAGTTATCTTCATCACAGTTTCACTTGTGGAGGATTTATCATTTGCACTGCATGCAGGCTGGCTGGGCAGCAGTTCAGCTGGTTAGATGTTCAGATGGCCTGTACTTGTATTTTATTGTGTCAGTGGATCAAAACTTTCTGGCTTCTATCCCACTGGTTAGTTACTTGCATGCATGTGATGTCTTTCTTTCTAAATCAGTTACTACTGCATTTAATGATTAAAAATTATATCCAGGAGCTCTCAGGGTCTCACGAACCAAAGGCTTCCTTTGGCCCTACAGCCACAATAATTTCTCTGCTAAGCCAATGAGTCAGCTCTTCAGACTGGAGTACAGGCAGAGACGAAATTAAGTCAGAAGAAAATAACAAGTCAGTCAATTATTAGTTAGTTACACAATGTTGTTACATGGTTATTTAAGTGCTCAGTTATTTAAATAGACAGGTAGAATGTGATCAAATAAAATGCCCTTTGTTATTTAAGTTAGCACAGTGCATTGATATTCAGACAGATTTTCACTCTCTCATTGTTAAGTGAACAATGCTGCGAGTTCCCCTTCCAGCATAAATACCCCGTTTATTATTTTAACATAATTTGCCGCTGATTGCAAGTAAACATTTGCTCTTAGCTAAACTGCATTAGCCGCTGTTTAAGGCAGCCTGCACACAGATTGTGCCTGCCAGTCCTGTGAGTATTTCTTTATTTCTATATGTCAGCTTTATTGTGCGTGCACACTGTTTTTATTTTCTGTCTGTGTGTCTGCCCAGGTTCCAGACTGAGGTCAACTATGACACGCTGGAAATCAGAGATGGCCCCTCAGCCTCATCTCCCCTGATCGGCGAATACCACGGCACCCAAGCACCTCATTTCCTGATTTCCACTTCCAATGTCCTGTTCCTGTTGTTCACCACAGACAACAGCCGCTCTGCAGCAGGCTTCAGCATCAGATATGAAAGTAAGATGATTGACTGGCGAATGGAACTGTTTGGTTGACACACTCTGGCTTGCTTGCAGGTGCTCACATGCAGCAGCAGTGTTTTGTTCGTTGTTCGCTGCAAAGCAGCTTTAAAAAGGCACAATTACCCCCACAAGCATATACGCTCGCCCTCTTGACTCTGGTATTTCTGCTCGTGTGATGTTATTCTCAGGTGTGAAAATGGAGTCCGACTCTTGTCTCGATCCCGGTATCCCAGTAAATGGACGTCGCCATGGCAGCAGCTTTTCCATTGGCTCCCGTGTGTCATTTACATGTGACCCAGGATACACACTGAGTGATCAGGAGCCCATTGTTTGTGAGCAGAACCATCAGTGGAGCCACGCTCTTCCCAGTTGCGACGGTGAGAACCTGTAGTTTTCTTTTCAACCATATTTTACAAAAAGAATTTGAGAGTGAGGATTATGCGAGGAATGCTTTCACTTCACTTTCACTTGCAGTAAGATGTGTTGCAGGGAGTTTGAAGTTCTCTAAACAAGAGAACTGGTGCAAAGACAGGACACAGGGCAGATGTGGTGGTCAGGCAGACTTATGTTTTGAAATAAGCAGGCAGAATCTGTCAGTGCTCTAGCAGAGTCGTGCTAACATACAGCTGTGCCTCGGCCTCACCGCAGTTTCACCGTCCATTGGAAATCATTTTTCATAATTCCCCTTTGTAAGCCTCCAGCTGTGTGTTTGCTGTGTGTTGACATTAGCTCTGCTCCTGGATAGTAAAGTGTCTTGAAGTAGATAGTTAGTTTATTGACCAAAATATCACAACACAGATATATCAAATAACTTTAAAGGATGAAATAAAAAGTACATTTAACCTGAGAAATATTCCATATACAGCACAATTCTGTTTCATAAACAATATTACTTAACAACATGGTCCTATTTCAACATTTTCAGGTAAGTGATGTGCACCAATGCACAATTACCGCTCGAGGGTTTTAGAGTCTATTTCATTTTCCCACTAACTGGTTTGGGATGGCCCTGACCATGGCAGCGCCGTCTTTGTGAACATAAAAACAGAAGTGCTTTGAATAGGGCAAAGTGGCTGGAAGAAGCTCGAGCCAGAGAGTCCGAGGCAGAGGAGCAGGCGATGCAGGTGTTCCCATCACTAAATACTCTTCTCCATTCCAGCATGTTAAAATGAAAAATGCTTTTCCCAGCATTCTGCCTTTTTATTCCATTTCACTTGGTGTAAGTGGCAGCCACAGTGTTAATTGTGCAATCAGTCCACACCAGAGTACACACAACCACAATGGCCCAAGTTGGACATCCAGCATCAGTGAAATTATGCAGGTCAACAGGCGCCTCTAAAACAGATGCTCACAGGACACTCGTAGGCCGTCTCATTCAGCGCTGGCCCACAGCTCATGCTGTCGTGGGAGATGAATACACAGCGTCTGATTCAATCTGCCGATTGAAAAGAATCCAATTTGAAAGCCAAAGTCAGGATGTCTCAACTTGGGAGTGAGTTCATACCGAGGCAATCTATCTCACAGAATCAGCCATATAACATAAGCAGTTTTAAACGGCCACTGTAACACTTTCAATTTTCACCCAAGCATGCCATCTCACCAGACAGCTGTTACATTACAAGACACACTATTTCAGAATGGCACTTTTCTAAAATGGTGTGTGAGCTTTGACTAGAATATAATATGTCATAGCTTTCTTTTACAGAAGACCACAGGGCTTGAATTATGTGATTGGTATGTTTAAGTACAACTGATTTTTTGATGAATCAGATAATTATCATGTTTACCTGCTCTGTTATTTCACTATTTTCTTACCTGTTATTTTCGTTTCTGGCTCACCCTATTTGCATATTTTTGGTGAGCTGTGGGAGAGAGCAGCAGCAAAAAAATGTTATCATAAAAATAATAAAATAAAGTGGGAAAAAGAAATCATCTTTAAAAACTCCCACAGCCGTACTCAAAGCAACTCATGCACACACATGCACACATCGACCTCAATAACCTTATTTACAGTTTAGTCTCAAAGGCACAGTTAACATTTTAACAGGAAACGCCGAACCCTTTTCCACCACCAAACATACTGTGTTTGCAGCCACCAGAATTCATTATTTTGACAATGTTTGTCTAAAAAAAAAAAAAAGTGACATGTAGTCCTCCCTCAGGCATGCAGAGACTGTTCCCTCTCAGTAATGCCACAGTCTCTGTTGGGCCCAGAACGGCCATCTTTTTACTGCAGGTCAACTAAATCGCTGAATAGATGATACAGAGCACAGGCTGCTCTTTTATGTGTCAGGGAGAATATTGAAGGAGCGTCGTGACATTTTAAAGCTTGCAGTTGGTGCCAAGACAACAACTTATTAGAAGTGACCAAAGTCACATTGTACCTTTTGGTAAAACAAAAAAAATCATCTTTTAACAAGGAGATAAATAAACGTAGAGAAAAAAACACGGAGGCAGAAGAGATGAGGAGGAGGAAGGGTGTGGTGGGCTTATTCCTCTCTTTCTCTACTTACCTCTCCATCTCTGATATTTTTCTATGTCTGCTTTTCTTTCAGCAGTCAGCCTCATGCTTCTGCTCTCAACACTGAAGAGCCTTTGATTTTCCTCTCAAATCTTTCGTTCCAGTCATGAATAGCCTTTCTTTCTGTCTTATTCTTTTCTCTTTCCCTCATCTTTATACAGCTCACACTTTCTCACACACATGCATTAACAATCTGCCTCTATCTTCTCATACCCGGATCATTCACACACGCACACACACACACACACACACACACACAGTCTCTCTCTCTGTCTGTCAAACACACACACCCACAATAAATACAGTATGTGCACGCTGAGACGCACACAGGCCTCCCTCAACTAGGGTCATTTAGTCCGACAGTGTCCTACTTTTAGCTGGTTCCTGATGGGAGTGAGGGAAAAAAATGGCGTTGGTTACCACAACATAGGCGGCTCTCATCGCAGCGACACTCGATGGCTCTGTTGAGATATGATATGGAATGAGGTGGAAGGAAAGACACTGATAGACAGAGAGATAGAAAGAGGTGGAGAGGCACAGCAGCTCCCCTGCAAACACGCTGGAATATGGAAGATGAGAAGCTTCGACATCTGTCTTCATAAAGCCCAAGTAATAAATAGTCATTTTACAAACGTTTCACCAAATGAATCATCACACCGTTTATTTTAGGAGCTAAAAGGGACTTTTGTGCACCAGAATATATATAAACCGTCAAAAATCAGACAGGAGGGATGATAACGGTGAAGAAAAAAATGTTATTGTCTCCGATTCAGTTTACGGTCTGGGATGTTTTTGTTTCATGGGTGAAAAAAAAAACACTCATTTTTTTTTATTTTCACGCCAGTCAAGCACCTTGAAGCACTTTAATTGAATTAAATTTAACTGAATTGAGCTGCATGGAATTGAAAGGGATGGAGGCACAGTGGGAGAGAAACAAAGAGTCAATATATTATCTGAGTTCAACAGTCTCTAATGCACCGCAAGCCCTCTTTTACTCTCCATTATGTTACTATAGTATTTTCCATTCTGCGCCGTACCAAATGAGTTTGTCCTGTTCCATATCAGCGGTCTGGCTCTGTGTGGAGGCAAGGTGTCTGATAACACACACACCAATCTCGCATTCAACAAACCACTCTCTCTTTGTCTGTCACATTTCTTTTCTCTTAGTTTTTTTCCAGTGTGTGTCTCTGCCCTTCTCTCCCTCGGTGGCTGTATGTGGAAGCTGCTTTTTTTTTTTTATCCTTTGCTGCTTTAAAACTTCTAATTTTCTCTGTATCCGGGTAAAATTTGGTGAACTTTAAGTCCTCCATGCATGTGTTCCTGTTTAAAGTGTCCATAAGCAATATTTTTAGCATAACAGTGTATTAAATGTGAAATCACTTGTAGCGATGAATGTGCAGCACCCCTCCCCTGCAGCTGGTTGTTTAGCAGTCAGGCACACCTCTTTACTTTTTTGGCTCATTCTCACAGCTCTCGTAGCGATTTTATCTCACGCAGGCAGCTGTTTTCAGAGAAAAAGCTCTAAAAAGCCACTGTACACTTCCTGCTTGCTACCAAATACCTGGCAGACAGGTTGTTTTATTTCAGGCGTAGGTAATAAGCAGAGCTAAAAGAAAACAGAATATTGAATTTACTGTACATTTGCTTGGAACCACAACACCAAATAAACAGTGATGTTGCTCTGTATCTGCTGGAGCTATAAATAAGTGCCTGTTTGCTAAAAAGTTCCTCGTGATGATCAATCAATGATGTGTTCACAGCTTGCTGGCAACAAATTGCAGCTTTAATAGAGAAATAAGAAATAAACTCCTTAACATCTGAGACTATTAAGGAATAGAATGTAGGAAATGAATGTTGTTAGATTTAAGGCAATGTATTCATGATATATACCTATTTTTAACCAAGTCTACCCACTCAACACAACAGTATATTCTGTGTCACTGTACAAGCTGGTTCTCATGTCTGCCTCCTATAATTATTTTTAATAGAGCAAAAACCAAATATACTTCATTTTCAATCCATTTCAAGTAAAGAAATATGCCACCTCTTAAGTGTACTCGACATGTCTTTGATTTCAGGTATTAAACTTAATAATTCCTCTGATTTTGTTGAAGTCTTTGCCTTTGCCTAATCTGTACAACTAGAAATTTATTCTCCATTTCTGTTACACCCTTCTTTGTCTGTCAATTTCTCTCTGCAGCCCTTTGTGGAGGCTATGTCTTTGGTAAAACAGGGACAATCCTTTCTCCGGGCTTCCCTGACTTTTACCCCAATTCTCTCAACTGCACCTGGACTATCGAGGTGTCTCATGGGAAAGGTAAAAACAGACATCCAGTTTACAGTTTGTCCAAAAGGTGTGTGTGGGTTTCTGCCGTTTATGTAACTATGACTAATTCTCTCTCTCATTACATCCATCCATGCATCCATCCATTCATCCATCCATCCATCCATCCATCCATCCATCCATCCATCCATCCATCCATCCATCCAT
>JBAJHX010000001.1:21752528-21797528 GCA_037176925.1 Amniataba percoides
TCCATGCATCCATCCATTCATCCATCCATCCATCCATCCATCCATCCATCCATCCATCCATCCATCCATCCATCCATTCATTTCCAGGGGTCCATCTGGTGTTCCACACTTTCCATCTGGAGGAGAACCATGACTACTTGTCTATCACCGAGGACAGCAATTTCCAGGTTCCAGTAGCCCGACTCACTGGCTCAGTGCTGCCTCCAAGTGTCAAAGCAGGGCTCTTTGGGAACTTCAGTGCACAGCTACGGTTCATATCCGATTTTTCCATGAGTTATGAGGGCTTTAATATTACCTTTTCAGGTAAGAACACCGCAACAGAATCTGATTTTTGTTAAGATGGACGTAGTAAATGTGAAATATGATCTAAAAGTGTTGCGATTCTATTATCGCAGTAAACTTGATCTGCCTTTTAAACCAAACAAAGGCCTTTGTCCTTCAGATCTAGATGGATCGTAAACAGCATCACTTGTCTTATGTAGTTTTATTCTCATGTGCTGATATTGTCTTCTGAAAATTCTGAGCTAGTCTTTAAAAGGAAACGTTAACTACGTCAAATCATGTGACGTGCATTGAGAGGCTGTTCTGCTGAGTGAAGCTAATTATCTTTTAGTAGGACTTGTTACAATAAAAAAAAACAACTTTTTTCTCTTTCTCATATGGTGCTTTGCTTTGATTTCTAAAGTGAACTGATCCGTATCAGAACTACCAAAGCTGGCTATCTCACCAGTTAGCTATGACTGTATAGTCACTGCATTTAGTATCTACCACACCATTACCTTTACTTCCTGTTCTTTCACACTTATAGTCTTTCTCTAACAACTCGTCAATGATGTTTTTTATCTCTCCTGCATGTACAGAATACGACTTAGAGCCATGCGAGGATCCCGGCGTACCGGCGTTCAGCAGGAGAACGGGATTCAGATTTCGAGTTGGCGACTCGCTGGCCTTCTCCTGTTTCCATGGCTACCGACTTGAGGGAGACAGTAAGATCACTTGTCTGGGAGGAGGCAGGCGAGTGTGGAGCAACACACTACCACGATGTATCGGTAAGTTGGTCAAGTAGATAGACAAACTCGCTGACCAGTCTCCCTGTGACAATGTAGAATGATTCACCCTGCATGAAAAACAAAAGTCAAGATGATTATTTTGTTTCACACTACTCTTGTACATTACTGTATAGTTTCAGACATATCGTTGTATTCTCTCTGAACTTTCCAATCCAATCCAATCCAATTTTATTTATATAGTACGATTTAAATAAACACAAAGTTTCCAAAGTGCTGCACAGCAACGTAAAAAAGCAACAATTAACACAGTGGACGTACAATAAAACAACAGACTCAATAGGATAAAATAAAATAAAATAAAATCGATAAGATAAAATGAAATTAGATAAAATTAGATTATACAACATTGGCTCCTGACACAACATTACATAAAGCAGTGTTGTAACAAGCCTTTCTTTATAGCCCTGAAATGGCTTATCTCCTTTGAAAATAACTGGCAGCTTGTAACATACAACTTTCAAATGAACTTATTCACTGTATGAGCAAGCTTAGAGGTAAAGTATCAGCATTTTCCTGGTTGTAATTCTCCAGTGCTTTATTGCGGACACAATGGTAATTTACAATTATTTGACTGGTTGACTGTTGGTTTTATTTGCCTGGATTTGGCTGTTAGCAGGTTGTAATTTGCCGGTATTTGATGAGTATCAGTGGACACTGTCGGTAATTTATGTGCGCCTGACTGGTGGCTGCTGGTAATTTTCAAGCCCCAAAAAAGAGCAGGCTGAAAACGCTATAATAGCATTATCTGTCAAGAGATCAGGCCTGACGGAGAGGAAACTGAGCAACAACAGCAGCTGGCACCGTTCGCTGGGTTTTCGTCTCTCTCCTTCGCTTTCTTTCTGAATGTCCCTCTCTTTCTAACTTTCTAAGTGTTTCTCTTTCTCTCCCTCTGTATTTAGATAATTAGGCCATTAGCCACTATATGAGTGTGTTAATACTGTGTTTAGTGTTACTCCCTTTTTCCCCCTTTTGCTAATTTCTCTCTGCATACTAAGCCCTTGTCTGTCTCGGCTCATCTACATCTCCCCTCGATTCATCCCTTTCTCCCCCGTTTGCTATCCTCGATTCTTCTCCCACTCCACAGAGCTGTCTCTGCTTTCAAAAGATTTTTTTATGAAGAATCGCTCGGAGCATCCTTGAATTTATGCTCCTTATCTCTTACCATAATCTGCTTTAAAAGCTACAGAAGGCTGACAAAAGCATTGTTTTGAATCTCAGATTTGTTCAGATTTAATAAACCTTGCATCTTTCATTGTTTTGTTTTTTCTGGGTTTTTTTGGGGAGATCCATGTTGTTCCACACCCGCTCCTCTCAATCATGTCTCATTACTTCCATTTCCTCCTTCTCCCTTAGTGGTGGTCCTCCTCAGTGGGAGTTAAAAGCCTGTTCGTCTCTCTCCCTCTCCCCCCTCCTCATTTACATATGACAAAACCATATTTGCACAAAGTACCACTTATTTGAATTCCTAAACTTTGATAGGTACTGCACCTGCTAGATGATTCTGTATAATTCCTATGAAACACTTTTTTTTCTGAACAATAATCCAGACCTGCTTTCATATGATGCCTTTCAATTTGCCCTCTTTTTTTCATTGCAGTTTATGTTTAATTGCTTTGCTTTTGAATGTATTTTTCTGTTTGTCTTTTCTCGTCATTGTATTGTATTGTATTGTTTTATTATAAGCACATTTCAAACAAGTTATTTAAAGATATGTTTTTCTGTACGCTTCATCATTATCGCCATCATTATTCCTGTCATGTCTGTTGAGCTGAACGCAGTTGATGGCTATACTAGATGTACACTTTTATCTGTTTCACTCTTTTTTATGACAGTTATGAGCGTTCTCCTTTTTTTTTTTACTCTGCTCTCCTCTGCTTTTTCTCCTTCTCGTTTTCAACACAGCAAGCTCACCATGATATTTTGACTGCTTAATGATAATTTAGTATATGTGCTATGATTTTGATCCGCGCTGTCCCTGCCCATCTCCCTTTACTCTCTCGCTGTAGCGGAGTGTGGAGCCTCTTCACTTGGACCAGAAGGCGTCCTCCTCTCTCCTAACTTCCCCTCCAACTACGATAACAACCACGAGTGCATCTACCGCATCACCACCGAAAAGGGCAAAGGAATCAGACTGAAAGCCGAGAGCTTCTCATTGCAGGATGGAGACTATCTCAAGGTGTGTGCACACAGACATGCAAATATGACAAGCTCTTCCCAGTCAGGTGGTACAAAATCCATAAATGCATAATTTATTCACACATTCAGAGACACACACACAATGCACATGCAGGATTATAGTCATAAGAAGAAGCTGTCTATATGCAAAGTTATATATGTTTTGACGTGTATATGCTTGAACAGATTATTATGTGTTTGGCTTATTTCACACTATGCTTGAAAAGAAAGCAGTAATTGAGTAGTGGATGCCGGCGTGATCATGAACACGGTAAAATGATGTCAACAAATGTCTGTTTGTTAAAGTGACCACACACTAAAAATATGATCAGGGACTGATGGCATGTTTTGCCCAGCACTTCATCAAGCACTGCAGAACACAAATCCTCTCTACCTCTTTTTACTGTCACATAATTGCCCATCTTGGCTTCAAATGACAACATAATGCAATAACTCCCATGTCTTTAATTTAAATTAATTGTAAGGATTCTGAGGAAGAGTCAAGGGAAAAACGTCAAAGTACGTGTTTAATTTGAGGATTCCACTATCAAGCTATGACCTGTTAGTTATTTCTGAAGCAAGAAATAATACATGGCAACATTTGTTACGTTTTATGAAAACATTTGGGCCTTTGTTAGTCTAAGACAGAAATAGAGTGTGTACTATGTAGCCAAAAGCATGTTACCTTCATGTTCGCTGATATGGTTCAACAATATAACAAAGACATTTCAAAAGACCACCTCGACTTCACCAGCCACTTGGACACAAATTTCACAGAGCTTTCTGTGTTTTAAGTACGTCCTCCTCTGTGTTCTACACAAAAGACATTTTTCATCTTTATATTATGCCTGTCTACTCTGGAGTTATTTATATGTTGCGTTGCCTTTTTCTCTGCAGTCCGTCTACAAGCTTTTGTTCTAGGCATGCACACCTGCTCCTATTAAGGTGTCAGGGAACATGCAGCCCGTGATTATCTGAGGTGTGCGAGAAAAAGGCTGGAGTAAAAAGGTGAACGACGAGAGGGGCTTTGAATCCTCACTTTAGCCGGTGTGAAGTTAAATTGCATTAGCAAGGTGTGCCCCAGCTGTTAGATGTGTTAAACATTGTTGTAAAAAGCAGCAACATCCCTGCAGGGGTTTATTACCCATGTTCTCTATTAGTGCTGATGGTGCTCTTGCTGCAGTGGCCATCCACGCCTCAATGAATACATGGGAAACATGTATAAGGATCAATTTTTCCTCTGTTCACCCTATAACGGACCCACTACAGTGCATTAGTGTTGATTTGAAGGCTAACCCTGCTGTTGTACGCATGTATCTGTTGTGAGAGCAGCAAGTCCAAGAAATAGCTATAGAACAGAATATTAAAATTAGTAATAATAGAAATATATTCTTCTCACAGCGTGTAACAAGTATCTCATGGCTGTGGGGAAGTGGGGGTTACAAATGAGCATCAGATTGACTGATCATGTATGCCATGTCACTTGTTAATTTGATAAAATGTGTTACACTTGAAGACAATTGGGACTAAACAAGCTTGATCTGCAATATATTATTATGGTCTTCCCCTGTCTGATGGTGCCCACGTTAAATGTACAGATTTAGTGTCATCACAACAGACATAAGGAGTACATTACAGTTGTTTACATCTCACACATTTGGATGTACATCCTTGTGTATGTCTGAACTACAAAGAGACTTGCAGAAGTTCCCAAAGCTAGTAATTCCTCACAAGTCCTCTCCAGAGTACATGTGCCCACTTCAGTGTCAGTTAGGAGCCACTATGAGAGCTGTTTTACAATCTTGACGCTGTCCCACAGACATCGTCTAAGACTTTTTCTATTCACAATGTCTCTTAGCGGTATTAGGCCTGAGGGCATGGTTAAGCCAGTATGTGGTTAGAGTGTATTATCAGCATTAGGCCTAGAGCATTGGCTGAGCCTGTCTGTGGTTGGATTGTATTAGCAGGGTTCCCTCTGACTTTTAGAGAGGAATAACATCATTGTAAAAGGTGGAAATGTTCCTGGTGGGATGGGTATTAAAAAAGAAAAATCCCCTTTGAGGAGAGGAAAGCCACCCCGCAATGGTACCAAATGTAAACATGCGTAAGCATTGCATACACAGTATATTCCATCACAGCCTGATTTATGAATGATTTGCATCCCAATGCCAACTCCCATTATGTCGTTGTCTCTGTAATTCAACCAAAGGATTCAGCCGCCAAGACTGGAGAGCAGAGGACGACATTTGCCCTCTTTCAAATTAGGCTTGTGTTCTTCACGAGGCATTTGACATAGTATTTACTGTAATAAATTGATTCCTTATCAGAAAATAACAGGAACAGAGGGACAGGATATGGAGAATGACGAGGGATCACAAAAGTTAATGAGGACGCACCAAATCCTAACATAGCAATCAAAAAGTAATGGGAGGCCCCAAGACTGACTGCAAGAATGACACGTCACGCTGAAGAGAGAGCTTACGACAATATTAGATTTTTGGCTTCAATTTCGATGTTGGAGATGATAAATTACTCGTAACAAAACACTTTTGTAATTAAATGAAAAGTAAAGTTTCTTTGCAGTCTTTTTTCCTCCCTGTACTACCCAACTGTTACATTAGAAAGATGAATGGTGATGTACATGAAGTACAGTACAAAACATGATGATGGCAAAACAGCGCAGGTTTGAACACGTTCAATGTGATGATTATCATTTTTGAAATTTTGAACACATGCAGGCATTGGAGTTTGTTTCGCTGAACTGTCAGTTTGATGCACAAAGATGCTGCAATAATTAAACAAATCATGTTTTCCAAAATGTCTAATGGAGCTACAACAGTGTGAGTAAAAAAAGTGCAGTCAGTTTGTAATGTATACAGTCTTTCAACACAGTGTGATTAATTTGTTGGTCTAAGTGTATGAGAGCATTGATTGGAGTGTCAGACATTTTGATTTGACCTTTAGAGCAAACACCCTCTGACCAAAAGAAAAAAAAAAACAAAGGCTCTTGTCACGCAATCTGAATACTTTAATGTTTACTAGAATATAAATGCTATAAGAATATAAATGAGGTACGAATAGCTGTCCATTTTCAAATCTACAGTTTCTTGTGAACAGTTCATAGATTGAATGTAATGTGATGTAAATCGGAGCAGTTCTGACACTTTACTTTCATTACTTACATCTTCCACCTGTGCCTAAAGATACCTGATAGAGTCAGAAATAAATCATGTAAAAAAAATAGTGATTATGGAAAAGATAGCAGGTGCTGTTTGATGGTACAAAAATGAACATGTGTAAGGGCAATGACGAGTAATGTACAGCATTTCTGTTTAATATAATTTTGCCAAAGAATTAGTGGAAAGCGCAATGCAAACTATAATGAACTGGAAGGAAAGCCCCAAAGTGCCACTTAGGCTAGCAATTATCATGTCACTCCCCAGGCTAACAGTAATGGAAGTACTGCCTGCTTCTGCAGCTGAACACAAACCATTTGTTTGACAGTTCCAGGAGGCTTTAGGCTAAAACCTCCCGTAACATATGAACAGCTCATTGCAATTCCTTTCGCCACTGGGTACGTTTTCTTTCTGGCACTGTTAAAGAAAGGGCTAACCAAGCTCAGTCCGCCTAAAAATGTCCTCTAATACAGTGCTTGACCAAATTTACTCAGGTGCACTCCAGCCCCGAGGAGAAAAAAAAAAGAGAGAGAGGGCGAGAATGAAACAAAGTGGGGGTGCGCAGGAATTGTTCTATGAAAATGGAGGTGGTGGGAGAGCAGGCAAGAAAGAGAGGGAGTCAGACAGACAGCGAGAGGAGGGGTGGCAGATGGTGACATGTTGATTTATGAGCCGCAGGGCTTTTCATTAACCATACTGAGTTTTACTGAAACAGAGAGAGGAGGGAAGGATAGGGGGAAAGCAAGAGAGAAATAGAAAGCCAAAGAGAGAGAGAGAGAGAGAGAGAGAGAGAGAGAGAGAGAGAGAGAGAGATGCAAAAATGGGGGACACTGACAGATAGAAAGAGGAGGGATGCAGGAAAGGAGGAGAAGGGAAGGAAAGTTAAGTTTAGGGGAGTAATGCTACAGATACTGTGATGCCCCCTTTTTTTAAAGCCTGTGCTCATTTACACCCTGCCCTCTCCCCAGTCTGTTTATCTTCCCCATATTTGTCTTTTATTCGTCTATCCATCACAACCGCACACTCCAGCACATTGCAGCTCCTGCCCCGGCTTCACGTGGAGGTGTCTTCTCTGACTGGCAGTACTTGTAGAGATACAACAGTGCATCGCCTCAGCCCTTTTTCTTTGGCATTCCTGCCACCTGCAGACCTGTCACCACCGATCTGTGGAGACGTCCCCGGCTGCCAAATATAAGCACGAGCAGTTCACATTTATATCCCAGCTGTGAGATGGTGTTATGAGGTACTTCAGGGTCCTAATTCTCACCTTCAGACTGCAGTCAAAAGTAGACTT
Source organism: Amniataba percoides (assembly GCA_037176925.1). NCBI lineage: Eukaryota > Metazoa > Chordata > Actinopteri > Centrarchiformes > Terapontidae > Amniataba > Amniataba percoides. The sequence continues at coordinate 21,760,244 of JBAJHX010000001.1, forward strand.
CTCAAACTTCTTTGCCTCTGAAGTGTTGCGTTCAGAGATTCTCTTTTTTACCACGAGGGTGCCGATTCCAAAACAAACTCGAGTTTCTCATTACGAAATACTTACAAGTAAACCTGAAAAGTTGCTCTCAAAGGTTTAAAACATGACCTCTATAAAAAATAGGGCTAAATATTCAACTTCCACTCTGCACTCACGTGGTTCACTTGCATTTGTCTGTGTTAGCTTACTTTGGTTCCACACAACGAACGTCATCGGCCTGCTGTGTATCAAGCCATGTAGCCAAGTATTTAGAAGTAGTGAGCACATATTTGTGAGCAGTAGTGATTTGTGCACATCAGCCCTCCAGCCTGACAGCGCTGGGCTTTGATGATGCCTGATGTTAAATTCTGCTCAACCTTCTTGCGATGCCAAGTTGCAAAGATCTTTCTGACTCCCACAGCTCCACCCTCCGCAGCCACTCGTCTCACAGTGCTCATTTGAAATAAATGACTTCCAGCTGTTTTGTCTCTTGTTTGTGCTGCCAGCGCGAGCGCACAGTTACAGGTTGATGATCACAGTGCGAACGACGAGAAGCAAAATTGTTTGGAGATCAAATAGAAAGATTGAGAAACGTTAACATCATTAGTGTCATAACTTCTACAAAAGGAAAGGAGGAAAGGCTGATCAACAAAGGGGATTACCCGCCAAGTCCTGCAATATTAATCCCTTTCCAATGATGCTTTTTATTTTGTAAACCAAATCTATCCTGTCTTCACTTCCTCCTTTCACTCCCATGCTATTTTCACCTCTGCTATTATGCATGACAGCATCTCAGAGCGAGTCACACACAGACGTTGACTTGCTGTTTTTAACTCAGTGCTTAGTTAACAGAGGACAACATGCACACGTATAAGTTTTTAAACATATAAACAAAAATTTGGATCACTTATCACAGCTGGAGACGTGCTCGGTGGTGAATAAGGTATTTTTATGTTTGGCTGAGGGCTGCAATAGCCCCTCTGCTGATGCACAAATGAAAGTGATACTTTAATCTACCACTTCCCACAGGTGGTAGACAAGAATTGAACAGCAAATCCAAAGTAGTTTTGTACAACAGCCTCAATCACACCTTCTAATTGTAGCAATCAACATTTTAAGCAAGCTAACCATTGTATTTATCCACCATGAAACCCCTCTGTTTTATTTCCTTTACTCACAGAGTTGTCGCATGAAAATCTTGATGGATTAACATGAGAAAAGGGAGGCCTCACTGGTTCTGCTGACTGCTGTAGAGCCTCCTCACTTCTGACCTCAGCAACTTTCATGTGATATTTTAGGCTCTGCCTTTGTGGTGCTTCAGAGGGTCCACACTGATGCAAAGCTAAGCAAAGTGGCTTTTTCCTGAAGAGTTTTTTTTGCCTCACTTGCGTTGTTTGGTATTTTGGTGACTCACTGTGTGTTGCAGAGGCAAGGCATTATAGCAGATCCCTGCAATTTTGGTTTCAAGACTGACCACATTTTATGATGTCCTTTTTTTTTTTTTTTTCTCCCCAGACCATGTCGGCGGCTCACTGGTGCTCTGGGACATGCACCCGCATAAGCGTGTGCAAAACCACAGACATGCTTTCAGCTCATGTTTTTATTCATGCTCCGTGGTCCTGTCCCTGTGTTTTGATTGACAGGCGTATGATGGAGAGAACACTTCATCCCGTCTCCTTGGCAACTTTACACGTGATGGCATGATGGGTCATGTCATCAATAGTACATCCAATCGCTTGTGGCTGGAGTTTAACAGCAACGCCTCTGGAACCGATCAGGGCTTCCGTCTCACATACACAAGTGAGTTGTTTGTGAAATCTTAACATATGACCAGCAGAATTTTAAATGAATTTCTCTCTGTTTTTACTGTTACAGACATGTTTTTTTCAAGTAGAGTATGTCCACAGAAAAAAATCTCTCTTTAGCTTTGTCTCACACACACACTGTTCTGCACATGCACACAAACAAACACAAACAGTAATTTCCTCCATTTTAAGGAGCTCCTCAAGCTCCCTGTAAGGAGATCTTTTTAATTGAAAATTAGAGTGGTGGTGATTGTGATAGATTGCCCTCATGAATATACTTTGCATCTGTCCTGTGCCTTAGCCAAGTGATTGTTGACTGTTACATACCACAACAAAATAGGTGTCATGTAGTAGAAAACTCGGGAGACTAGTCTTTCTCCGTAAGCAAATTACAGAGCTGTTTCTTTCACTTCTGACAGCCGGAAAGAGATGAACGCTGAGCTTTCTGAGCAATTTCTGTTGGAGGTGGAGTCCAAGGTGCAGCTGTAGTATCAAGTATATAGAAAACGGAAATAAGCATACTTGACACACAGGCATCCCCCCTCCCTCCCAACACCACACACACATACACCTTCCTTCTGACACATACGCGCACACACATCTTAAAGGCTTTAAAGAGAGTCTGTTAAGAAGGCAAGACCAGCTGCTGTGTAAGTCAAAGAGGCTATTAGAGGAGCATTTATCTGCAAGTCATTAAAACGAGGTGACAAAGTGACACATCTGGAGTGGAGGAGCGGCCGGACGGAGGGACAAACGGACGAACGTAGACTGCATATGGACACTGGATGGATGCTCTGTATGTCAGCTGAACCATTACACCGCCGTTAATCTGCAAGTCATTAAACTGGAGAAGGTGACACCTTCTGACAAGTTATGCTACGATGGATGAGCTGAAGGATAGATAAGAGAGATTGATAGAAGGTTTAAACGGGGGAACGGGGAGAGGAGCGTCTGATCAAGAGAGGCATCGATGGTTTCTTAAGTAGGGTCAGCGACTGAGTAAAACAGGTTTAATACCACACAGAGGCTACTTTAATGGAGTGATAAGAATCCCAGCATCTGTTTGAGACGTTAACAGGAAAGGGTGACAGAAGTTAGATGCATCTGTTTTACTGGGACGGATGCAGGAAGGGATAGACGGACGTAGACCACCCTCACAAAACTGTGGAGACAGCTCACTTAAAAAAGTTGCTGGCTGTGTAAAAGATGTTATTACAAGGCTTTATGGACGAGTAAATCGTACAATGAGTGCATCCTGATTCTGTGTTGTGTTGTGATGCTGTCCAGAAATAACAGATAACTGTTATTGTTTTACATATAATTACATCATTCGACAGTCAAGAGCATCGGTGGAGATTGCTGTCATCTAATTAAGTAATTTAGCGACACCCTCTGCCAGAAAGACATCACACAGTCTTTACTGATGAAAGCTCAATTTGCTCTTTGCAATATCGCTTTGTTTATTTGGATTACATAAAATGTGGAACTGCTAGTGAAAGAGCCTGAAGGACAAATCCAGTGACTATCTTTACATTACTGTGATGATAAGTCCATGAATGTTATCGTAAATTCAGCATGTGTGGTTTAGGTGCCATTTGTTACTGACATTTAGTCTGTTGCAAAGTTATGTTGAGTCCTAGGTTTGGACAGATGATTTTTTAAATCAGTTTTCATGTCATAAATGGGCTAATATACCATAAACAGAGCCCAACAGGGGAGCAGTGTTTAGGAGTTGCTGTGTTATGTGTCCATGACACAGCAAGTCGGACTTCTCTGATCCGAGGGAGGAAAGTCTGCTTCATAAGAGGCTGACCTGAGGCAAAGATATTATGTTGGTGACATTGTGGAGTCTTTGTTTATCCATCCATCTCAGAGGCGAGAAACTTTCCTGTTCTTTGTTATCTTCAGAACACACACACATCCCTTGCAGTGTGCTTGTTTAGAGCACATTTGCGGTTGTGTGGGATGTTAAATTATCATTTGATGTTTTTTTTTCCACACAGTTTCATGCAGGAACCACATTTTCAGTCCATAAACATAATCTCTGGTGTCGCTCACTACACATCATTATATCTGTCAGAAAAGGGAGAGGCCCATATATTTTTAAAATATCATAGAGACAAAGATGAGCAGAATCTATAGAAATGTCCAGTACTTTTTACCGCAGCTGTCACGTAGGGTTTTTAGCAGGAACAGTGAGTGTTCAAGCTTGCAATTTCTGCAGATATAAGTAGAAGAATCGCATGACCTTATGTCCTCCTGTCCAAAACTGCTCTGAATCACCTGGTTCATTTGTGCAGTGCTGTCTTACTGCATGGACAAGGAGGACCTCATCTGTATTTCTGTGTTCATGTGTGTACCTTTTGTGTGTTTCTCTCTTCTGTGTGTCTGCGTATCTCTGTCCAGGTTTTGATCTAGTCCGCTGCGAGGAACCAGGCGTCCCTAGTTATGGCTATAAGATCCAGGACGACGGTCATTATGCCAACACTTTTGTCCTGTACTCCTGCAACCCTGGATACAGCCTTCATGGCAGCAGCACGCTGACCTGTCTTAGCGGTGACAGACGCGTGTGGGACAAGCCGCTTCCTTCCTGTATCGGTCAGTATACCACACATGTATAGGTTCTGTGTACATCAATAATTCAGAACTACAAGATATGAATTATTAACCTGTGGGAGATTTTATTCATACAATGAGTAAAATAGCAGGTGGAAGCCACAGTCAGAGCTACTCGTGTCTGTTTTTCAAGCTCCAGTAAGAGCATGAGGATTCAAAGAGAGTGAGCGAAAATGTGATTGATTTAATACAGGTGAAAAAAAGGGCATGTAGACTGATTCTACACTCTACTGGAAATATTCATGCTAAGAGGTGCTAATACAGCTCTGTGCATTAAAAAAAGCCCTGCCGGTCCATCAGCTATTTGCACTTGGACTTCAGGATGTCACAGAGCATGAGATTTTAGTGCACAAGGCATCTATATATTTTAAGGATGGCATAGTTAAGGTGCAAAAATAGGGGATGACTGTCTGAATTGAACTTTGATAAATTTATAATGTAAGCCAGACTACTTTCTTGTACTCTGAAGGTGCGCACAGTATTTTATGCCGAGGACTTTGACAGAGGCCTTAGCTTTCTGTTCTATTCTCAGCATGCACAATAAATAGAAGAGAGTAAGTAGGAGACAGGTTTTTCTCTTTTTTCTTCAGATGCTAGAAAGTAATGTGATGTTTAAAACAATATTGATTCATCTGAAATTGTTGAGAGGGTGTATCTTTTCAGAGAGTGGACAACACAGACTGCAGTGAAAGTGCACCCATATGCACTTTACTGTGACAACCCAAAATTGATGACTGCGTCCTGTCTTACTTTGAAAACTTCTAATAATTAGTTTCCCTCGCCTGCATGCTTTTATGTCAGTAGAGTATAGTCAAAGTAAGTGGCAATAATTCCACCTGGAGAAATGAAAGTTTTCTCCTCAAAGCTAGTTTACTGTACACCCACATCAACTGTGATAGGATGACTAATTATGATAGCAATTATTCTGGGAATAGGATGTGAAATAATTCTGGTTCAGTCTTCAACAGAGAGCTACAGACAGACTGATGACAAAAGTAACAGTTTATTATAACAGTAAAACTATTAAACCCCAGTCATGCATACCTCAAACAGCAAAATTATTCTTATTGTCTTAATAAGCAAGATGGCTTATTTCTAGTATGAATGTAATTTTAACACATTAAAAAGTGACATGAAAGTAATTATTAATTGTTAAGTCACATCCATTTTTAACTTTGAGAACACAACATAGAAGAATTTTTTACAGTTTGAAGGACGCCTGTGAAAACTGCTTGAAAGTATAACATAACAACCAACCGTGTGTGACTGCAGCTGTGAACTCCCATAATATTGCACATTTTTTGTGAAAGTGAAAAAACAAAAGTAAAGTTCTAATTTGGTGTATATAGAATATATTTGGATGCTTCCCAGTTTTTGAGGTAGAAAAGCTGCCACAGGGCAGATTTAACTTTAGTCTGCACTTGGCAGCTCTTGATTAGGTTGGAGAGGAGTGTGCCAAACAATTCAGGTGCTTTGACATAGCGATTTTTTTCTTTTCCCTTTTGCTTATAGACCTGTGAAAGTTGTTTTGTGTTTTAGCAACAGCACGCACAGCCGGCCATTGTGATTCCTTATTGTCATTCGGCAGCCACCAGTGAAGCATGAACTCTGCGTTTGTTTGTTTGTATTGTTCCTTGCTAGCTTTAAAATCCCCAAAGCAAATTCACAAATTTTTAAAGTCCATAATTCCTGCCCGTCCATAAATATTTTGTTGTTTTGCATATTTTACAAATTAAAGCACTTTCCCTGTAAGCATTTATACCTTGTTGAGTAGACGTGGGCACTTGGCACATGTTAATTTGGAATTCCCCGCTGCAGAGCCAAAGCTTGTGTCTTTCTAACCTGCCAGCACACCTGAGCTCTCTGAGGTGGGACGTGCCCTGATGTGGTTGCTAATAGCAACTAAAAAGAATGTGTGTGTGCGTAGATGTGTGCGGCGGATCTATTTAGGCTGGGTGTGAATGAGACTGAGTGTGCCTTTTTGGCTGAATGTGGGTAAATCTCAATGTGTGTCCCTGTGTACGTCTGCAGTCAGTCATTAATTTGTAGCTGCTCTGTCACTGCCTTATTTCAGGTAAGCCAGCAACCAGGAGAATACTTGCTGGCAAGAGCCCAGGGCGAACTACCTCTGTTGCTACCTTTGTATCTTCTTCCTTTGTCTGTCTGTTGGGGCGTTTGTCTCTCTGCCTCTCTGACTGTCTCCTTCCTCGTCTAGCTGGCATGGTCCCATATCTGCACGCACTAGCATAGAAATGAGGAGATGGCTTTGCCTCGGGCTGTTTCTATACCGTCTCTCTCTCTGTCTGTGTGTCTACCACATTGAGTCAAAAAAGAGTGGTGGTCTACCTTGAATAGCAGGCCTCTATTCATACATTAAACCTGCCTATCCTTGTCTTTATATGTAAATGGCTGCCTTTCGGGAAATTGCAGTTGTCATTGGCCCGACTTAATCAACAATTTGTTTTTCTATGCCTCTTCTTACCTCCTCTTCAACTGTGTTTCATGATAAAGTACAGTATAGCAGAGTACTTGCCTTTCCTCCAGTGTTTTCTTTCTCCGGGGACTAAAACAAGTATCTATGTTGTGTGGGTGTATGCATTCATACAGGATGCATGTGTGTGTGTGTGTGTGTGTGTGTGTGCTTGCGTAACTGCATAAGTGTTTATAAGTATGTTTCTGGCCTTGTGTGCGATCGTGTCGTTATCTTGTCGCTCCTTTTGTGTTGTTTTGAGCGTGCACGCGGAAGTGTGTTTGTGTGCATTCGGCCTAAGGTAACGCAGCAGCGATAGGTTGTCATGGTACTGTAGATTGCAGAGCTGTGTAAATGGTGCCCCCTTAAATCACACAGACACACAGTGCACACACTCATACACAAAGATCTGTTGGCTCGGTGGGCTGCCATGTTTACCGTGTACTACCACGATGAGCTCAAATCTCCTCCCGGATTTTTCCCCTGCTTCCTGCTGTCTCTGCTCTTCCTCAACCCTAACAAACAATATAAAAATAACACAGCAAGCCAATTCTCTGTTGTGCATTATTTCTTGAACTTTGAACACTATAGGGAGATCCTTAAGGTAAAAACAGCCATCAAAGTTATTCACCAACCTTGAAACTATATGGCAGGAACTTGGGTAATTCAAGGTTGATTTAATGATTCAAGCCTTTCTTAACTGATTCTCATTTAACTCAACCTTCACACCTCAGAGTAATTTACCGCAAAGTGAAGGAGCCGCCTCTTGTGGAGATGAACTGAAATGTTAATAGGACTGGAAAAGTAGACCGAGAAATATGACACAAAGAATCTGCTGGTATTGAGAGAGGAGGATTTCACTGGCCCAAGATGCCAGACCCTGAACAGACCCATGGAAAACCTTCCCCAACCTGATGTGCATAAACTCATTTTCAGAAAAAGAGAGACCCAAGAGGACGGGAGCACAGTCTGACTCGATCAGAATATACCAGAGCTTAAATAGATCCGATACAAAATGTTGACCCGAAGAGACCCCAGTCAGCAACAACACCAGCAGCAGCATCGTGCTATATCGATTAACAAGCCGCCATAGTTGAAGAGAGCGGCAGTATGAGGATTATGTCCTGAGAACAAATGTGAAGTAATAGAAACTAATTCCAAAAATAATGTGGTCCTGTTAATCAAATATTCATTCCTGGAAATATTGAAAGTCATTTTTTCCCCCCTCCATATTCTGTACCCAGCTGGCAGGATAGCCAGAGATATAATTTTAAAAAGACAGAAATTGTCCAACCAAGCTCATGTCTGAATCTGAGTCCAATAAAAATAAAAGTAATTTAATGGCATACTATTTTTGACACAGGGTACCAACTTCCCAAAATGTCCTGTCAGGTTGTGATTATGACTTACAGTACCACGTGATCAAGGATGATAATGACTATGCTCTGATCCGACCTGATCCACTCTGATATGTACGGCATGTTTACACACACCCGAGAGCTGCGTTTGTAAAAAGAGACCCTGCTTTACCCAATTAAGGTTATAATGTTAGTCGGGTCCACCTCAGGTTGCAGATCAGGTCTCTTTTCTGAGGATCTGAGTGAAACTGTGAAGACCTATAATTGAGAGAAACACTGTAAAAGGTCGAATCATCTAAGGTGGAAAGAGCAGGAGCCACTAACCCACAGAAATACAGCCCACTTTGCACAAGTCAGGTTGTGTTGGAAACGGGATTGGAAAAGTTTCAGGTTAACCACGACAGTGTGAGTTTTTATGTGAAGTTCAATAACTTATATTCCCATATACACATCAACTGACTTGGCAAGATTTGATTTTATGGCCAAGAGGCCTACACATTTCCAACAATATCCAATCCAACCCTGCATTAACCTTGTAATATATTGGTTTTGCCAGTGATCCTTGTGTTGTTAAATGCTCTGATGTTTCTTCAGTGTTTGATCTGCCCAGTGAAATGTGTGCAGTGGTGTGTGCCATGTTTTGTGTTTTCTTAATTAAGATGTAAATGTGGTTCTGATGTGCTTCTGGCTGGATGGATTATTGTTAATATATAGGCCATGAGTAAAAGGCAATGTGATGATCTTCTCTTTCGTCTCGTGTCCTTGCAGCCGAGTGTGGAGGTCACATAACTGGAGCGGTGTCTGGGCGAATCCTGTCTCCGGGATACCCTGCTCCATATGACAACAACCTCCACTGTACCTGGACGATAGAGGCTGATACAGGCAAGACTATCAGGTAATTAGAAGCAGCTGGATCTGCTCCGATGCTGCCGTGCGCACGATGATGACCTGCAGGTATCTGCACTTCTTGTTTTGGTGTTAGATCCAAGAAAATCGGCCAAGAAATGTTTTTCGTAAAAGACGTAAGACAGCACGTATCCTAACATGTATCTGCAGAATTGCTTCGCTCTTGCCGGCATGGGGTGAGCTCACATGCTGACCCTATATTTAATAGGAGCAGTAATGCAGTAGAAGCACACACACATAACAGCATAAGAGCAGCCCTCACTCTCCTTGGATTGTACAGGTAAACACTCAAAGACTGTCAGGTAATGATATATTCACTAATTACAGATAAATTCTCACTGTCAAAGCTGCTGCTGTGTAGGAGAGTACACCACATTAGTCATTATGACACAACACAACACATTTCTCAACACATTGCTGACATTCCTCTGTGTGAGTGTGTGTGTACTTTCTCTTCTCAGTTCTGCTTCATTTATTGTGCTTTAAGTATGTATTTATTTCTTTATTCTAATGAAAAAATTTGTTACTGTTTGTATTGGATCTCTGATCTTCTGTGTGATTTCTGTGTTTTCTCAGCCTCCACTTCATCGTTTTTGACACGGAGGTTGGCCACGACATCCTGAGGGTTTGGGATGGTCCATCTGGGCCATCAGATGGGGGGATCCTGTTGAAAGAGTGGTCAGGCCCAGCCCTACCTGAAGACATCCATTCAACGTTCAACATACTCACGTTGCAGTTTGATTCTGATTATTTCATCAGCAAGCAAGGATTTTCTATACAGTTCTCCAGTAAGTCGACCGATCTCTCAATCAAAATCATTAAACTGGGACTTCACACGGTAAACACTAACTGACTGACAAATCTCTAAATGTGCCATGATTCTACTGCCTCACTGATTTGGGTGGCCTGCGTCACTCTATCCCCCCCAATCCCTTTATGAAGAAAAAAACAATTACTGAATTAGCACTTAAATTAGCTAATTAACAAACCCAGCACTCATCACACATATAGTTTCTTAGTTATTATATAAACCTCATTTATATTGGCTATAAGAGAATTAATCTGGAATTAATGCTGCATTTAACAGGATTTCTGAAAAACCTTTAGCCAAAGAAACAAATGAGAAATTTATCATCTTACCCTGGGACCCAGGCTCACTAAGTACTGAAGGAGCCCAGCAGAGAGCTGTGGTTCAGTTTTGGTTATATCCTAAAGTTTAGGAAAGCAGGAGATGTAATAACAGAACTAGCGCTTATTGAAGAGACACGTTGTGACACGTTTCTTTGAGAGGCGGTATTTTGGTGAAATGGCTTGATACGAATGGTGATGATAATACCAGATGTAAGATGTGACAGGATTTAAGTGGTTTTGAAAGTGTAAAATGAACAATCATCCGTCTCAAAATTGTCTTAAAATTTAGTTTAAAGACGTTAGATTTTTCATCTCACTCTCTCTGTCAAGGAGATGAACACAAACTTCTGCTGCTGTTTGCTCCCATTTCCTCCCAAGAAAGGGCAACGTGTACAATAACTGCGCCCTTTGGGTGCAAGGATGGCCTTTGCCGTTTGAGCCACTGGACCCAAAAAATGTCTGTGAACCGTCCTCTTAAAATCACTGGCTGCAGTTTCTGCCATCCGCTGTAGCAGCAAAATCAATCAGAGGCACACAGAGGAAGAAAAGTTAGGAGGCAGGAGAACACACAGTCAAGTCTGTCTTACCTTTAGAGCTGTTTATTCGCATCAGTGCATCTCCACACGCACGCACACACACACACACTGTTTGTGCTTGTTCATCTTAACAAAGCCATTTAGCCATCACAGCACACACATCCACGAGCACAAACAACTGCATTTGCTCTGTGGTTTACATACATCAACATGCACAACCGTGCATGCACACCAACTCTAACACAGATAATTATTTCCTTTTTTTAAGAGATGCATATTTCTAGTCATAAATATTTACATCCAATACTTTCTGTCTCTCACCCTCTCTATCTCCCTCAGTCATTTAGTTGTTTTTTCCATTCTCTCTGTATTTAAAACAATAAATATTTGCTCTCACGTACATGCTAATCAAAGCACTGTTCCATTACTATGGTAATGGCTCCTTATGTTTACTTCTATGTTGATTTATCAAAGCAAAGGTAATGGTATTTACCGCCACACTCATTTATTTAAAGCAAGGTTTGTGGCTTTATTGAGTCAGTTCTTTTTAGGGGTGATGTTGCCACAAGTTTCTTCCTTTTGTATGTTTTTCTCTCTTTCTGTCCTCTGTCTTTCCTCTCTGTGTCTCTATTTGTCCACTGACTCAGTGAGAAAATACTGTTTTGGACTATAAAGATATAATAAACGTGATGTTATAATGCTATGTTTGGACAGTGCGGATTGTAATTCGCAAGGCCTGCCTCTTTGCACTAATGCTCTACTATAATCTTGGCCAGGGCTCTGGCTAAGATTTGATCTATAATTTTCACTGAATCTGAAGCACCATGATTAATTGTTGAGTCTGCGGTGTGGTGGAGATTCAAGAGGCGTAGACGTAGATACATCAAAACCCTCTCTGACTTGAGTCACCTTAAAAGGAAGCAGTGTCTTGTGACCTGTCAACACTTGCATATGTAGTTAACAGGCAAGCAGGCCAAATGTGTTAGTTATTTTTAAAGGCCATAAGATGAAGATGTATTATCATCCATTATTATCCATGTATTATTATTTTTCCCCATTTGTTCTGCTTTTGTGACTTGTTCATTGTCTTAGGTGCCATTTGATTTATAGTGTGATCCTTTGAGATGTCCTCAGCCTTAGGTTGGGAACCACTGATGTAGATGAGAGACTCAGGAACTCATTTAATTATATTCTGTTTGCGACATCTCAAACCAACACACAACATATTAATCACTCCCTAGAAAACACCAAAGCGAAAAGGGTATAATACATTTACACATAGAGTATACAGTATCTAATTATTAGTCATGGCATGAGTCATTTGAAAAAATATCCTTTAATTCAAGTCAGATTATATTTTACTATTCTATTTAGACACATGCTACACAAATGTTCATTGAAAATTGGATTGCTGTTAAACACTAATGGATCCAAGGGAAGCAATACAGCATTGCAAACCCAATAGCTTAGACGCCAGCACACACAGGATGATTGTCATATATCCCCACCATGCAGGCCGCCTAGCCTGAGGGAAGAGCTACTAATGAAACAGCAAAAAGACCCAAAGTGTCTGAACCTGAAGGGATGATGCATTTTGTTACTAACCAGTGAGGTTGAGCCTGACTGTTCACATGTATCTCCGGCTAACCCGCTACCTTGAATAAGAAATAGAGTCGTTTTGTCTGTCAGTGTCAGTGTGATGACAGTAAGCCCCATAAGTACTCACTGTGTGTCTGCATGCCACAGAGTATCTGTATGTCTTTGTCTGCAGCGATGATGGTGCCGTTGTGTCTATGCAAATCTCCCACAGTGTGTTCATATCTGTCTCACTTTGCCTTCTCGCTCTCCAGCCACCACGGCGACGACGTGCAATGACCCAGGCATCCCTGTAAATGGTTCTCGATACGGGGACAGTAAGGAGCCTGGTGACAGTATGACGTTCCAGTGTGATCCAGGCTACCAGCTGCAAGGCCAGGACACCATCACATGTGTACGGATGGATAACAGATTCTACTGGCAGCCTGACCCTCCGACATGTATAGGTATGTGTGCACTGTCAGTGGATCACTGGCTGCCTTGCTGAGATTAAATTAAATGAAAATACGAGCTAAAACTATGATGCTGTTGTCAGACATTAATGAGCTGGGGACTCAAATGTCATATGCTAAAATATGAGGATTAAATATGGAAAAACAGATACTACCCGTTATTAAGATTTTTAGATACTGTCCATCAGACACCAGTGCCGTACTGTTTTCTGTAATGAATACATCAAACAATAGTCGACTGGAAGCAAAACCTCTGGATGTGGAATGATTCAGAGTTGTATCTTAAGTCTGAACTATAGAGAGTAAACAACAAACACAACAGTTCAGATCCCTGAGGTAACCCTGTGATGTCGTGCCACATCTGACACACTTCTCTGGAGGCAAATCGACTGAAGCGTGAAGGTGAGGTGATCTGTAATCCCAAGCGATGCTCTCTTAAGATCAAGGAGAAGATGAGCAGGTGCAGAAGAAACTGCAGTTGGGATAAGCACTGAGCGCTGTTACTGTGGATTACAGGAAAATTGAACGTGGCTCAACAGAAAACTCCTAAACTATAAAATTGGGATGGTGAGGGCAAAAAACAAAAAAAGTGGGGTCAGATCTTGAGCATCGCAGACTGATGTGCTCCAAGCTTTTCTGTATCATAACTGATGAAAAACTAGAGCTTGTTTGCTCTTTTTCTCTATTATCACCACCACCAGGCCCACCTGCTGCTTACAGCCCAGTGAGCTTCCACATCCCACTCCACACCTCATTCACACGATCCTGCTGCAGTTTGTTTTTCACTCTCCCACTTTCAGGTGCGCTTTCCTCCTTTATTTTCCTCCTCAGCTCCTTCTGACACAGTTGACTCACTCAACAAAGGAAGGAAGTGACTTTTTTGTTTTTAGTCAGAAAAAATCAGGAATAGTAGAGTCTGTGCAAAAAAAAAAAAAGGATACGATGTGTGATTCAGCAAGAGCCCTTCAGTGTGCTCGCTGCACAACGTACAAATCCCAGCCTGTCAGTGATAAACTAGTCTGTAGCCTGTTCATGTATTTGAGCTTCTGCTAGGCTGCTGCCTAACTATATGGCCTCATGGGTGAAAAAACGCATCAAGTTGCTTTATAAGATGCTTCATCCAGTTCATTTTTGTCTTTCACAAGTGAAATATCTTGGTAAATTAGTCAGAACAGATGGATATGGAACATAACCAGACATAGCCATGATGGTTCAAACTGAATATTTAAGTCTACAAAGACCAGGAGTCAGGTGGGTTGTTGTAAACACTGTGAGAAAGTCATGAATATGACCCCCCCACCCCCCACCCCCCACCATCGCCCTTAAATGCTTGTAGTAAAGGGACTACAGACATCTGCCTGGCTGCTGGATGCCACAGCCTCCCTTTATGTTTGCTTCTCCTTCTCTTTATCAGCCAGCACCATCAGGAAGTCTTCCAGCCCGGTCACAGAGACCAGCGATTTGCCTTGTAGCCACGCCTGTGAAACACATCATGCTTTGTTCCTGACATTGCTACTCACCCTTTGCCAGTGACCTTGCGTTTTTGCATGACTGTGGATAAAATGTGACGCTTAAATCCTCCCCTCCACTCGCCCCCATTTCCCCTCAGCTTGTCCCTCTCCCGCACTTTCACCTCGGGTGGTGAATCCCCGGGTGTTCAAAAGCTCCTTAGATTAAACCAACATTATGCACCACAGTCTGGTGTGGAAGTGTGGGTCTGGCTGTGAGTGATTTGCAACTGTTAATGCCTTTGTTTACCTCTATTTCAGTGCTGATAATCCGTTCACACCCACCTGCCACCCCAAGACACCTCTCCATGTTTCAGATTCTTCCTTCACATCGCCAAATTGCTGCTTGAATGCGTCTATCTGTCTCTCTCGCCAGTATCTCTTTCCTGCTCTTTGGCTTGTTGTGGGATAACAGGACCGCTAGGGGTGATTCTCTCCGCTAACTACCCCCAGCCTTACACTCCGTAACTAAATCTCACAGCCTCGCTCTATCTCTCTTTTGCTCTTTCACCCTCTCCAGCTACCTGTGGAGGTAATATCAACGGTCCACCAGGAGTAATTCTCTCTCTCCTAACCAACCCCTGCTACTCCTCCCATCACTGACTAACTCTGTTCCACTCTGCCAACCTGCGGGGGGGTTACATGAGTGGTCAGTCAGGGGTGATTCTCTTTCCAAATTACCCCGAGCCCGATGCTGCGTAATCATCTTTCTCTTCCCCTCTCTCTGTCTCCCCCTCTCGCTGTTTGTCTGTCTCCAGCGACATGTGGGGGGAACGTCAGCGGCCCCTCGGGAGTCATTCTGTCTCCTAACTACCCCCAGCCGTACCCCCCTGGGAAGGAGTGTGATTGGAGAATCAGAGTCAACCCCGACTTTGTTATTGCGCTCATCTTCAAAAGGTAAGCCACCTGAATGTGAAGCCCAGCTCCTTATCAACGCGTGCATGACTGCTCATATACAACATGGACCCGTGTCATACGTATTCCCAGGCTTCAACCCAGCGCTGAATCTTATCTGTGTCTGCCTCTCAGCTGAGATATTTTTTTTCCACTTGAAACATTTTCAAAATAAGTCTGCACAGTTTTTTTTGTTTTGTTTTGGGGTTTTTTCAGCAGCAATTTCATAGTTTTGAGTTTCCTGTGGGAGTTGGGACTCTCTTTCTGTATTTGCTGTGTAAAAGTCTGCTCATGTTACTCTTGTGGAGGACTCGCTGCAACACAAGGGCAGAAATAAAAGATGTCTAAATATAAAGCACACTAAACTGGCAGCTTTATGACAAACTGATAATTAAACATTGGAACTCAAACTGAAAACCTATCAGTGTCATAATGTCACCACAATAAAAGCAGGGTGCTGTATGTGGTAACAAACAGTGACTATCATGTCCTGACACCGATCAGTATTTAAGTTCTGGTTTTATTATTAACAATGATTATTAACACCACACTAACAAGAAAGATAAAAGAGTATTTCTGAGTGGCTGCAGCAAACTCATCAGGGTAGATCAGTGGTCTCAAAGATGAGTTAAATTTTTAATTACTTTGTCCAAATACCTGAGAAAATTACAAGCTTAAAGATTTAGGGAATGAACAAGTTTCCCCAACGTATTTTCTGAAAGATGTCTTCCTTCTGGGTTAAATTTGAAGAATCACCCTCCACGGATGTTGTGCACGAGTGCAGTTGAGGTTTATTTTTAAGAGTAGAATTGCTGCATGACTCCCTGCGGCCCACACCGGGTAAAATAGCTCTGTGCTGTATCATCAGGGTTCAGGCCCAGTTTAGTCTGATGTCTAATTAACACACAGTTAAGGATCATTAAGGTAACTAATAAACCAATTTCAGTGGGGGAAACCTCTAATAGACATTACATTAGTCTATAAAACTACAGTGAAGTCCACTTCCAACAAAGCTATAGTAGCTAAATGGTAAGATGATCTTATCTGTAAAAGTTCCAGGAAATGAGAGTTGGTTTTTTACTTCTTTCAGTCAGCTACTTTTTGTTTAAGTTTGTGTGAACTTACTGGTAATTCCCTACACGTCCTCGCGGCACAAGGGCATGCAGTAAATTGACTTGTTAGGAACTTTTTGGACACCACATGTTGACAGATTTTTATTGTTGTCTTGATTTGGAAAGTAAAAAAAAATTGTGTGTGTATGAAAGGAATTTCTCATCGTTCGCTTGTTTTGTTTGGGGTTTTTTTGGTACGAGGGCAATGTTTATTTACATTTGGAGTCCTGATTGTGCCTCAGTGGTGAATATTTTACAAGTCACAGTGGTTTGGGGCTTGTGACTGAAGCAAAAGTGAAGATTGGAGCATCACATGTAGCAAAGGAGATAAAAGCAGAGTGGACTTTCTCCAGATTGCCAAAGGAGAAAAAATGACCCAATTTTGGCTTCATGTTTTTCAGCTGGAGAGATAATTCCCTGCTGTTGTAACTGTGAGACAGTTTTTATTTTACTTTTAATTAACTTATATTGATATTGGTTGTTTTGTGAATGTTGTGTGTCATTCTTCATCTAATTCTAACGTAGTAATTGTGTTTTATAAACACAGCTGAAACATCTATTGCTCCAATTACCAGTGACTCAGTCTTTGAATCAAATCAGTGTGCAAATGCAGTATCCTGTAACGCTGATTTGAGCGTTTGCAACCATCTCACCTTTTTTCTATAATAGTGCTAAAAGGTATTAGCCAGAAAGTGTTATTTTCTATGTGAAACATCCCAGGTTAATACCATGTTCCACCAATGTACTGTTTACTGATTATTTAGAGTCAGTGAAAGGTGAATACATTTGCACATTTCTTACATTTCCTGTCATGAGTGTGCTAACTGTTTTCTCACTATATATATATATATATATATCAAAATTTGCATTTAAGTTAACTCTTAACAGACTCTTGTGTTACTCTTCTTCGGTCATGAGGGGTTGTGACGCTGTCTCAATTCTGCTCAGTGAGATCTTTATGTTCTTTATATGACATTTAGTAGCTTTACCATTCAGACCCAGAATGTGTCACTAATGCAAAAGGTATTAGCACGGATCATTTTAACGCTTTGTCAGTGTAAAAGGGGCTTATGTGCAGTTAAGCCCATTCTGCACTAGATATAAACACAGGGCTTAAACTTGAGCATTCTTCACACTTATATTGACTTTGGAAATTATTATATAAGGTTTATTAAGTTCAACAAGTCTTTTACAATAATACACTCTCTGGTCATCCAAATGTCATGAACACCTCTTTCACCCAAATTCAAAAGATTCTTTCTTTTTCTAAAGTCCTAAAGTAAAGGGGAAGGTTAGAAAAAGTGCAGGATACATGATTGAAGACAATAGATATGCCCGATCACTGTCTGTACTTCAATAATATAACACTTCAATTTGAATATTTTTCTCTGTCACAAGTGTCCTTGTCAGTAAGACAACATGTACCGTTTTCATTGCAAACAATCATAATTTTTATATCACACATTGTCTGTATATCCTGAAGGCATCCTAAACATGTGAAATACTCTTCCTGACTCATAACATGTTTGAAATGCTTTTTTAAATGCTGTGTTTCTTGTCCTTGCTTGTGACATGAAAGTGTGTACATGAAGATAGAAAACAGGAAATATTACAGGAAATCGAAATTTTGTTCTACATCGCCCTCTCTCATCTTTCTTTATTCTGAGAGGAGCTGGGAAAAAACACACATTTATGTGTTATCACTTCCTGCCAAACACTGAGCAGGATGTTTAACCACATAGGTCAGATCCAAAGCTAATACACACCCACACACACACACAGAATGTGATATAAGTGTATATATACAGTACATATGTGTGTGTGTGTGTGTGTGTGTGTGTATGCGCCCATACAGATTTGTCTCTGTGTCACAGGAGGGAGACAGAACTAACACAACCACTGTCAGAGCAAACACTGAGACCCTGTATCAGTGTGTGTGCTCCTCTGCTTTTTACCCTCATGAGGACCAGATGTCTTCATGTATGTGCAGAGGGATGAGGAGAAGCTGTCAAAGTGAAAGTCAGCAAAACTTTTACAAAAAAGCAGCAGGAGATACTGTACTTTAGACTGCACATGCTGAGGACATAAAGATCACAACTGAGCAGCATGTGCAGTAAATTCTTTATATTATATGGTGTCTTAAATAAAAAAAGAGGAGAAAACAAAGAGAAACATTTACAGTTTTCATTTTTTTATGCAGTGAACACATCCAGAACACACATCAAAATTAAGGCAAGAAGATTAGCAGGCGAATAAAAGAGAAATAGCAGAAACTAATTGGCAGTCATTAAATGAAGCAGGTACTTGAATTTAACACACACCACTGGTTTAATTGTTTGTAGAATTTGAACACACAACATAGGCACACACAAACAAACTACGCAATCAGTCTTACAAGATTCCTAAATCCAAAGTTTCTCTGTATTGTTTTACTTTTTGCCCCAGTTTCAACATGGAGCCAAGTTACGACTTCCTGCACATATACGAGGGTGAAGACTCAAATGGCCCGTTACTATCGAGTCTCCAAGGCAACCAGGCCCCAGAGCGAATAGAGAGCAGCGGCAACAGTCTCTTCCTGGCGTTCAGATCCGACGCCTCGCTGGGCATGTCTGGATTCGCCATCGAATACAGAGGTATTTAAACTTTGCTTAAACGTACATTTTCCTACAAGGTCAAAATTATGATGATGTTCAGGTTAATCACACAATTTTTTTGCCATCAATTAAATCACCACAAGCTGCAACTGAACTTGTTGCAAAATGCTAAAGACATTTAAATTAGTGTTTTCTGAAGATTATAAAGATTATTGTTTTAATGATATTGTCAGAAATAGTTACAGTTTTCCTCAGTCAAGATCACTGAGTTATCGTGTCTTTTCCAGGCGTAGTAGATCTCATAGAAATCCCACTGCTCAGCTTATGAGTTCTCCTTCACTTTGATACTGTGTATATTGGAGCACAGTCCCAGGCTCAGTCCAGGAGCTGACTGCGTAATGAGCCACTGTCTTTGTAAATCAGTTGCTGAATACACCCAGATTGCAGCCACAAAGCACATTTGGGCAACGCCATTTTCTCGGTAAATCTGCACCTTTATTTGATAAATAGCTGGAATGGTTGTTTTGTACACTGAAATAATAAAAATCACTTCCTCTAAATTCTGCATTTATGAACTGCAATTATTAACATGTTGACGGAGGAGTGTCTCCTGCACAGAATATTTTAAGCTGTCTACTCTATTAGTTTAACCTTACCGTACATCAGAAGAGTTTTCATCTGAAAGGGCACGTTGTTCCGTGTCGGCCACGAGTTGTTTACTTCCACAGATTGTGACTCATCCTGGTTTTACAGACGTCACCTGACTGTGGGTGATTTAACAGCTGTAGTCATTGTGGAACTGATGATTAGTTGTTCGACTGACTAGAGACTCGGTCTGCTCTGTCAAGTTTTACAAAGTCTTTTTTTTCCCTCTTGTTTCTCTCACTCCATTTATCTCTAATTAAAAAAGATTATCTCCTTCTCTGTTGTCTGTCTCCTCACGCTACCTCACACCTCTGTACTTTTGTCATTAATTCACTACCTTTCATCTGCCATCGCTCTAATTAAAATACAACCTTAATCATCTCCGAGTTTCACTTCCATCTTGCCCTCCACCTCTCTCTCTTCTCTCTCTGTCTGTCGGTCTCCCTCTGTCAAGCCCAATATCTCATTCTTATTGGGCGTTCATAGTAAAGCAAACAAGCTGGCCCAACGCCAAGTCATAATGATCCAAGACAGTTTTTGATCACGGTTGACTCCTCGTCTTTTATTCCGTTATCCCTGTCGTCTTCTTACTCTTGACTCCTCTCATACCCTTGTTTGTATTTTCATCTCTCGCGGGGGCAAAATATATTAGAAGTGAATAGGGGATGTTCACTACAGCTGTATTAAGGGTCAACAAATAGCGGCCGACTAAATTTGCTTCAGAATTACCAACAAAGTAGTTTTGCACCCAAATGAAATCTGAAATGAGTCCCTTAGCAGCGTTTTAGAAATATACAGTGATAACTGTTAGCTGTAACTGTTTATTTAAATTCTAATGAATGTGAATTTGCCCTCAGTGTCACCATGTGGAGATCAAATTATTACGGGGCCTTTTCCTGTACCACATGGGAGGCTGTGACACACTGCCTGGTGCTGATATGACATTTAATGACCTTGCCAGATAAATAAATAATGGACAATAAAAAAACACAATTGCAAACACAATTAGTTTAGTAATGTTGCAGATTAGTTTATCCTCGCCTTTGTCTATTGACGCAAACTCTCTCCGTTCTCCACAGAAAAACCGAGAGAGGCCTGCTTTGACCCCGGAAACATAATGAACGCCAGTCGGACAGGGTATGACTACAAACTGGGATCTCAGGTCTCTTACAACTGTCACCATGGCTACACAACAGTGGGCGGGGATACCATCACCTGTGTCATGGGGCACGATGGGAAGCCAGTGTGGGACAAGGCTCTACCATCATGTAAAGGTAAGAGACACCTAAATTATTAAAAACAACATGTTTTCACTTTGACTTAGCAGACAGTTTTATTGGTTACACCTTTACAATATGATATTTTCTAGTACCTCTGTTCTGCCACATAGACCTGTTTTATTATGCCTTTTTAAAGTATTTTTTTGTAGGTTTTACATATTTTATTATTATTGGACAGGACAGCTGAGAGAGACAGGAAAGGGGGGAGAGAGAGGGGACGACATGCAGTGCGCGTTTTACCCACTGAGCCACCTGAGCGCTTCGCAATGTTTCGTTTTTGCTAACACTTTCATAGAGAGCATATTTTTGAGCAGTTAGGTCAGATTTGATGTGTTGCGTTAGACTGCATTTTATTCAAGGTTGTTCCACATATTCTGCAGTCTAAATGGGAATGACACAGAAATAATAAAAAGACCTCTCAATATAAAGTAGCCCAGTAGAACACCACCTAAAGGTAAGGTAAATTTAACTTTATGCATAATTAACATTGTAAACATTATAAACATCGTAAAGGTAGAATTTACCTGTTTAGTTTTGCTGTATCGAACTGCAATAGTAGTTCTCTCTCGTTCCCACTTTTGTCTTTGTGCTTTTGTACTCACAGCTGTTCAGTAATGGTGAGAATCCTACAAAAATATGATTGAAAAAGAATATTTACTGCATTTAACACATATAGTTTTCAAAGAACTTCATTTAGGTAGCAAAAGTGTGCAAAGTTATCATGACTGAAACTGTCAAAACCTATGATCGGCATGGTGTGTGTGTGCATATTTGTCCGTGTGCATGGTTGTGTGTGCACATCAGAGACAGAAAATCTGTCAGGGATTGGAAGGCTGAACTGTCTAATTGATTGACAGCTCAGAGAGCCAAGGAAGTGACACCTGCCAAACTGCCATTCAGAGTGTGTGTGTGTGTGTGTGTGTGTGTGTGTGTGTGTGTGTTCTCTAAAGCGACAGAGACCTGGCCTGGTGCCATGCACGTAAAAAAAAATCAAATAACCCACAGTAGCAAGGTAGCAGGACAAGGGAGGAATTTTAAAATGAACACAAAGGACACACACACACACACACACACACACACAGACAGACAGACAATACACACTTACTTATGCCTCTTAACACTTTAAAAAAGGCTCCTTTGAAAGCTCTGTTTAATAATGTCTGAGAGACAGTGAGGAGGGGGATCGGGGGGAGGGAAAGAATAAAGATGAGATAATTGCACTCAGAGTAGGTATTTTGAGAACAGCAACGAATAACAGTCAGCAAGAAAAAAAAGCCTCATCAAGTCATTTTATCTCATGTTCACATTCATTTAGTTTATTTCAAGATAATAACGCCACTTTAGATGTGTTACACTTACTTAACCTCAAATCTGGAAATTTCTCTGCAGCACTTCTTTGTGTTGCGTTTTTAACACAAAGATGCAATACTCTTTGGCTAGGTGACGCAAAAACACAGAGATGAATTCCTATGAAAGGAAATAACTTCGGTCTGTCTTTTTTATGCATTTTCAAAGTTGCATTGTGGTGGAAATCCCACCTGTTATATAGATAGATAGAAAAATATGTTGTCATCTGCCTTGACTGTATTAACTGTCCGTTCGTCATAATTTAACCTATTAAACAGTTAGGTCATCATTTCGTTGGACCATCATCCGTCCAGTTACTCGGTCAGTGAATTAGGTTACCTGTTATATTTGTTGGGTGTGCTCAATGAAGCTTTTCCAGCAGCTGATAACATTAACAAACCTTCTTTGCCGCAATGTAAAGATCTTGTGTTCATTAGTAAATAGGAGTGGCTGAAATTGATCCACAGCAATATTTAGATGCTTTCCCCCACAATAATGTATTTATGAACAGCAGCCAAGTATTGATATTTTTGTCACATTTCAAGGCCATTAATGGAAGACCACATAATGGCCCTCTATCAAATAAAAAATGATCTGACACAATGAAGGGACCTCGAATTTCATCTAGCAATTGATTCATGTCTTTTTACTGTAATTGATTTTGACATAATTTTCCTATAAGGTGTCTTTCTTTCAGCTTGTTACGGCTGTTAAAAAAATGGATACTTTGCCATTTTTAACCTCTAATACACTGTATAATTACACATTAGATATTTCTTTATCATACTGTCAATCTGCACATATCACTAAACAGGAGAGGAGAATTATTGGGGTTAATATACTTTAAAAATAATATATTGCTTACATTGATATGCTGCAAATTCCATGAATTGTTAAAAACAAATTTACACTGACTCAATTTTTTTTTCTAGAGACTGTGTTGTAGAAGTTCTTGATTGACCCAGATTTCAATGATATTAGCGCTCACAGATTCCTCACAGTAAGACAGACCTGAATTTGGTTGCTGGCCCGGCCTCCTTCTGCCCCAGATTCACGGATTGATCTGCCGCGATCGCTGTCACCTACGCTATCGGACAATTCACATAATCAAAGCAGAACAATTTAAGTAAATTCAGTCCTGCCCAGTAATCCCACTCTTTTCCTCCCTCGGCTCGTATTGCACATTGGATTTTCTCACTACATAGTTAGGGAAGTTTCTCTGTCTGTCTGTCTCCCTCTCTATCTTTGGGCAGCTCCTGGGGCTTTTAGACCAAACTCATTAGACAGGGTGAGACCTCTTTAAATAATACATCTCCACTTACACTCCCTTGTCTCCTCTCTTCTTCCCTTTCACGCCCTCCCCTCACACTTCCCCCTTTTCCCTCACTCACCCTCTTTCCTTTTCTCCCAGTCACTACCTCTTCCTCTCCTCTTTTTTTCATCCTGTCTCTCTCTCTCGTTCTTCCTTCCTCCCACCTCTTCTGTCTGTGTCTGATTTACTCTATATTTTTCTCTCACCATTTTTCTCTGACTCTCTCTCCCCTCTGTGCCCTCTCTCTCTCTCACACACACGCACACACACACACCTCCCATCTTAAACCGCTCTTTTATTGGTTTCCATGGTAACTAAGAGCTGGTGCGAGAAAGAAGGAATTCTCCGTGACTGTTGATAGGGTTGTGTGTGTGTGTGTGTGTGTATGTGTGTGTGTGTGCGTGTGCGTGTGCGTGTGCGTGTGTGTGTGTAAGAGAGGGAGAGAGACACAGAGAGGTAAAGCGAGAGAGAAAGACGCAGCTATTACAGAGTGCTGCCTAGAGGTGCTATTCACGCGCACTCAAAACACACACAGACACACACACACACATGCTTTATTTATTTATTTATTTATTTGGACTTATGCACATTATGTCATGTTGGTACAGTGTGTGAGATGATTTTTCCACAAAAACATAACCATGTTTTCTGCTCATAATTGGGTTTTATGCGTCTGCTTGGATGTGAAAGTTCGGTTCAGCAAAATTCTCTCACCCTTCCCAAACTGTGGCAAAATAGACGACACTCCGAGGTCAATTACGTATGTCATCTACCGAGTATAAATAGCAGAACAGTAATCGTAGCCCCTGTTTGTGATCCCTCACACACAGCTGGTGGTCGTGTTAGCATTAGCAAGCCTGATAAGCAGTGGTGGAAAAAACTACATCATACACAAGCGAGGTTTATTCCTCGGCTGTGGCATTAAACACAACACGTGGTCCACGCCGATAAGTGTGCTATAATTAGAGCATAACGAGATGTTTAAGGCCGAGGAGCTGTAATGTTAACAGCAATAAGCAGCGTGGCCATGGCTGTGTTCACACACTGAGGCCTCTTGTAGCAGAGCCACACAGTAACTCACACATGCATGATTTTCTGTCTGTGACCGATTCTTTCCATAAGAGAAAGGAAGGTGAGAACAAAGAGCGGCAGTCAGTCGGTCTCCAGGGCCAGTGATTCTTTACATCACACTCTACATGGCCACAAGACCAAAGACGCCCCCCCCCCCCCACTCCTCTTTTGCATTTTTTAAAAATATGCCCAAAGGGAGGGTCAGTAGAATTTGAAGGTGTAGGTACTTATGATGAAGATCTGAACAAATATCTCTCTTTTCTCAACTCAGCCTGTCTTTCACAAGTGAAAAAGAGCAAATGTTTGTTTGTGATGGTTTCTACTGGTTCCATTATGAGTCACGGCACATAAGTAAATCTCTCTTTCATGTCCAGTCATTTCCAGCCACTTCACTTAATCCATCACTAGGACAACAAAGTCCTCATTCTCCTGCTTTTCAGAGAGAGGTAAGGTCATCGTGTCACATACATAACTTCTGTTGTTCCCTCTCTCATATAATCAAGCCTCTTCCTGATGTTCTTAAGAGCACTTGTCGTTGGGCGTTAAAGGCCACTGTGTAGAATTTAAATTGATCCATTTACAGAAAAGGAATAATTATGTTTTGATTTATAGTCACCTAAAACTAAGAAATGTTGTGTTTTTTTTCATCTTAGAATAAGCCAGTCATATGTTAGGTCAAAATAAAAAAGAAACAGGTGGAAAATTTTAATATTTGTTATGATTTTAATGCAGTTAATGCTATCAGTAACACAAAAACAATACAAAACAAAAAATACAGATCTTGGAATATTTATATTGTTGTATATACATGTATTGTTGCAAGTTGTGCGCTCAGGCTCATGAAATGATGAGGAAAATATGTTGATGAAAGGCAGCTAAAAAAGAACAATGTCAATACAAAAATAATCTCCATATAATTCTTGAGAAAATGTTGCTTGCATCAGTGTCAACTGGATTTTGAGATTTAGTACTTGTAGAGCAGAGTGCAGAAGTTCCAGTGTCACTTAAGTACTCAAAAATATTGTTTTCATTCACAAAGTGTTTCCACTTAAGCTGTTTTGTTTTAGCAGCAGGTTGGTGGATATGACATAACTGTGTCATACTGATGGAATTAGTGTTGTGGAAATATACATTATGCAGACTATACCAAGTGAACTGTTATAGCACATGTAATTTCACCCCTGGCCTTTGTTTGTCCCCACTGTCCATGTTCCTATTGTTAATTAAGATTAATGAATCAAATTGACCATCCTCATTACTTCCTACAGAGGAGCGTTGACAGCCTGTCACAGTCACACATGGATGGACACACACACACACACACACACACACACACACTCACACACTATAGCAGTGTTTATGATAACATTGGCTCATGAATATACACGTTGCATGCACTCCTTTTATTATTTTGCAGATCAGTTTTGGAGGACCCACTGGTCTTATCTTATAAGCAATATTCAGGGTCTGTGTTGCAGTAATATATTTGTGGCTAAGCTATTGTTGTGAGTATATAATTCTCTATGTGTTTTATAGTTAAAATAATTGTTGTATATGTGTAGAGTTTACTCAGGAGTCTATGTTTTATACACTGTTGTGAAGAATCTGCTCTCTGAAAAGTCACTCTAACTGCTCTGTTTATGGCTTTGAAAAGCTCCTGGAAGAACTCAACTTTAAAAGTTTAGGACATTTTGGAAATCTTTCTCTGTGCTCACTACCACTCCAAAGCCCTGCTGTATGTGTGTGTGTGTGTGTGTGTGTGTGTGCGCGTGTGTGTGTGTGTGTGCGTGAGCGCGTGTGTGTGCGTATTTGTTTGAGAGGAAAAGGAAAAGGAGACACAGACAGTGAGAGGTAGGACTACAAAAGTGTGTGTGTGTGTGTGTGTGTGTGTGCGTGCGTGTGTGTATGATCAAAGCGCATGGATGTGTGAGGGAAAGAGAGTGACTTGCATAGCATTTTTTGCATTTATTTGTGTGTGTGTCTGTGTGTGCGTCAGAGGGTGTGAGTGATCAAAGCACATACGTGTGAAGGCTTTTGATAAGGCTGACACCTGAGCCTAGAGCAGTGCCACTGGGGGATTGTGGGTAGATCAAGACAAGACCTCTAGACCTGAGGGTTTGAATGTAGCAGCACAACAAGAATCAATCCAAAAAATATCAATCAATATCAGCGCGCAGGATCAGGAGGAGTGGAAAGAAAGAGGGTGATTGCTCTGATGCTTTAGGAAACAAGAAGAAAGCAGGAAGGAAAAGGAGTGGGGAGGAGGAGGACGAGTGGGTGGGAGTACAACAACTGTCTAGTAAAGGAGCAGAAACCAAACCAAGTTTTGCTGTATTTTTTTTTCATTCTCGCCATGTAAATCGGTTTTACTGAGCAAGGCTTAGCAAAGAACACGGACTCGGTCTTAATGTCCACACACACGGCCTCAGAGACTTTGACATGTGTTCCTGATAAGTCCACAAGGGCTCAGGGCTGTCCCACTGTGAAATCTGAAAGTGCTTCAGGGCTCTCTGGCGGACTTTCTGAGCCCTTTATGCACAGTTTCCACAAGGCTGAAATGCTGAAGACTTTGCTTGAGGGAAAAACCCTCAAGGGGGTGTCCAAAATCATACAGAAAAAAAACCTGGAAAACGATCGCCTGTGGTGTGAACAGTGTATTTTTTTCTTTTTTTTTATGTAATTAAGGCATGATAATGATGATTTGTGTTTATCTGTCTTAATCACAATTAACATTCAGCATGGATTAACATTGCTAAATACAAATTAACATTTATTACAGCATTTATTGTCAGCCTGTCAGTTTGATTAAATTACATGTAAAGTCACATCAGAGGTGCCACAGGCACGCCGGTGACCCAGGCAACATATTAAAGCGCTGTCCCATTTGTCATCCAGCGTTTTCAACCTTTGCTCCCGCCTGCTCTCACATTTTCACTCAGTACAGAGGTGATGATAATTAAAGCCTGGTAGGGATCACAGCTGATACTGTGGGTGGACACTGTGACTGGTCCACAGAGGTTCATGCGCCGCCAACCAAGACAGGAAAAAAGGAGAGCGAGAGGAGGCCAGGAGAGGTGAGAAAAGAGACGATAAGAAAAGCTGGTGTTTGTGTGCGAGTGTTGGCGTGGGGACGTTGACAGATGTGCTTGTTGCTGCTGTTTTCTACTCATACCCGCCCCACACATACACACACACACACACACACACACACACACACTCTCTCACACACACACACACACACACACACACACACACACACACACACACACACATACAGGCACGTTCACAGGCACTTCCGCTAATTTCATTGACCTCTGCCTGCCTAACCTGCAGTATAAATGTGCACACGCCCACATACTGTTCGCACACAAGGTTTGTAACTCTCTTGGGGGCACTGAAGATGGATCAAGCTTCTGTTAGGTCTGCTTCCCGTGGGTCATGCAGTGGTAGTAGGGATTAATGGGCTTTTTGAAATTGCAGTACGCTGATACGAGAGATCCCACACTGTGCACTAGCTCAGCACTGCATAAATTCATTCAGTAATGTTTTTATCGCGCTGGGCTTCTTTTTTTTTTCAAGAGGAAGAAGCTAAGGTGCAGAACTGCCATTTCAGCTATAAAAAACATGTGACACAATGTTACAGAACCTTTGCACATTGTTTTTTCACATTTTTAATTTGATACATAGAACATCATCATATTTAAATAGTAATAGTGCTGTTGCATTTTAGCTGTTATTTAAAGGTAAATGTATGTTTTTCTCTGCCATCCACAATCCTGACAGGCATCACTTCTGTTTTTTAAAGTGTTGGGTTTTTTTTTACTCATTTTAAATTATAGAGTTAGAATCTAAACACTGGAAAATAAGTATGAGTGTTTTTCAGCTACACAGCTAGATCTTTGGATGGACTTTTTTCTTTATGCACACACAAACTAATACGTACACAGATCAAAAGCACATTTTTTTACATTATATAACAATGGCTCGGAGCCACGAGGGTCCAAGTGATATTTGAGGACAACATGAATTTTCTGCTAAACTAAACAACTTTCGAGCCAAATGCAGCCAGTTGGATTTTTTGAAAAATACATAAGAAAAACAGATTAGAGTAGTTATACGCATGCCAGCTCTGAGTGCAATGGGCAGTGCTCCCAGCAGCATGAAAGAAAAAATACATAAATAAATAAATAAATATGAAGGGACACACAATTCAAAATCTGAATGCTTCATTTCAACAAGATGCCTCTGAACGACTGAAGCGACAAAGTGTATGAAACTGTCCGGGCACTGTTGCCAGAAGTGTTGCTGGTTGTATTGTCACCTGAGTCGTACAGTAGCTGAAGCGCAGACCATGAGTAGTTATATGATGACATTTTTATATTGTTTTGATTTTGTATCCTGGAAGCATGATTGAAATGAAACATAAAAAAGACAATGACCTCCAGCTTTAATATTAACAACGCTGCACTTTTAATACTGTCCGCCAATTTAGGGACACTGCGGCAGAACAAGGGTCACGGCATCCAGTTAGGATAACCAAGGGAAGGATTTTACAGCCAAACAGAAGAAAGTGCCTCTCATGACACCTCAGTTGCCCAACCTCAATGCAAATGATGATACATTTCAGGAAAACAAACAGAGAGTGAAGCTGGCTGTAGTACAGGTCTGGCAGGGCATCACTAGGGAAGATACCAGGTGTGTGATGATATCTGTGGGCTTTAGACTTCAGTCACTCTCTGTTTATTTTAACCTTTATTTATTCAGGGGAGTTTCTAGCCGAGTTCTCTTTTTTTTAGGAATGTCGTGATCACACGGTCACAGACATTCATACCTGGAAGCTGCCCAGTACAAGCTCAGACTGATCTGCTGGACGCTGAGCAGCTGGGGTTGAAGTTCCTGTTCAGTGAGGGAGGGAGAAGGAGGTGTTTTCATCCATAAAAAGAGCAAGATATAGAAATTGCAGCAACTTTTGTAAAGTTCATCTGATTTGAACATAAACACCTTGAAATATAAGCTGAATGTCAGCACTTAAACAGTGACAGTGTTTACTTCTGAGCCACCCTTGAAAGTGATTCCCTTACAGTCCTGAACAAGCATGTGCCTCACATAGCACACGTTAAAGAAAGCCATCAACTTTGTGTCTCCCTTTAAAGCCACAGTTACTGTATGTACATGAAAGCATTATGCAAATTTACATTGTGCCTTTCATTCAATTTGTGCTTGCAGTCTGTGTGAAATTACCATTTGGTTTACAAGGGCAATAGCTTATTAAGTTACCAAGGGTGCATTTTTAGATGCATTTTGTGAGGAGCACTCAAAGGTTGCAGATCCAAGTTCTATTTATATTTGGACGAGAAAGGTCATAAGAGAATCAAAACCTTTACTGAGGCTGCAACTGAGAAACCTCATCTCAGTATCTATAACTTAGAACTATTGTATCATTTATTTAAAAAAAATATATATAAACATATATATATATATATATAGATATATATATATTTTTTTTTTTTTTTTTTTTTTTAAATGGTATAGCACCATGCCTTAATACGGGACAATGCCAAGTATAAGTCGCATATTAATGCCTTATTAAGATCTCAGTAGATATTAAAAAGAAAATGATATTTGACTGGATTGGCCAACAGTCTTTATCCTTTTAGTAGGAAGCCAACTCCTAAAAGTTACAAGTGATGGCACTTGAGAATTGCCGTTAATTCAGCCACTTTTGTAATGGTCAAACACATGAACAAAAGTATCAGTAACTCAGTGAGCATCAGCAAATGAATGTTTGGTGTTATTACTTTTTCAGATGTTGTGTTCATTTACCGCTTTCTCTTTATTTCTCAAAAGACTATTTTTACTTGGGAAGTAATTCAGTGCAGCTCATCTGCACATCTTCAAATTATGTGTTTATGCTTTGTCTACTGAGATTTCTATAGAATATGTGGTAGGTTAATTAAATCCTCTCTCTTCCCACTGCAACCTTCTTTTAATACATCTGCACAGCATTGCACCTGCTCTTTAAAGGTGAATAATTTCCCACACATGGCCCTTGCAAACTGTGAAGATTATTAAGTGCGGGAGATCTGCGCTTATATCACCCTGCCATTTCCACAATCTTTCCCTCAGTGCATATGCATAAAGAAGAAAGGGGAATTACACTGATTTCACAGAGGAAACACCTCAGTAAACTGGCAGAGCGGACCTTCTGTTTAATAGATAACATTCATGTCTTTAGGCACAGAGTGTATCTGAATCTCATTGCAAAAGGCTTTCTGCCCCCCTCCCTCTCTTTGAAAAATACACTCCGTACAAAACACGTAAGCGTTTAGTGTTGAAGGTTTAAAGTGTGTGAATTATGTTTAAGAACTTTAAAATGATGAAAAATAATGAACTTCCATCTCCCTGTCTTTCTATAGCCCCATGCGGTGGACAGTATGGCGGATCTGAGGGAGTGGTGTTGTCTCCAAACTACCCTCTAAACTACACGACGAGGCAGACCTGCTCCTACTACATCACTGTGTCGCCACAGTTTGGTAAGCACACCAACGATCACAGCGTACATGCTGATGGTGGATGCTTTCATTGAAACACCAACACAAAGATGTATTTTTAACGCTTTTTTTTTTACCTGTACATCTTCTTCAGTGGTGTTTGGTCAGTTTGCCGTTTTCCAGACAGCCATGAATGACTCAGTGGAGCTGTTTGATGGAGCCAATGAAAACGCTCGACTGCTCAGCTCCCTCGCAGGGTCACATTCAGGTGAGTCTCCTCTTTGGCAGATACAAGTGTCAGACAGCAGCTGAAGAGATGTTATTAGATCAGCCTGCCATTAAATGAGCTGTTGTTCGATTGTTTGTTGTTTTTTTCACTTATTGTGAATTATGACATACTGTATTTTGGGAAACCTGCTGTTTACTTCTAGTGCTTTACAGTTTTCCCTTTTGTGTGCTCTTGAGCGCATCTTTGTAAGAGAAAAATAATAAAAATCGTCTGTAAGGAAGCAGCTCTCGGGGGCTGTAGAATACAGCAGCAGTGGTCGTTATCACTATTTATTTGACAGTGATGTATTTGGTGAAAATCTATTATGGGTTATCTTTACAAGGAGAAATCAGCGTCTCAGTGGGGCCATACAATATACAGTAGAACGGATACTCTTTAAGGTTTCCTTATCCTCCAACTTTGAGACATCCCCAGCTTGGCAAAATTTTGAGTCACCACACGGCAACACACTCA
This sequence comes from Amniataba percoides, assembly GCA_037176925.1. Taxonomy (NCBI): domain Eukaryota; kingdom Metazoa; phylum Chordata; class Actinopteri; order Centrarchiformes; family Terapontidae; genus Amniataba; species Amniataba percoides. The sequence continues at coordinate 21,792,128 of JBAJHX010000001.1, forward strand.
GCATAGATGGATTCAGATCAAAAGACGAGGCTAAAGAGTAGAAAAGTAAGTAAGTAAAGTAAGAAGAATGAAATATTAAGAAATATTGATTAACATAGTTGTTGGCAAAATGTGCTCTCATTGCCTCAGAGTTTCGTGTTCTTCAGTTGTGTGTAATGGCCACAGGGCATGCTGCAGGGGAATCCCACTGGAATTGACATTTAGTTTCTTTCTATAGAAATGAGGGCTTTTTAAATATTGTCTCTGTAATATTTATTCAGTTGTGTCCTTATAGAGAAAAATGAAGCGAAGGTAAGGAACTAGCAACTGCCAATGAAGCCCTGCCCGATGTTGAAATACAGTTTTTACGAGTAGAAACAACAATCAAAATGAAGAACACAAACATATCTAGATAGATATGATAGTTCCCCAAGGCGTTTCTTTCTATTTTTACACTAAGGTTTCCATTCCCCTCCTCTGTGCACTGCATACCTTCCTTCACCGTGTGGATCAGTTAGGTTATTTCAACATAATATTAACCAGGAGGATGTGACAGTTTTTGTTTGGCTAAATGGTGCTGCACATTATGTAATTTTTCTCCCCAACTACTATCCATCTAACTTAGTTCAAAGGAAAGAGGCCAGTTTATATAATGTCGAATGGGTGGCTTATTCCTTAAAGTTAATTTGGGTTTGAAGTTCCCCTTTTGGCTAAAACTGGCAGCAAGGAATGAAACACCAGGCTTTACAAAATAATGTTAGCCGCATCATTACCCTATCACACGCGCACGCATACGAGCACACCCGCACACACACGCGGGCAAACTGCTTTGTAGCACATTGTTCCAGCTAACTGACTGATTACCCTGACACAAACATATTAACACACATGCACGCATAACAAACTTACAAACACACACACATACACACACGCATACCGACGCAGCTAATGATGGCTCTAAATGTCAGCCACACCAGACCATGTTTCTCTCATTTATCACTGTTATCTCGTTTGCTTATGTATGTGTGCGCATATAAATCTGTGTGTGTGTGTGCCTGCGAGTTGGTGTGTGTGTTTGTTCGCACTCTTTATTATTGTGAGGGCCACATTTTACTGCAAGGTGAAACTGAAGCAGAACTCCTGCTAAGTGCTAGGTTATGAATGTAAAGCAGCACCGCTGAATGTGTGATTTTGAGTGTCATGTACGTGTGTGTGCGTATGTTGTGTGCATGTACATGTGTGTCTGTTATGCTTTTGTGTCTCAGTTATTGGAAATTTTGTAAAAAATCAGGAGAGAAAGTTAAGCTGTTTTTAATAACATTTGCTTTGATTTCATTGTGTGTGTGTGTGTGTGTGTGTGTGTGTGTGTGTGTGTAATTGTTTGTCCCAGGGGAGACACTGCCATTGGCAACTTCCAATCAGATCATGCTGCGGTTCAATGCTAAGAGTGGCCAGTCAGCTAGAGGCTTTCACTTTGTCTATCAAGGTAACTCTCCCTCTGCTCTCCTCTCTATCTCTCCCTCTCTTAAACACACACTTAACACATAATAAGATGTATTCGATTCAAGTTCAACATCGAAGTGTCTCAACTGATAACTATATTTTCTCTCTCCCCTGTTCTCATATTGTTTAATTACTGTCATCATTGTAGCTGTGCCTCGCACCAGTGACAGTCAGTGCAGTTCAGTGCCAGAGCCTCGGTACGGCAGGCGGATCGGTTCAGAGTTCTCGGCCGGCTCCGTGGTTCGCTTTGAGTGCAGTCCAGGGTATCTGCTGAAAGGATCCAGTGCTATCCGGTGCCAGGCGGTGCCTGGTGCCCTCGCACAGTGGAATGCAACAACACCGACCTGCATAGGTAAGACGAGCTGACCCCGAGATCTATGGAGGATGTGACCGGCTGACATAAGCAGCCGCAAAGTAAGAACTCAGTCCTCTCTGTGAATCACACAGAACAGTGAGTGTTTTTTTTTTCAATTCTAACAAATGAAATGTATGCCTGCGTGAAATCTCTCTCTGCTGAGAGCAAGCCTTTTGCAAACAGCTTCAACTGTCACCTCAGTTTATACCATAAATAATGTTTGTTATCCTATTTTCTCTCTCCGGATCCCTGTAGTGGTAATTTGAACACCATATTGTCCCCGGGTATGCAGAGCACATACTCCAACAACGTGTCCTATCTGTTAGCTGTTTAGTTAATAAACTTTGCCAAGAAATCCATATTTTATGTCTTCATTTAGTTCCCTGCAGTGGAAATCTGACTGAACGTCGAGGTACAATACTGTCTCCTGGTTATCCTGAACCATACCCAAACAGTCTCAACTGTCTGTGGAGGATCCATGTCAATGAAGGGGCTGGGATACAGGTACAGATATATATACTCTTATAGATAAATACATAATACATAAATACTATGGACGATACACAGGAACTTAAATGCCAATATGTTAATTCTTTTTCACTGTTTGCCACTTAGATCCAAGTGATGACGTTTGCTACTGAGCACAACTGGGACTCTCTGGAGATCTACGATGGAGGAGACATGACAGCTCCTAAATTAGGGTCATTTTCTGGTATGACAGTACATTCACAAACACACACACACACACACTTGTCAACACCAATGCACACAAATACTCCAGAGATCTATGATGGATTATTTATGACAGCTCCTAAACTATACATACACACACATATAGATTGACAGAGACACACACACACACACAAAATCTACGATGAATTAGATATGACCAGTCTTAAACTATAGATACATACAGCATATACTGGAGATATATAATAAACAATAAGATGCACATCTTGAGCAAATAATACATGTTTTTTTAAGGGAAATCTTCCAATTTCCTGGCAGTCAGTGATGAGCAGGAGAAGAAAGGAGGGAGGAAGAGAGGGAGAGAGTTTCACCACGAGCTTGAGTGAAGGATGGAAGAAAAAGAGAGAGAAAGAGCAAGAGAGAGAAGACAGGGAGGAATAAAGAATGATCTAACCTTTTACTGTTTCCCAGCGGAGTTTCCCCTGTGACCTGCCCCAAGCACATACCTGTCACACACCTATCACACATAAAACATGCCGCCCATAGGGCAACACATGCACACACGCACACACACGCACATACACACACAAATGACTGTGCCCTTCTGAAGGAGGCACACTGGGGAGCTGCCCACTATAACCACAGTGATCTGACGTCGGCCACTGAGCAGCTTCACTGGGGCAGATGAGGGTTGCTTCTCATAAGGACACTAAAATGCTAGCTGTCCACGGAGGGCGAAAGGTCGTTCACCTTCTCTGCACATAATTTCCCAGCTGGTCTTGGGATTTAAACAAGACTTATGGTCAAAATTTTGTTTGCTGGAGAAGTATTACCGTGTATTTTTTAACTTTAATGTCTTACATGAAGTCAGTTCATTTGTGTTTTTATCATCTGACCCATTTACCAACATTTCCCAACAAAACACCATAAAAACTACAATACTTTGAACAAGTTTGTGTGTGCCAGAAATTGTGAATAGTACAAGAAAACCTCATCTGTTGAGTGTTTATCTCTGTCTTCTACAGGAACTACTGCTCCCGCCCTCCTCAACTCAACATCCAATCAGCTCCTTCTGCACTTTCAGAGTGACATCAGTGTGGTGGCAGCAGGTTTCCACCTAGAATACAAGAGTGAGTTAAAGCTTTGAAGATTGACGGACGGATGAATGGATGGATGGATGGATTACAAATGCACACAAACCCACAACACACACACACACACACACACACACACACACACACACACACACACACACACAAACACCCGTCGCTGCAGCCAAAACTTCAACATCAAATAACAAGAGTCAGTGACCTGAACTGGTACTGCCTGAAAGCATACACACATAGTGAGACCCACATTGGAGCACACACACACCTGAAGGGACGTTAACACAAGCACGTAGAGTCAGACACACAAATATACACACGTTGTTTTTTTGCTTGTGCCATACATGTAAGTAAGTCCAAAAAAGGCACACACATATAAGTATGTAGACAAACAAAGGTATAGATATGGACATTAACATCATGCAATAACACACACACACACACCTGTCAGGGCACAGTTGTGCTTTTCAGTCCTTTGTAGTTGTTTTAGCTTAGAATCACTTCTAGATCAATGAACACGTCCCCTTGTGAGTATGTGGGAGAGTATCAGTGTGTGTCTGCCCATGCATTTGTGTGTGTGTGTGCGCGCGTGCATGTGTATGTAGGTGAGTCCACACATTTGTGACTGGTCTATATTTCTGTTGGCGCTTTCTGTCAACATGCCATCTCTGCAAAAAGGAAAAGCTGAAAGAATGGTCACTCTCAGTTCATCGGGTCTGTTTCTTTATTTTTGTTTAAGTGTACACTGCTATGGTCACTTTCTTTTTTTTGTCTGACTCTTATTACCAGACGTTCCACATTTATATGTGACACTTACATTTTAAAATGGGTTCCTTCCTGTACAATGTCATAAATAATCCTCAGATAAAAATGGTAGTCAGTGTGGGTCAGCCCACTCTCTATTTTTATTTTTTAGCATTTATTTTTCCCAGGCCTGCAACACATATATTATTAAGTTGAGAGCAGTGCAGGTGGTAGTCTGTTTTGGGTTTCTTTGGCTTTTCATCTCTATCGTGTCTCCTACTCTCTATTGTGAGAGGCTTTGGGCTGAACTCTGCTGACAGGAAGGTCGGTATTAGAGGTTTTCATGCATCCTCTCAGTTTTTTGTAACAAAGACCCAACTTGAGACCTGTATCAAGCCAGGTCTAATAATTCTTATTAGGTTATCTAGGTCTGTGTGTGTGTGTGTGTGTGTGCGCGCGTGTGTGCGTGTGTGTGTGTGTGCGTGTATATGTAGACTGAACACATCTGAGTATGTGTATGAGTGCTGATCACATGGTGAATCGTAATCATAATAGGATGAAATGCTGGAAAAACAAAAAGCAATTTGTGGGTCTTTAGGCTGCTGCCACCTTTGTTGTTTGCTCTCATTATTTGGATTTGTTTTGATCAGGTCTGACTGTACTCGCAACTGAAAGACCATATATCCGATAACTGTATAAGAATAATTATTTGTCCCCTTGCGTGTCAGCAACTGTCTATTGTTATTTGTTGAAACCACGTCATTTATAGTGTTGGTCCACCAGTTATTTGCTGTTATCTGAGAAACCAAGACCATTTACTCTATGAGCAAGATCACCTTGGAAAAAATACACCATACATTACACCACCATAAGACCTCTTGCAGGACTCAGATGGTAGTTATCTCAGAACGAGTGCCAGCACTTTAATCTGTTGCAGAATTTCTTCCAAGTTTGCCTGAGAGGTTGTTTCCAGGAGGTCTTGCTACAAAGTGGGCTTTTAACTTTTTTTCCCATGAAGTTTCGC
>JBAJHX010000001.1:21798686-21810732 GCA_037176925.1 Amniataba percoides
TGTGTGTGTGTGTGTGTGTGTGTGTGTGTGTGTGTGTGTGTGTGTGTGTGTGTGTGTGTGTGTGTGTGTGTGCGAGCTCAGTGGGATCACACCGTTTTGCTGGTAGGAGGAAGGTAGATAATGAACCAACAAGACCAGAAGCAAGCATGCACACGCACACACACACACACACACACACACACACACACACACACACACACACACACACACACACAAACACTCATTCCTCTCTCTCCACTTCTTTCACTCTCTATCCCTCTTCTACCCCTGTGTTGCCATGGTAACCGCTCCAGGGCAGTCTCCTGCGGAAGTTTCCAAGTGAAACACACAAGCAGACACAAACACACTCACATCCACACACGTGAACGCTCAGATACACCCTGACTGATGCTATTTGATAAAGGGCTGGCTGCTGTCAAACTTATTAAGGATGTGTTTAACCTTTATTGTGTTGGGAATTCAGAGCCAAAGTCATTATGTTACCTTCACATATTTTTGAGCACATTTCAGAAGCCGCTGTCACAGCTGACGATTGCACAAGCTTTTTTATTGTTCTAGCTGTCAATACCTTACTCGTCTTTTGTATAATAGAAAAAAACTGTTTAATGTCTTCCTTAAACTCATATTTTCATAGAGGTGCTACTATCCTATACTACTATAAGAGATGCAAAAGAAGTGTTATGTAGAGAACTTAACAACTGTGTTTTGCTGTGATTGTCTCTTTTAAATGGTGGGTTGAGAAAGGTCTTGTGCAAATGAGCAGCAAAGATGGGAACAGCAGTGGTAAAGTTGTTCTTGACAAGTGCTGATATAAAGACAAGCCAGAGAACAAAAGAGCACCATTGTTTTGTAGAGTAAAGCGCCGCACAAGATAAGTTTGATTGTAAATGTAAAGAGAGCGGTGCAGGATTGGGCGTCCAGAACTTAAAGAAGTGATGATGGCGTCACATTTACTGTGTTTTCTGTCCATATCTGGCTCGACTCATTTGTCCAGAGCACATGACCTGAGCTAGAGGCTAAGTAATGTTTACAAGGAGAAACTTGTAAAATATATATCAGTAATGACATAGTTCATCATGTTTATGTTGTTTTCCCTTTTTCTCGCAGCTGTTGGTCTTACCACCTGTCCAGAGCCAATGATCCCAGCCAATGGTATTAAAACAGGGGACAGATATATGGTCAATGAGGTGGTAGCATTCACCTGTGAGCCTGGATATACATTACAGGTAAACTGATCACTAAACACATTTTTATTTAAATATGCATATTTTCAGATACTTATTTCTAACGTAGTCTTTTCTTACTGTGGCTGGTATAGCAGCAGGAAATTACTTTTGTAAATGTTGTTTATTAGCAGTACACTAAATAGTGTGATTTTGCAGAACTTGTTTTAGCATATATGAGATAAAATGAAATAATCACATTGGCTGCAATTTTATTTTAGATGAAGTTGAAAACTAATTTATGATCTAAAATTGTGCATTTTTCTTTACAAGTTTAATTTAAAAGAAAAAGAAATGCATTAATTTTTTTAAATGGTCCAAAATCCCTGATGGTTCTCTCATTATGACTTTCAGGGCCACTCTCACATCTCCTGCATGCCCGGGACTGTGCGTCGATGGAACTACCCGCCTCCTCTCTGTATAGGTAACACAAACACTCTGGCTCTTATGAGTGATCAATGTAAAGGGAAAAATATGTGAAAGTACTATGAAACTACTGCTTAATGCATTTAAATGACTTTCCATTTGGAGAATAATCAGAAATCTGTTTATTAAAATCAGTGATAACATATCAGTGTGTGAGTCCTAGTTCTTAGCTAGATAACTGGTATATTTAACGTTATCACCTTGAAATCAGATTTGTGGATGTAAGCAACTTCTTGACTGACACAGGGTCAGCGATCTATAGGATCAATATACCTGCTGGGCACAAACAGAGTTTTGCACCTTGTTCTGAGAGCCAAGGCTTCCTAACTTCTGCAATAGTGTTAAGGAAGCTTGATTACATTGATGTTTGTGTTTAGGCCTGAATAATTCAGGCCTTGGTAAAAACTTGTTTCAGGTCTGGGAAGCCAATTCCACTTAAACTCAACCTTGACATGTCCGGTCTAAGTGAACTCAGCCCTGCCACAGCCCCCTTCAGCATGTATCAGATCCAGAATTTCTTATCTCAGTCAATGACACTCGCATCAACCAAATCACGTCAGTAAAAACGAGCAGCATAATAGGATGCCTCAAATGAATGTCACTGTCACCATTAATTGTATCAGATTTACAGAAATTCAGCACACTAAACTTCAGAGCCCCAGTGAAGTCTTGAATTTTCATGATATCCAGGCTCCTAACAATTACTTAAGTTCAGTTTAATATATAGTGCATTTTGGTTTGAAAAGCAGCTAAAGAAGAATAACAACAGGAGTGAGGTGTGGCTGTCAGTACATCAGTAGTGTTCATGTGGATGTGTGGAAATTGTGAAGGATGCAGTGTCCAGGGAATAGCCAAGACACTGCTTCTTATATCCTGTAGAGGACTGGGCCTCCAAGTGCCTCCAATCTGACCGGGTGCTGCAATCAGCTGTGGCACCTCAAAGAAAACAAGTGTAGACAATAACTTATACAGCACACACAAGTAGACTGAGCAGGGGCTGTTGCAATAATAACACTGGTGTTGTTGTTTTCCTTTTAACTATCTTAATGCCCCATTTTTAACACATTGTTTTACCTGTCTAACCCTATATGACATGTCAAAGAGTGTCAGGACAATAACTGAATCACAATGTTTGGTTACATTCACAGCAGCCAGTGACATTAAGGCCATAACTGCAAATATTCTTTCCTTTTATTTTCAATATAATGCCATATTACTTATTTTATATGAACATTTTCAATAATGCATACAACTTGTGTCCACTGTACACTCTGTTCAAATCAAATTAGAACCAGATTCATTCATTCAATACAACTGTAATGTTTATTTCTATGATGCAAATGTTGTTGGGTTTTTTTTGTTTTTGTTTTACAGTTACTGTGTTGTTAATTCATTTAAATCTTTTAGTACCAAGGTCATAGTTATTAAGTAAGGGGTGAGTAAAATTTATTCCCAGAGCACATTCAAACACGGCTTAAGCTAAAAACATGTGAAACATACAACCAACAACAATAGACAACAACAGACATGACAAGAGATTAAAAGATTAATGCCCAAATAGGCCAGAGAATAAAAATGGTTACACAAATATAGAGAAGCAACTGCAAAGACTCATTCACCTTGTAGATTTTGTAAACACTGACATACAAGAGAGATTTGCTGTCAGATCTAAGAGACTGAGGGGCTAAGTACCAGTGAATAAAGTTTGTGATATAGAATGACCATTAAGAAACTTCAAAAGAATCAGCAAAGTCTTGAATTGTTAAATTAACAGGGAGCCAGTGAAGAGAGTCTATGTGAGGGTTGCTTTTTAGGACAAGTCAGCATCCTTGTAGATGCATCTTGGACTTTCTGCAGACAAATTAATGAGCACTGGGGCAGGCCTGAGTATGGGGTGTGATGTACCGGACTGCAAAATACTGAGAGGTGTTTTTAATATTTTGCTCATTTCTTTTAACTAAATGGTATATATATATAATTATATATTATATAAAAACAGTATAGTGCAGCCCACTACAACACTATGTCGCAACACAATATTCTGTAATGTAACTATGACCTCAGCAAGAAATGCATAATTTCAGACCAAGTCACGAAAACATTTCTTTAAGGCAGAAATATAAGACAGAGCTGTTTTATAAATTGTTTATTTATTGTATTACATATTCCAGTTCTGCCTAAGAGACTGTATGTAGAGATACTACAAACCTTCCTGTTGAACCAAAGTGGCGCTCAAACTCCTTTGGTTGCTTTTTGCAGGTGTATTTTCTAACATTTTTCTTATTCTTGTGTTACCTGTTATAACTATGTGTTTCCTGTTCCTGTGTTGTCAGCTCGTTGCGGCGGTGTGTTGTCTGAGATGAGTGATGTCATCCTCAGTCCAGGTTTCCCTGGCAACTACCCCGGCAACCTGGACTGCACCTGGCAAATCACCCTGCCGACTGGATATGGTAAGTATAATGGGATGGAGGAGCATTCCTAAAAAGAGTTTGTCACTTTCAGTACATCTGTTGGTGTAGCTGGGAAACACTGAGCTTCTTTTTTTAGCACAAAATCTGCAGCGGTAACACATGGTTTATTGAAAGCTTCACCACATGTTTAATTGGAGGCTGACACATGGTGTGTGCTGTTTAATGACTACAATAACTGATGGTTTGAATGGGACACAGTTTCTTTTTGTGTGCATGGTGTTCAACCCTGTTTGTAATCATAACTCATGATTTTCAGAAATGATAATTGTACAGTCAAATGACATTGTGGTAATTGTCATTGTCTCATACAATAAAACCGCAGCTGTTTGTTTGGTGCAAGTTCTTAACCTAAAATGTATAAAGCAAAATATGGTAATAAGAGTAGATATCAAAGTGTGGGATATTGTGGGTGGTGCAGTGGGTGGCTGTAGTGCTAACTCTGATAACAATAATAATAATAATAATAATAATAATAATAATAATAATAATAATAATAATAATAATAACAACTTTCAGTAATTCTCCAATCTATAACACTTCCACCTTCATAGCATGGGAATAAATAACATATTGTTATTATGTGTGTTTGTATCCCAGGAGCACATATCCAGTTTCAGAACTTCTCGTCTGAAGACAACCATGACTTCCTCGAGGTCCGGGCTGGACCACAGCACAGCTCTGCTCTTATCGGGCAGTTTACTGGCTCGCAGATCCCACCACCTCTGCTGAGCACGACCCACCTGACAATCATCCACTTCTACAGTGACCACTCAGAGAACAGACCGGGGTTCAAACTCACCTATCAGGGTGAGTTCACGTGTGATTGTTTTATTTTTTGACTAATTAAGATTTGTTTTCCAAGTGCAATGGCTTCTGACACAAAAGGCTACGAACTCTGAAGTATTACTGCAAGCGCTTTTAATCTGAAAGCAACCTCTCCAGGGATGCTGAGAGAACAGACCTGTATTCAAATTGAGCCAACTGTTTAGTTTCTTCAGATATGGGGAAGGTAACACAAGCTGGTTGCTTGAATGATTTAGAAAAATGAAATGGTCCCCTCAACTGTTCCGAATAAATTAACATCCAAACCTAGTTGCCAAATTACAAAGCTTTCCCAACTCCAAGAAATGAAGGGTAGGATGAAAAAACATATTGCTATGAGGTTTTGAGCTTTGATCCGTGGATGAGTCATGCTAAAGACTTAAAAAACCTTATGGCTTTCCTCTCATCATTAAAAGAGATGGATTGTTAGTAAGCCCCTGTGAGAGACTGGCATCTTGTCCAGCAGGCTTTACTCGTAGCCCTGAGTGCTTCACTTCAAAGACACACGAGATGCACTGTGGGCCTATACGCCAGCATAACTAGAACAAGGCTTACTAACTTACACTTAGGCTAACCCACATTTTTCACACTTTTCCTCCCAATTTCCAAGAGCTTAGTCCCCCAACACTGCAGTCTTTGTCACCGCTAACTCCCACATTTGCCGTGTAGGGGTGCTGGACACATTTCCTCATGTAGAGTTGCACCAGACTCTTTTTTTTTTTACCTGACAGCAAAGATCTTTATCGGGAGAGTACAATTCACACGAAGGTTCATGATACTACTCTCAGTTGTGCTGAATGAATACAATTGGTAGTGCTCCTGTTTGGGTGCGTGCTTTCACCTCTGCACCACCGAACAGTTGCCCACCCACAAAACCTCAGCAGGAGAAGTGACGGGTGCCAAAAACTCTGTAAATAAAACAGAAAACTACCCTCATGCTGATGTTTCGACACACAAACAGATTCCAGTTTGTGTTTGCGTGTTCCTGGTTGTAGTTTTACAGCTGCAAGTATTCCCACTATCAATTGGACACATTTTCCGCTTTCTCTATCTCCCTCATTCGTCTTTCAGCCCCTGGTTTTTATACATCCTCTCATATTCCTTCCCCTTGATGCTGCTTTCATTTGGGATGTCAACATCTGTCACCACTTATTTTTCTGTTCCGTCTTCATTTCCTCAGTGTCCAGTTAGCTTTGTCAGTATTTGTTTACCTGTCGGGATCTTAAAGTCCCTCAGGATCTTAGTTCTGACGTTCAAAAGAGTCCTTTGAGGCATCTCCCATCTGGACTTGGAATAGTCCATACTCTCTGGCAACATGCGTGTTCCTATACACATCCTGCGCCTTGATGCTGTTATATGCAGTCATCTTAGAGCCTGCTGCTACCAGCATAGACCATCTCTGAGGCCTCTTTGCACAACATGCACCTACTGTTTATATTGACCCGGTGCTGAGTGCTTGTTCTTGTGCTGTGAGGTGCATGCCTCTCTCTTTAGCCTTTTCTAGCGAGTGATATTCCAAGAAGAGCGACCTCTGCTCTCTCAATGTTACATCTAATGGAGGGGCTTGAGTTGCCATGACACATGGAGAGTGAGATGTGCCCTAAAGAGATCTTAGATACCAACAAATCCGCAGGCAAGTGCTGGCATGTCATGCGTACATGTGCCAGATAAGTGCGTAGGAGGAGATTACACCTATTGATGTTGCTGCTCTTAGTGCTGGTAGACTCAATTGTCATTTTGTAGTCACATATTGAGACTTGGGAGGCAGCCACGAAAGGCCGCTGTGTATGACTGCACAGTAGAGTAAAGAGGAACAAACAACTGCCATGTAATCTCACTCTGTATGCCTGCGTAATCTACTGAAGTCAGCCAAAGAACAGTTTATTCATCTCTCTTAATCCCTCTCTTTAGCCTATCAACTTCAAAACTGCCAGGATCCCTTTCCTTTCCCCAATGGTGACATCATCAACAGTGACTACAGCGCTGGCCAGTCGATAACGTTTCAGTGCTACCCCGGTTATGTTTTGATCGGACACCCAGTCCTGACCTGTCTGCACGGGGCTAACCGGAAGTGGAACCACCCGTTTCCGCGCTGTGAGGGTAAGAATAACGAAAATACGTGGCATGATCGAAATTAAGATGTAAAGTGTACACCAGAACATCCTCGCCCCTCACGTACCTCACGTAATTCAAAATCCGGACATTTAGAAAATGTTGTTATCCTAATTAAATTTCAGTTAACTTAACCTCATCTTTCACAAGCCAGCGGTGAAAGCTGTTAAGTAGAATATAAACATTCCTGTGTCACTTGGATCATTTACTCTATAAATCAGTGGCACAATCATTGCTCTTATTACACCCACTACCACTACTGCTGCTTCTGCGTCTACTACTACAAATAATGATGATAATTATATTCCTCACTGTCTACAGCTCAACAGATATTCTTGTCCCCGGATCCTTGCAGGTCTAGCACGTTAGAAGAAAGTGACAAATTTGCAAATAGATAAACTTATAACTCTGCTTTTTACAGCTCCTTGCGGCTATAATGTCACGGCTGAGAACGGGACCATCTATTCACCTCAGTACCCCAACGAATACCCCAACTCCCAAGACTGCAGCTGGCTCATCACCGTTCCCCACGGACACGGAGTTTATATCAACTTTACCTTATTGCAAACGGAGCCTGTCACTGATTACATCGCTGTCTGGTAAGTCTGCGCACACTCATACTTGAATGTCCATGCACACACACACAAATGCATAAGCTTCCTTTCGATGTTGCCCTTTATCCTGGGACTGATTGCATGACCGCCAGGTAAGTCTTGAATGTACTTATAGCCTGTCCTCTCTGCACACTAATAAGAAGGCGGTGAAGTTGTATCAACTTTTACTGCTATTTTTTATTCATCTCCCTCTGTTGCTTTTGCGCACATGCACATTCTTTCCCACGCACTTTTTGGGATAGATCTTATTTGCGGGAACCTTATCCCTGGTGGTGATTGCATTTTTATTCTTTTACTTTACACAAGCACAGTGCTGTTTCTTCAAAGGTATACATCAATATGTGTCAATTGTTTGTGACTTTCTGGTACACGGAGACAAACCCATATGGATCTGTATGTTTCATGGATAATATGCAGGGATCACAGCTTCATAGACTGCTGATACATACACACATACGAACTCTGTACTATGCATACACTGACTCTCCTGCAGTAATAATGGGATTCAGTGTGGAGGTAAGATTGTAATACAGGGAGTGTGAGAGTAATGCATTTACAATGGGACCACTGACCAATTCAATCTAACTCAGTACCATGGCCATACGCAGACCCGGAGAGGGCTCGGCAACTCTGGCAGTAATGATGAGATTCAGTGGGGAGTGGGAAATGTAATGAAAGGGGTGGTGGAGCCCGGTTCACAAATCCAGCAGGACTCGGCTGGATCTGACAAACTCGGGTCAGTCTACGAGAAATTTCTCACTTAATAGTTTCAGTTTGCGTCGTGTTTGCTATTCAAAATCATATTGAACGGTGACTTTATTACAAAGAAAATTAAGATCAAGTAAGACCTGGGACTTGTCATTATTTGGTATATGTTTGGTGTTGGAAAGATTTTTGGTGTGCAGCTGAGGTCATTCTTTAATTTTCAGGCTCAAGAGTCAAGCTCTAGGGAGTGAGTAGTTGAAATGCAGGCAGTGGGAAAGTAATACATTCACAGTCGGTGACTACTCGTTTTCAATCTCGCCAGCTAGCAGAGCCACGGATATCGCTACGGAGAGGCGCGGCATCGAGTTATTTTGCAGTTGCAAATTGATTTTGGTGATTCATGTGTTTTTGGCACTTTTTGCAGAGGAACAAAATTATCAAACCACATTCATAGATTGTAGGGTACCAAAAGACATCTGTAATGTGAGATTAGTGCATACATGATGGACTGCTGCACCGCTGAACCTGGCTATATCTCAAACGCATGAATATATTTGGAAGTGACTGGGGGCTGACACTGAGGAGAGGAGTACTTTTCTCAGACCCAGTGGGATACCATCTACCTTCCAGGGCTTTAGACAGATTTAGAGTGGGGGATCCAAAGGTCTGCTGCCGCTGCATTACTGCCTTGTAAATAGTGAAAACAACATCAGTACGCTGGGCCTGAATAATCGTTTAAAACACAAGCTTTAGATTTGATTGTTAGATAAAGCTTATGTATTTGACAGGAATTAGTAATTTCAGCATCACAGGTTTTACTTGCATTGATGACTGGAAACGCTGCAAGCAATTATTTTGTTTACTAGAGACAGCAGTACTGTAGGTAGTGGTGTCGGACACTCACATCCATTATTGCTGCTTATTGTCAGTCAGATCAAAGGTCGTTGCGTCAGTGACTCCGGCCACCTTTCCCTCTGACAGGGCTGCACTCAGCGCTCATCTGTGTTTCAACAGATTTTATATTCTATCTTATATCTTTGTGGCGTGCTGCAGTGTTTTTCTGCGAGCGTTTGGCTCCTTTCGACTCGCCCAGACAGAAACGAATGAGCTTCTCATGTGGAAGGTTGGAGCAGTGCGAGAGGTACAGTGGGTTTACAGTGAATTAATGGCCTACATCCTATTTAGATTATGAACATAGGCCTTCTGAAACTTTTTTAATGAGGGAGTTTGTGTTTCAAATACTTTTTAATTATGTGCATCAGCAGCGAACTGTTAATAAAACAGGATAACTGACATTATCTCATTGCACTCACAGGAGTTGGAGATTGGGGCCACTGCTTTTGTTATGATTTGGCCATTGACTGTTTGGATTGCAGAATTCAATTGGACAGAGTGTGAATATACACAGCATGCCCCGCGTGAGCCGCTGGGTTAATAAGAAATTGATTGGGAGCATAATTTCAATGAAATATCTTTTTTTCCCTTTTTTTTCAGTGGTTAACTTTAAGAGTTTGATCCCAAAATGTGTCCAAATGAGGACCAAAGCAAGCCTAATATTGATTAAAAATGAAATTTAGAAAGCCTTTTGCCTTTGCTTTTGATTTTCACATTGTTACTTTACATGTAAAAGGTGTTTGTGTATTGAAGATCAGTTGACATGGGTAAGGTCATCGGCAACAGCTGACCCTTACAATCACAAGCCACATTCAAACAAGCCAATGAGGTTGTTTTTCTGATCATTTATTCTGCTGCTTTTGTCAGTGGTTATGCTCATTTCCTTGTTCACTGTCCTCCTCTTCTGATTTTTCATTAATCAAACATGCAAAGAATATCTTCTCACTTGTGCATTACTCCGTCCTGATAGATATGAACAGTTTATATCTCAGCGGTGTGTGTCTGCTAGTTTCTGCCCGGGATGCTCCTGGGGTTTAAGTGAAGGCAGCTGCATCCAGATGTCAGGGACAGAAGCCAAACTGTCTCTGTGGTCTGCCACCAGTTGTCTTTGGCTTATTGCCTAATATGGCTGAACCAATCCTAACAGTGGGCTATGGATGTAACACCAGAGCAGCACTGTATGGGGCCTTCTGATGCTCTGCACTGACTGATTCTAGAGTAAGATCACTGGACAAAATCAAACATTGCTTTACAGTGTTATGTTTTACATTTAACTATTGGTGCCTTTATATGATATTAAATCTAATAGAGAAGGTTCTCTGAGAAAAAAAATCAATCAATGTAGAGATGGAATTTATTGAGACAATTTTTTTGGTCATACAAGCTCAGAAAATGACAGCACTTAACAATAATGCACCCTGTCAGAACAGGAAGAAACACCATTTGAGATACGTCACAATAGTTTAATAAACAAAGTCCAAGAAAGATGTTTTCTCATATCACAGCGTTGTCTTTATATGAATCTGTCTCTGCGTCTCCAGCATAAAGACATCAATTTACTTTTAAGAGGGTTTTTTTGTGGCCAAAAAAGAATAAAAAAATAAGAATAAATTCACTGCCTCCACCGCAAAAGGAAGTGATTTGTTTTTTGGTGAATCACATCAGCCCTTATCACACTCTTAATGTATTCCTTTCAAGCCCACTTTATTTTCAACTTCATTGTGCTTGTGTCAGTCACCTGTGGTAGACCGACAGACTCAATAAACTGACAGTACTAAATCTTAATCTTCATTTCCACAAGTGAGACTCACTTACAATGTGCAAGAAAATATCTCAGTCACTCTTTCTCGCCATGTTGTCTACATTAATACCAGTCGTTTTTTTTTGTTCCCAAGCAAGCGCCTTACGTCTCAGTGGTTTCACATTCTCACCTCCTTGAGGGAGCGGTCACTAGCTGACTCTTTGAGCTAAGTTCAGCATTCCTCTGTGCTGTTGCAGAATTTCAGCACTTTTCAGAAAAAGGTTTAAATTATGAATACAGCTCCCCGAATACACATTTCCGATACATTAAATTGTACATGTTCTTTGGGCTGAGAATAGCGCTTTTGGGTTTGTGTATTTTTCAACAAGTAAAAAGTGGAGCCACAAAATTCTGACTCTGTTTTAATTTAAATGACCCAAATAGCGCATTTTGATTCTCCAAATGAGCTCCAACACCTTCAGAAGACCTTGAATTATTGAGGAGCCAAGAGATCCCAGGCACTCTTCATGAATTAAAATTTTAAAACCCTTGTTTAATCCAATGGCATGTTCATTAAAAACCTAAAACTGGGCATTTAGGAACTTTAGAAAATGTAACCTTTCAACAACATTCAATATTTAATGAGTGAAGTTAAGCCTTTAATCTGTGGGCTTTGTTCAATGAACTTGTTTGAAACGGGTAGGAAAAAAACGCAAAGGGAGGAAAAAAACTAAAATATTTTTTGCTGCTCTTTCAATGAACAAGCATGTGGACTTACCCGATATGTGTTTTATGTCATTAAGAAAGGCTACTTTGGGTTTCTCCTCTGTCTGTAATTAAACCCTGTCAGCGAGAGAAAAATCCACAACAGGCATTTAAGCGGAAGTTCATACCGCTGAACTTCCGTAAGAGTCATCACAGACACAGATGTTTGACACTAGTCAGTAATATTTTATCACAGTAGTATTTTTATCTGCTTTATTTTATCCATTGTCTTTGTTTTTATTTAATTTCTCTCTGTTTTGTTCTGTCTATTTG
>JBAJHX010000001.1:21822083-21835790 GCA_037176925.1 Amniataba percoides
AAAAAGATCGAAAATAGACCATTCATTGACAGTGCGCCTTATAATCCAGTGTGCCCTATAGTGCGGAAAATACGGTAGTTTCTTTATCAGGTAACAGTTAAAGATAAATGTTGAGGGGTAGGGAATATATATTGTGCATCAGGATCGTCACAAATAAAGTTCAAATGTGTGTGTGTGTGTGTGTGTGTATATGTGTGTCTTTTTACAGACATTGTGATGACTTAAATTTGTTTAGTTTACATTGTGGGGACTTATCTCAACAGTGTGGGGACTCTGAAATACAACCCTCCATAACACATGAATCTTTACCTTTTAGGGCGAAGACTTAATTTAAGGTAAAGATTAGGATTAGATGAATGTAAGCTTTAGGGTTAGACAAGTAGCGGTTATGGTGAGGCTTAAATCTGTAAGTCTGCAGTGAATGAATGCAATATAATGTCCTCAGAAGTCATGAAAACACAACTGTGTGTGTGCCCATTGTTCATACTTGCCTTAGCTGTTAAATGACCTTGGTGCCATTGTTCTTAATTGTATCATGTGTACACTATATATCCACTGACCTTTCTGAAAGTGAGAGCCTCATCTGTTGTGCACGATGATTCAAATTCCCCTCTTCTTTCTCTTTCTGTCTCTGCCTATCTGAGCTGTGTGTTTCAGGGGGGATGTTCTATTTCTTTTTTTTTTTTGCTACTTGAATATGTGTGGGTGGGCACTTTGGTCCAGCTGTAAATATGTATAGAAGGTAGTAAGTTTTAAGTAGATATCAGCAGTGGTAGTATCAATAAAATTTATCTCAGCAGATTCCTGCAGCGTATGTGAGGGGAAAAAAGCTATTATATTTTTTCATATGAACATTTATGTTTTTGTATTAGTCAGCTAAAGCAATTTCAAATGGAACCAAAGGCCAAATAAACATGTCTCTCAGTAGCTCATTGTCTTTGGTAGCTGTCACAGATGCATCAAAAGATGACTACAATATGAAAGTGAAAGTATACAGGAGTATACAGTGTGCTGAAGTATACAGGGCGGGCTGTGGCATGTGGATGAAACTGCCTAAACAAGCAATCAGGTTTGCCTCACAGCAAATAGGATGTATTGTTTAACTAAAAGTGAGGAAATTTAAACCTCATTAGCCAAAATGTACTGATTGTCTTTATCGCTTCTCTTTTGTTTTTTGAACAGAGATGACGATATAAGCACAATATAGTTTGTGTCATTCCTCGCCCTTATCCTGCTTTAACCTGCAGCTGAAGGACAAAGTCAAGACAAACTCGCTGCATTTTGCTCCATTAGACAGGAAAGAAACAACTTAAGCGCATATCTGATTGTCCTGCCTACGCATGCCCAATCAGAACATTAATAATATATTCTTTCACAGACATTTCAACACTTTTTTCACACTGGGATTAGTAAAGTACAGCATGTGTCTCTCTCTCTCTCTGTCGTAAGTTAGTTAAATATAGGTGTCGAGTGCCTGACGTGCATGTAATTTGATTTTTCTTTATGTAGGATTTCAAGTTTCAGTGTTTCCCACAGACTGGAAAGGAAGTAATTTCAACCCAGCCAGTACCAATAAAATTGCCAGTGCAGTCCAGTATTAAATAACAACTGATCCTCAGATATAGGCACTGTGATAAAATCTTATCCAGGAGGAGTTCATGTCCCTTTATCCAAATTATGAGCATTCAGCAGTAAGGAATTGGAGAAATGGGCTCCCATCCCCTGATATTTCTGCAACCTCAGAATGATCATGCTATAATAAGATATACAATTAGTGGCGCAGATGGAGCTGATTGATTTTAGAGCAGATAGAGTGAGCAAAGCAGAGACCGGGTGACTCATCGGGGAGAGGGAGACATGAGATACTTCTTGAAAAGAAAGGTTTATAGATGAAAATGGAAATTACAGAGTTACTCAACTGTCCTGGCGGGAGTGGGAAAGTCACTCCACCGACCTGAAGCCAAAAGGGAGAGGAGCCAAGACCAGGTGGAGCAATGACCACAACTGACAGGGAAGAGCGAGCCAAGTGGCCTGCTGTGCTGCATTCAAATGGATGTTTAGATTGTTGGCCGTGCTCTGGCAGGAAGACAGAAACATCGCATTACCTGGAAAGGTTTCAGAATAAGTGTGTTATCTGAGTATGCTGTTTGTGTTGGTATCGTTATATGATGCCTTGTTGCAAGTGTATTATAACACAAGGAGAGTCACAGATGATATTCTGTGTCTTTTACAGAAAATGCTTGGACCTTCTGTTCTCTCCCCTGCTAACAATAATTCGATTCGAATGGTAATTCATATGGTTTCCTGTGAACTGAAGACACAGAGAAACACCCTCAGTTTCATAATTTGTCTCTCTTTGTTTTGTCCTCTCTTTAGCTGCCTACTGTAGCATCAATGATCCTCCAGCCAATGGGGGCGTGGTCAACCGAACCAAACTCCGCCCAGGTAGCAGACTTCAGTTCTTTTGTAACCGTGGTTACCGCCTGGTAGGCTCGAGCAATGCCACCTGCAGGCTCCACCCCAATGGGCTTTTTCAGTGGGATGCAGCACCACCTTTTTGTCAAGGTAACGTTTTAAACACCTGCTTCATCATCTCACTGAACACCGAACAGCAGTAAAGTTATTGTGAGAAGGATTTCCTTACTTCACTTCTCTCTTTGTGTTGTGGCAGCTATCTCATGTGGGATCCCTCAGTTGCCCGGCAATGGCAGCTTCAGTGCTAACCAATACACCGTTGGCAGCCAGGTCACATACAATTGCAATCATGGTTACCACCTTGACCCCGGTGTTCCAATGACAGCTGTGTGTTTAGAGGACGGGACCTGGAGTAATGCTGCTTCAGCCCCCAGATGTTTACGTAAGTTTGTTTGTTAAACTGTGATTTAAGGGAAAATGAAAAACCATATCATGCTTTCTCAATGACAAATGAGCAAACTCTATCTGATGATTCAGGATTCAAGATTCATGTGACTTTATTGCCATGAGCACTACAATTACATGTGTTTTATTTAGTGTTGGTATGGATATAAATTGAAACTGTATGTCAGCTAATGATTAAAGATATAAATGAAGCTTGAAAACAATAATACACAATCATGTGAGTGTTTTGATTTAATTATAATTTGATTACATTTCGCCTGCTGTCCTCACAGCGGTCCACTGCCCCAGCGTCGAGGGCATCTTGTCAGATCACATGACCTACCGCCTGCTGTCCGGTCGGTCGGGAGAGTTTGGCTCTATGGTGATGCTGGAATGCTCAACAGGGTACTATTTGGGCGTGGGACATCGGACGCTTCGGTGCCTTGCCAACGGGACCTGGGAGGGTTCAGATGATCCAGCCACATGCAAGAGTAAGTATCAGTGCAAACATGAACACCACCATCAGTGCCTTGTGCACAAGAAATTCCAGCTGTTATTGTGACTGACCCCTTTCCCTCTGGAGTTAATAAAACTCCACTATGATATTATATTTTCAGAACTTGTGAATATACCATATCTAGGATGTTACAAGAGATCCCTTTTAAACTCGGCCGATACTTACATGAATACATATACATTAAATTTTTGACACTGTTTTGTACTCTAACCTGCACAGATCATTTTAGCTTCCTATATGATGTTATATACCAAAACCAGCAACTTTCATGGATGGAGGAGATAAACCAGGGGATGAAAAAAGATGCCTCAGAGATACACCAATATGAGCAGGGAACGTATGCATGTAAAAAGACGATCAAAAGAATAAATCTGCATTGCAGCATACAACAGCGTATTAACTCTGGTTCAAGCAAAACAGCTAGAAAAGTGAGAGAAAGTTATTTGATAAAACAATAAAACATGTTTTTTTCAGTTTCAGTTTGAATGAAAGCGTGGTTGTGTACGATACTCGCCTCCACAGATTTGATTGCGTGTGCGTTAATCTATTCTCCTTACCATTTTTTAAAAACAAGTTACAAGGGAATTTCTACCTAGTGCACATTATCCTGTTACTGTGTCTTTCCCTGATTATTTCATAAAGAGCTGCAGGAGAGCATTGTGACTTTTTAAACTTTTGAAAAGGTTACAGAACTTTATTGTTTTATAATATATGACATACCAATATAAAAGTGAAATGTGTGTCACGAGTTTAAAAATGATTAAAAATTCAAATCTATCATATTTTATACCACAGCTTTTCAAACTTTATTTTTGCTTTATTTGTTTCATGAATTTATTTCTTTATTTCCTTTTGTGATCCAGTATTTGAGCTGACCTACCTAACACTCTGTGGGATTTGGCATTATAACAGAAGTGTCTATTCTTCAAGTTGGCCAATAGCTTAAAAACAGTGTCTCTGAGGATATTAAGAGGAAAAGATCTTAAATCTTCTGACCTAAATCTAATTCAGCCAGGTATTCTCTTGGAAAATTACACTTATGGTGTTTAAATTCAGGATGACAGTCCATGAAGACTTGGCGCCATAACCCACTTCATATCCAGATTTTTGAAAACAAAGTTATAACAGCACCAGTTGCCCCATAATATTATGAAATATCTCAACATTCTCCTGTAATGACAAGATCTTATCATATTTATTCTATTTTTCAGTCATCTCCTGTGGTGAGCTTCCCTCTCCACCCTTCGGGACAAAATTGGGGACGCTGACCACATTCGGAGCAACTGCAATTTTTATGTGTAACCATGGTTACACGCTGGTCGGGTCACATGTCAGAGAGTGTGGCGCTAACGGGCTTTGGAGCGGTGCAGAGACCAGGTGTCTGGGTAAGGCTGATCAAATGTGAAAAGATGAACACAGTGTTGCAGTCTATCCTATCCCACTTTGGGATTAAAAGGAACAAGCTGACCGATAAAAATAAATTTAACAGGTTGAATTGTGTGAACCACAGAGATGTATGTCAGAGCGGCAGTTTATAGAAAGAAATGTAATACTGGCTATATATTGTAAATTAGATCTAAAACTGTTAAAGAGTAAGTGTTTTCTGAAGATCTCTTGAAGATCTCATTTCTTTTGTACATTTCCATATCAAATCCTATCTGATTAGCACCTGATATCAACACTCTAAATCTTTAATCCTATGTAGCTTCTAATTTAAAGCCTACCCTGTAGAAATTATAAAAAAAGGAAGCAAATAAGATGAGTTTTCTCTGTTGGTCTGTCGTAAGCAGTGGCTTCACTGTATTTTGCACAGCTTGTTCATTTTACACAACTTTTGTAAAGTGAACAAACTCAGAAATAAGTCTTATTAACACACAACATTGCAACAGGTGTCTAGGTATGGTGCTTGGAATTTAGATGAGCAATAAGTAAGATAAACTGAGCACATGCCTCAGTAACTGAAATCATCAACTACTAAGACATTTTATTACTTAATACATTAAGGTCTTGATTTAGTCCTTCAGCCCTGACCAGAGATGATTAATCCTGATTTTACATACACGCTCCACTCCAGTTATTCAGCCTTGGAGTTGCATGCCTGAGTAAGAAGCCTCATGGAGGATGCATATTTTATGTGATGAATGTTTAAATCAAGGCGTGTCCACCTCCACATTATTATTCTGAGATCTTGATGCTAACCAGGGTAGGCAAAATAGCCTAAACTTTAATGTTGGAAGAGCTTAAATTTAAAAGTCACTAAATCACAATTTAAATACTGCTACAAATGTAGATTTTATGTGCTTCGGTGCCAGCTAGCTGTACTATATTTGTCAACACAGTCTGTGTATGCACTGGGTTTGGTCTTTTTATATCCATAATCAGATTTTATGGAATTTTATTCATAATTTATTGAGGAAATGTGTGTCTTTAATGCAAGCCAAACATCTGTTCCTCTCTGTTTTTGAAAGGCTATAATTTGTTACATCTCACTGTGTAATGCAATGTGTATACTTACATATTGTTTTGTGTTTGTGATAAAAACTTTTATATCTGGAGTGCCATAGTGATTTTATAAAATTAAATGTCTTGGATAATGATTTTGACTACGTGGTTCCAATGAGTTATGTAATATAATCAATGTCCTAGATGTCTGTTTTTATGGCGTTACTCATCATTTGAAGATGTTTATTAAATCACTGGAGAAAAAACTGTTAAATGCCAAATACATCAAAAAGCAATTGGCCTCAGTCATTGACTTCATGAAGCAAACTAACATCAAGTGAGGGATTGACTGTGGAAAGGGGGTGACAGGTCCCTTAACAGTTGAAACGGTATTGAACAGAGTTAAAAAATTCTTTACACTTAAGCCCTCAAGATGTGTCCTGCAATTTCTGCTCTCAGGTTTTAAGAAATCATAAAAGGATGTGTCACTTCAAGGCCACTCATAGACCGTGGAGAAATTGTTTAAATGTGCTGATTTTTACAGACTTTTAGTGCCTCCACATTGGCTGCACTGTTAACCGCAGCTGGACTGTCTCTGAACATTGATTTGGAGGTGCACTAATAACGTCACACCCCTGCTGTGACAATGAGCAAGAGCAGCTCATAACTATGGGAACATTGGACCAACACTGATGACTTTAAAGCCAAAGATAATCAAAGAGTGTTTAAGGTGTTTTTCTTTATCATGCATTAATCTCTATCATTTTGTCTCTTCTAGCCGGTCACTGTGACTCTCCAGATCCAATAGTCAATGGCCACATTAGTGGGGATGGCTCTAGCTACCGTGACACAGTGGTGTACCAGTGCATGTTAGGATATCGCCTAATGGGCACATCAGTCAGAATCTGTCAGCAAGACCATCGGTGGTCTGGCACAACACCCGTCTGCGTCCGTAAGTACTTTATGTTCTCAAAATCATAATTTTTCATGTGTATTGTATGAATCCTTAATGTTCTTTCGCCTAATATGAAAAGCTAAGATTTTCCTATATAAAGTAAAATCATTACACACAAGAGTCTTCGGAGAAAATAAGATATTTGAGGCTTTTCAGGGTTTAAATTGTTCTTTCAGCGACTGGCTCTGCAGTATCTTGAGGTTCCATGAAACACTTGAAAATAACACAAAATATAGTGTAAAATGTCACAGTGCTGCACATAATACTTTTTTGCCACACCTCAAATTTCTCATCATGCTCCTCTCTACTCCCTCAGCCATCACTTGTGGTCATCCTGGCAACCCGGCCAACGGGCGGACCAACGGCAGCGAGTTCAACCTCAATGATGTTGTCAACTTCACCTGTAACAGAGGTTACATCCTCAGCGGAAACGCTCGTGCTCAGTGCCGACTCAACGGACAGTGGAGCAGCCCCCTGCCTGTCTGCAAAGGTCACAAACACACACATTAACAAAGACTTACAGACATGTACTCGCATACCGTACATCCATCTTAAGGCTTTAGATGAATCAGTTCTCTAGTCAGAGTGCACAGCAGCAAGATGAGATGATGTCGAGTGTGTGTGTTTTTTTTCCCTTTGTTTCATCCCTGATACATGTTGAGAACAAGGAAAAATAGTCATGCACCCAGATTTCATCATTGTGGTGGATGACTAGTGGCCGTTTCCCCTACATTTACCTTTGTTGTTAGCTTTCAGAACATTTGATTGAGATAACGTGGTTTTTATAATGTTGCCAGGCGCTCAGATATCCATAGTTGGTGGTTAAAATGTCATCAAAAGCAAATGGAGTAATGACCACAGTGACAAATTAGACCCCAGCCTTACAAAGAAGAATAATTTTACTTTAAAACCATGCATTTAAATGGTCAGCATGTATTCAGTATTTGTTGGCCTGATTTGCTCTTAGCTACAGTATGTCAACCGGAACATTTTTGGCCAAATCCGCTGCCAGCAGACTGTAAAATTGAGAACTGAGTAATTGTAGCGTAAACACACACTTACCATTGAGCTGTATTCAGCCACAATCAGTGTTGTATGTGTGTGTGTGTGTGTGTGTGTGCGCGCGCGCGAGTGTCTCTAAATAGACAAGCAAATAACAAATTCACACGTGCACACACACGCACAGCTGGGTACATGTCCAGAGACACGTTCCTCTCCTCTGCTAACCATGCGTGGTCGTTGCACTACAAGCCTCCCCAGACCTCTGGTAGTGTAAGAGTTATGATATACTAAAACACGCACACACACAGGCATTCTGCACAGTCATGAGAGCAGATCAATACGACGTAGTTGCTCACATGGGCTTTCCATTGAAGGGATTCATCCTCGCTTGCTTGCTTTCTCTGTCTCCTTGTCTTTTTCGGTCTTATCCCCCCCTCCCTCTCTCTCCCTCCCAGCAGCAGCTGTCAATTATGGGACTGAAACTTTCTTTGTTCCCATAGGGTACCAGACACACACACACACACACACACACATCCACATCCCCCATGGATTTGGATTTGAGTGACTGTCAGTTTCCCCTGTGACATGTGGAAAATAATACTCCACTCTTATTGGACTGGCATCCACCCAGAGAGCAGGGCAGAGCAGAGGGGACCAGAGCAGAGACCACAGAACAAAGAAGAACTCGAGAAAACAGAGCAAGGTCTGACAAAAGAGCAGTTTAGAGAAGACCAGGACAGAGCAGTGTCTGAATTCATAAGATTCAGGTTTTAGTGACCTAAAAGTGTTAAAGCCCATCCTGTGTTTTGGTGGCGGTTCTGGTAGTTTCCACCTGAATTTGATTTCCTTTTGTTTTTAAGCTGACATCATAGCTGAAGTCTGTCGATGAGTTTCCATCCACACCTGTTTGAACCATGTGAACGTAAACAAATATTCCATCTGACTCTCTGCTGCTCTCCTCTGCAGTGGTGAACTGCTCGGACCCCGGCCACGTGGAGAACGGTGTGCGCCAGTCTGGCCTACGTTACCCAGAAGTCTTCAGCTACGGAGTAACTGTGGCAATCCACTGCAAACGAGGCTTCTACCTCCTGGGCTCTGCGCTTCTCACGTGCCAGCATGATGGACGATGGGACCGACCGATCCCTCACTGCCTAGGTATGGATGGAGGAAAAGAAGTCTTGCTTTATTAATCTCTTGAGGGTGAATTCATATTCTTCACGCAGCACAAACAGGACCCACACACATGCATAAACATATGGAGAGATGTCAGAGCGAGGGGGCTTCCTCCGAGGATGGTTAGAGAATTATTTGAAATGAGACGAACAAATAAGGAGACAAATGCAACAGAAGCAGAGACAGAAGCAGCGAAAGATTGAGATTCATAGGCCGATTGTGAACATGTTTATCCTACTGTGTCCACAAAGTCCACAAAAAGTTTGTACACAAGTAGTCATAGGCAGGTGGATTGCTATTTATTTTTCTTTATATTCGTCAGGAAAAGCCATTTGAGGAACGAAATGGCATGAAGGGCCACTGGGAGGAAGATGATGAGAAACTGAGAGAATAAGAGAGGGTTCAAGGGAGAAAATGGGAGGGAAGTAATCATAAAAGGAGGGCGAGAGTATGAAAGAAAGAGGCTTAAAGTTTTTTGTGTATGTGTGTGTGTATCTCCAAAAAAAAAAAAAAAAAGGGTGAGCATGCGTCTCTTAGGGTAATAGACGTTCATGCTGGAGAGCCACCATGGCTGATAGAAACATAGAGATTAAACTAGAGAGCGATAGAGAGAAGGAGGCTGATTCAGAGATGGAGAGAGAAACACAGAGAGGCGAACAGGGCCGCAGAACGAGGACACGGTAACAGAGAGGTACAGATGAGGAATCAGACAGAGAGGGAGAGGGGGGCAGACGCTGGTGTCTGAGCGTCGAGCATTACATTCAAGAAACAAGGTCTTATCGGAAAATTGGGGGGAGAGGGGTGATGACTTAGAGGCAAGTTCAGGATGGAGTAATACAATTTGGGGGTAAGGGGAGATATCAGAGGACCAGTCATTTGGCCGAAATAGAAAATCGAGAGCAGTTTCATATCTGTGTCCTCCAGAAACCTGTGCTCTGTAAAATGTCGATTTTTCCAAAATTGGAGAAAAAACCAGAAGATTTTTTTCACTGATGTCCGTTGCTTTGACGCTGTGGAACGATTTCTTTTCGGCTCAGGGAAGAGGGGGAGACTTTTTTTTTTGATGTTTTCCAGCTAAAGGGAATTTAATTTGAGATGAGTTATTGGTTCTCTCCCCCTCTCTCAGGCAATTCAATTAAACTCAATAAAAATAAGCTTTACTGGCATGACTGTATACTGCCATACAGTGTGAGCAAAGCAGTATGGGATCCATTTAATCATGTGTGTCCGTACAAGTTATTATGTAAAATTATAAAAGGCATAAAAAAGTGCAGACGTAATGGTTGAGGCGTGCGCTCCTCTCTCTCTCTCCCCACATTTACCATCTATCTCTGCATAAATGAAGGCAAAAGGGCCCCACAAGCAAATAAAAAGGGGGTGGGCAAAGGAAACCGCTGCATGATATTCATGTTGATGACAGATTTGTAAATTGAATGTCTTATAAATCATTATTTTAAGACGTCATTTACTTTTTTAGTTCAAATAGAAAAGATAAGACAGAAAAGTTCTTGCAATCTTAATGAATATTTATCTGTTATCTGTGTATATTGAACAGTAAATTACAAAAAATTAATCTAATCTTTGATGTAATTCACAGTCCCTGCCTTTCTTTTGTTTTTCCTTTGTGTGTGTGTGTGTGTGCATCTGTATCAGTATGTTCACAAAAACAACAGACTCTTAATTCCACTCCCTGCCATGTTGTCCCCTTCTCACTCTAGCTGTCTCCTGCAATGACCCAGCTGTACCACCTAATGCAGTAGTATCTGGAATCTATAGTTGGATACAATCCCACACACACACACACACAGACTAACACCCCCAATCACGACCACCTCTGTCCCTCTCTCTCTCATTCAATCTCTCATTGTCTCTGCAGCCATTTCCTGTGGTGACCCCGGCGTGCCCCCCAGTGCAGTGGTGTCTGGAACCCACAGCTGGACGTACGGCTCAGTGCTGCAGTACTCCTGTCTGCCTGGAGGGCTACTCGTAGGCAACGCCACACGCCACTGTCAGGAGGATGGCACCTGGAGTGGAGCGCCACCCTACTGCACTGGTAAGGGCACACCAGTCGATAAAAGCAGCGCCCAGTGTTTTTTAGTCAGTTACATTATCATCCGTGTTCACTCTGGGAGGCGTGTTAGCTGTCAGAGTGAGGCAATAATCCAGCAATCACACCCACTGGAAGCAGCAGCATCTATGCTAAGACTGCCAACGGGGAGACGTGTATCATGAAATTACAACAAAATGCTTTCTGATTGTGGTGTTTGAAATAAACAAACACTTACAGCTACTCTACAAATATATCTCTAGCCCATAAAAACAATTGCCAATGTAAGCTTATATATTAGTAGTATTAGTAGTATGTAATAAAATAAAAAACACTCTCTCTCAAACTCTCTCAAAATATAACCTCTAACTTCAGACAACAGAAGACTGAAACTTGTTTAGTTATAAAGCAGGACGTTAGATTGGTTCAGTTGTCAAAAAGTAGTATCATCCCATCTGGTGCAACAACAGTGAGACATATCACACAGCCAATCAGCACGAAGATGTCTTCAGTGCGATCCCGCTGCAGCAAGCCATTTAGATTTGGACTGATGGATTATTATTACCTACCTTCAAGCTTACTACTAGCTGATGCATTGTTTGAAATAAGACACCATTTGACAATGGTGCTTATACAAGTGTGCGTCATGATGTATGTGTCATGATTATTGTTACACATACAGAGAAATGAACATAACTGTGTTACTGGTGTGAACTGAGCGTCTCATGTGCCGGCTTGAGCGGCGTGTGCGAGAAACCGGGACAGCAAAGGAGGTGGAAGCGCCCTGGTTTACTACTCAGGTTGTAAGTGCTGCTCAACAGTAGGCTTACGCAGATCCCACAACACTACAACTGATCATTTCCAAACTCAGCATCAACTGTCTCAACAGCTGAAATGCAATAAGCTTACTCTGCTGGCCTCAAAACAGAACTCGCAGCAGGGCAGAATCCATCCTGCAGCTGAAGACCTCATTGAGATGCAAGACGCTGTATTTGGGGCTGTACCCTGTTAAACTCACAAATCCCTACCGATGGAATTTAAGCCGCTAAAATTGTGACACGCTCAGTGCTTTTAATGCTAGAACAATTTGGTGTAGCCTAAATGCAAAGTACAGTTCTGCAAAGTTTGCGTGTCTGTGTGTGTGTTGCACTGTACATGAAAGACTGAGAGGGCAAAATGTTTGTGTGCATTTTCTGAAACTGAGGTTATGAAATGACTAACATCAAAAATGCTTTTTTTTGTGAAAGTCGTTGGCCTTCAGCATGAACGCACATTTATATTTTTAGCATGGTGGCCCCAGTGAGAGACAACCTCCTAACCCTGTGTTTTACCATTTAGTTACATAAAATCACTAAAGCCTATTAAGAGACTAATGGACATCACTTGAATGCTGCTGCTGTTTTGCATTAACTGTATCGAGTGTATTTGGATTTTCTGTGCATGCGGTCACGTTGTGTTTGTGTCTCATTAGTTCAGGACTGCTCCGGGAGTCCTCGGTCGCATCATCGGCGTACATGTGTGTGGCTGCTGGCGCGTGTTCGCTACATTAACTTTATGTCTCTTTCCCCCCCGCTATAGGTGTCAGTCCGGGAATCTGTGGCGACCCAGGGATCCCTCCCCACGGTGCCCGTCTGGGAGGGGAGGAATTTAAAACCAAGAGCCTGCTGCGTTTCAGCTGCGAGGCGGGATACAGTCTGATTGGCTCGGCCGAGAGGACCTGCCTCCACAACGGCACCTGGAGCGGCACGCAGCCTGTCTGTCAAGGTGGGAGAGCATGGCAGTGGTTCTATGTGGTTCACTTCCAACTCAAACAAATCAACTTTATTTTTTGCAGAGATACCATTGCGTCACCAGAGCCCTTAGTTCTGTAGTTTTGAATATGAAAGCAGTGATTTTCTCCTCGAGGCAAAATATGTCTGTTCTTTACAGTATTCTATTTATATGTACCCTTTATTGACCCTGATTTATAGTAAAAGACTGCTGCTTGCTTTATACAAGCAACTTGGATTCGACAACAAATGCTGAACTGTCTGTTTAGAAAAACATCATACATTTTCATACCAAGTTATCCCTGTCTCAATTGAGGTTACCTTTGGGTCCCAACCCAGATTCTATAAAACATCACTGTAAAAATAAACATTGCTGTGAAAGGAAGCAGTGCAGATTTTGTATAAACCCACAGCGCATTTGTGGCATATGGACTTAATTATTCAGCATTTTATGTGAAAATAAATCAGCTCAGCCTCCGAAGTTGAACAGCTTAATCTCTTCTTTTGAGGATACAGTAGCATCAGGCTACGTGGCATGCAAGTGACAGTAAGCAACTAATCCATTACCAAACATAGCTTAAAGCACATTACATAGATTGTGCACTGTACATTGAACATTTTCTATATATGTATGTTGTGTAAATGAAGCTTACACATGGGTCATACATGCACGTGTTTAAGTCGCAATACATGTATACTTTATTGTATTGTATTATTGTATTGCAGGTTTAAATACTCTAAAGTATGAATTGTCATTCTTCAGTGAGGTCTTAATCGCCACAGTCTGTAGTTCACACAACTGCCACTTCACAGTAATAAAACACTTTTAGCACCCTTTTGCAAGAAGCGATGATCTAGGATGTTTTTTAACATAACATAACATAACATAACATAACATAACATAACATAACATAACATAACATAACATAACATAACATAACAT
>JBAJHX010000001.1:21853441-21864010 GCA_037176925.1 Amniataba percoides
TATTCAGACTTTCAATCCATATTCTCAGAGTTCATTCAATATATTCAGTTCTATATATATATATTAATTTCCTAAACGGCTTGCCGTAAATACGTATATATATATATATATGTTTCACCCCATAACCACACCTGTCTCACACGTGGTGTTTTGAAAGTGAAAGCTACACGCTTTGCTTGAATTGTGCATCATTTTTCATTGTGAAATAAGAAAGACAACACTACAAACCTCCTGATGTGGGTTTTGGTTGACAAACCTGACGACCACTCACCGTACTACCTCTGTCTCAGCAGCACTTTTTTTTTACCTCCATCATACAAAGATGAAAACACATAAACAGTATCTACCACAGTCTGTGCGACAGGCGCATACTAAACTGCCTATTCTGTCTTTTCAGGTGACTGCAGAATCCGACCAGAAGACGTTTGTCTACCAGGGACATATTCACAGCAAAGACTTTGGCAAGTTCCATCTGACAAGGCAAGGTAGGTCTGTCTGCAACATCGGCACCAATAACAACCACAACAAACAATGCGGCCTTGATCTTCCCAGAACACAGTGCCGCACTGAAAGTGGGACATTGTGGGATGACTACAATATTCAGTCAAATTGAAGAAATGCGGTGAGTGTAGTGGAAAATAAATTTAAAACTGAGTAAACATGAGAAGCAAGTGTAGAGACTAAATAGAGAATAAAACTAAATAGCGATATATGTCTATTTAATGTACACAAAAGTTTGTTATGTGTTCACACGTGTGTGGGTTCGTCTGTGTCTGTATCTCCAGGTCCTGTAACCATGGCAATGGACCCATCCAACCCCTACACAAACAGCAGCTCCGTGGCAGCAGCCATCTTAGTTCCCTTCTTTGCCCTCATCCTGTCTGGATTTGCCTTCTACCTCTACAAGCACAGGTAAGCTATATCCTCGACGCAAGCACATCAGAGGAAAACAGACGACCAGCAGAGTAGAATACAAAACAGGTGTTTGCCTTCTGGCTTTGCCCGTTATCTCTGTACACAATGGTGGGTGTGATGCCTTTACTCAAAAGTAATGAAAAAGCAAATCAGTGAGTAAAGCAAATTAAAAGTGAAAGTAACACCTCCATCAGTTAATCTTCAACAGATTCACCTGATAAATAACATCAGAAAATATCCACCTTGAATTACTTCACTATTCTGTTAGAACTGTAAGAGTTTCTGTGAATGTTTCTTTTTTTTTTTTCAGCGCACCCTCCTTCCTAATTTGCTTTGTCTGATTCAGTAATTTCTGTCGTACATTTCCATGAAACACCCACTCTCTAACTTGTTTAGGGCTGCATTGCATTAGGGCTCCTGAGATGAAAGTCTTATTACATGCATGCCTGCCTCTTGGTAAATGTTAGTGCACGGTGGTGGGACCTCTCATTCTCCGCAGGCCGATACCAAAATTAAGACTGTATATATCAGATTCTCAAAGTAAGAAATTGTCCCAACAAATTTTCAGTGACACATATTTTGTCCAACTTTTAATCTTTGGAGTAAAAAAAAAAGCTTTATCAGCTTTATTAACCTTTGAAAGTCATCCTATATATTCTGGATTAAGGGGAGATGCAGAGCTCATCTAGCTGGTGAGGAGTTTACCGTAGGTTGGCGGCGGAATTGAAAAACAACAAATGTCTTCAAAGATAAGGCTTTAAATGCCTTCCGATTTTATGCCTTCAGCGTTATTCGCAAAACTCCATAAATGAGTTCTTCTTTCATCAATACTGAACTGCATCAGTGTTCCTTATGAAATGTGAATCCGTGCATTGGAGCTTAAAGCATCAATTCAAAGAAAGCCATCACTTTCTACTGGGAGCGAGTGTCCAAAACTCTGAGGGAAAGGTCAGACTTATCACTCAATTCAGAGTGATTTCGAGATGCTTTACAAATATGGCCACCGATGCGCAGTTTGTTATTTATGTTTCAGAAAATGGAGACGTTTCTGCTGTAGCTGCACTTGAAGAAAAAAACAATATAGTCGTCTTACACAATGGTTTAAACCTGTTTACCGTTTCCTTCCACAAAACAAACGCAGGACTCATATTTAATGGAGTTGCAGATGTTTTGCAGATTTAGTTTTCAAAGGCATCAGGTCTAGTTTAATCCGTTGTATGACTGGATGGACACCACCTACATTGATCACATTTACATGACAAGACTTTAAAAGACAAGGCCTTTATAAATCCTACAAGCAATTGTGGATGACATTATTGTTAAGCATCACCCAGTAATCTTAAGCCCGTATGAATCTTCCTTAATGACACTGAAAATTGTATACTGGTGTGAATTTAGATGAAAAATAAGCAGTAGAAGTACTATCAAATAGGTGCAGGCAGTAATTTACTTGCGACCTTACAAATCGGCATGTAGTAAAAAGAGTAATGATTTTTTTTCTCTTTGAAAGCATCATTAATTTGTGAGCCTTCCAAACTGAGCATAGGAGAAGGCTGTTTGATGCACACCGCGTCCTAAAACTCTACTGAAGTGAAGGAGTTTTTTTTTTTGGAAGGACAGGAAGGTTTACAGAAGTTTTAAAACATAATTAAAGCTCTGAAACTCCAAGCTCACCTCAAAGGTTAAATCTGATTGAACTTAGATATTAATTATTGTTGCTAGACGGTTCACAAAAGACAATGCCTAAAGATGCAAGATTATACAGAATTATATTGAGGCTAAAATGTCATTAACTGCGTTTCCAGTTTAAGACTTGTGTGAGATTCTGCATCTAAAAGGTGTCCTGACTTCTGAACCTCATCGCTCAAAGTTTTATAGAGTCATCAAGCTCATCTAATAATAACCATTATTACACGTTAATCTGCTGGGTTGTCATTTGTGGCAGCTGTATGTAGAGATATGTAGACCTACACAGATACTGATAGTTACTTACACTACCACTGCATCACTTGACCATTTGTTACACAACCTGCTTGAAAGTTAGCAGTGTGCAATGCGAGTTGATGTATATTAAAGCTGATGGTTGTACGCAGGACATTGTCTGCTGACACAGATGACAATGAGAGACCAAAAGACACCTGGGGGCCTGGCGGCAGGTAAGACTGGCACCTGTCATTCACCTGGTTTCGAACAGCAACCAGACCTCCGCCCGCCGCCACATCCTCCGTCAAGCTCGTCATTCCTTGTTTTTAGTTTGTAGACTTTTCTTCACGCTGTTTAGTAAGGCTGCACAGTCAACCAAAATTCGAAAATTATTTTTTCACAGTTCAACGTAATTATGTGCTTTGTCTGAGACTATTTTGTGTTACTGGAAAATAAAACTTGTAAACCAAAGTTATTATTAATTCATTGGAAAATGGAATAAGGAAACTCTTCATAGCAGCTAAAACCGATTGGGGTGACATTCACATCCAGAAAAAATGAATATATTTTAATTTTTTAAAACCAGTGCAGCCCTACTGTTTCAAAACAGCAATCATTTAAAGCTAGATGGAGGGCTTTTTATTTTGTCTTTGATCTCATTGTCATCTGTCAGCATGATGTCATCAAGAAGCAATGCTGTATTTGACATAATACTGCTCTTATTGAAGGAAGTAGTATACTTTTCTATGCTGTCGCTTTTTTCCCTGATTTTTTCACCCTTATTTAGAACCTTTTTTACCTTTATCTTGATTTACTAGCATACGGTAAAGTTAATTTTACTATATGATTTGCAACCTACCATAATGGTAAACCAACAGCAAAAGAAATGATTTCTTAACAAAACAATATAATAACTTAAATGAGACGAAAGCAAGGTGTGAGTGTGTGCACTGCAGTTTCTTCCTGTTTGTCCCACACGCCTGTACAGTATCCATAACACTGTCAAAGCAATTATGTGTGCTGTTTTTCATCTTACCAATAAAATTAAACTATTGCACCTACAGCCACGACCAGAAACTAGTGCAACAATTTGAACCACTGCCACGCAGGGAGGTCTGCGGTGTGTGTTGGTGTGTGTGCAGTTTTGTAAAGTAATGGGTTGAGCATGTAGGGTAGGCTTAGTGGCTCCCCAGGGTTGGATTTCTACTAGTGTGCACACACATACACACACACCAAACGTACACACACTCTTAATGAGGTCAGAGTCAAACAGCGTTTCAGCTGCAGCACTCCTCCCTGCTAATAGTTCCACAGGGTTTGGGAGTAAGTGATTATATCTAACTGGATTATAGGACCTGATTATCCAAAAATGTAATCTGCGACAAACAGACAAATTAGGAGGGGGTTGTCATATTTCACCGTACATACGTTTGAACCCATGCAGTAAGTTTCTTAAAATCCTTACTCGGGCAGATTGAGTAATAATATATTCCTTTGAACTAAAACCGTTGGGTACCCTTCGCAGGATGATGGCAGGTCTGAATGCACGCAAACACACTCACATGAGAGCAGCAGATGGGCACTGGGCAGCTAAACCACTGAAGCGGGCAGTTGTTAGGGTTCATGTTCTCGCTCCTGACATAATTTTCTTTGCAATTTGTAGGTTTTCTTTTTCTTTTTTTTTTTCTTTTTTTTACCAGAAACTCTAACACTACTAAGTTTGCATCCTAAATCTCAAAAGTAAAGCTGTCGACCAACATGTCTGACAAGACAGCTGAAAGGACAGAGAGGGACTTTTACTTTTTGGACGTAATGTTGGCATTTTAATTGGCTGTAGACCTAAATGAGACACAGATAAATATAGTCAATATTCAATTTGTTATTAATCTATACCTATATATATCTATATAAAGCATGCACCTACCAGGTTTGAGCTTGTTTTCTTTGAAATGTTAACCCTTTAAGCGCCAGATTTTTTTCAAGAAAATATGTAATTTTGATTTCAAGATTCCAAAGGGCTGTAGCTTGAAAATTGTTATAGATAAAGCCATACTGTAATTGAGAAAAATTGACTCCCACCCCGGCCGCGTTGTGGTGAAGCATGTTGCTGCTTGGTGACTGTCACAGCGCGCAGACTCGCTGCTGCTGCTGCGTAAAGACGCACCGGCAGACTCGCGCTCACCTGATGACTGAACATCATCGTCACAGGGTGAAAATACTCAGCGGAATCTGAGTCAGCCAGTACTTGTCCAAGTACTTTGTCAACAGAAAAATTATTATTGCTAAATTACCGCTGTCTTTCTCTCTCTCCGCTCCCACTACAACCATATCCACGTCTCCGCGACTGAGGCGGGCTTTTTCTCTGTTTATACTCCAAACTCTGCATAAACACGCCCACAAATGCTGCTCAGATTGAAGACACAGGTGTCTGTCATCTCCTGGTGTAAAGTGATAACTAATTTTAGCACCGTATTTACAGCTATGGCCCGTTTAATTCAGCAATGACGCTTGTCGCAATTTTGCGACCATGGCGCCTAAAGGGTTAAAAGCTGTGACACTCGACCACACAGTCTTTGTGTGGATACAACTAAATCACTGACTAAACACTGCATGGAGTTACAGACTTCTTTGTTACTTCTCACTTAGCACTACAAGTGCAAAAATTTCCATGGCCTCGAATCAAATAGAAATATCAATTCACCGTAGTTAGTGTCAGTGCAGGACAAAAGCGTTTAACTTTGTCATGTTTGTGTCCTTGGTGACAGAGTACATGCTGTACGAGGACATCAGCAGATTTGAGCAACTTAATCTCGCTGTCTTAAAATGTCGTGAATGTGAGTTTGTGGTTGACTTGTCATTTGGTGTCTCAGAGGCCTGCTCATTTGACTGTACTGTGCATTTCTTTTTCCAAACATTACGTATAGTTTTGCAAAGATATCCTCATGAAACCAAATATCTGACATGAACACTGTTATTTTCTCTTCGTGTTCTTCTTGCAGGACACGTCCCAAGGTGCAGTTCAATGGCTATGTCGGCCATGAGAGCTCCAACGGTCAGGCATCATTTGAAAACCCAATGTATGACACCAACATGAAGCCTACTGAGGCTAAGGCGGTTCGATTCGATACCACACTGAATACAGTCTGCACTGTGGTATAGTCCAACAAAGCGGCCACGCCTCACACAGTGGTTCGGTCCACACTCCCTGTTGCAGTCTGCGGTGTGTGTTTCAGAGAAGAAAGAACAAACTTATGATTTGGACTAGTCACCGTGAGCGGTCTGTGTTGTAGCATGCTGGTCCTCTGCCAGCATAACCTGCACGGTAACGCAGCTCTGCTCCACCTCCTACCCAAACAATGGTATGATCCACCTCTCTCTACAGTCTTAAAGAGCGAAATAAGTTGGAACCAGTCAACAGGAGAGTAGACAATGACGTCTTCAGATAACATCAAATCTGTTGTTCAGGAGATCAAAGCTGGAACCAGAATGCCTCTTAAGCACTGTTACTATTTGGACATCAAGGAAAAACACAGAGGGATGTCGCAGCTGACTGAACATCATCCAGGAGCGACAACCTCATTGAGCAGTGCTCGTCCGGTATCAGCTGACCTCTGCAAAATTTGACCCAACCTCCTTATTGAAAGGGCCAGAGACATGTGACCTTCCGATACCACACCCCGCAACTTGAATATTAGTAGTTTACCTAACCTTTCCCCGTACCCCATGCCAAGTTTGCACAGTGGTATAGGCTTACTAACTCCCCTTCTGTAGGCCAGACATGGGTTTGACCGATGCAAGGTTTTACCCTCAGGGGAAGCACATAGACTATTCCACCCTTCAACCTCCCTCCAGACATCAAATAGTAATTGGATGTGTCCTCTATGTCAACACAAAAACCACCATTGGTGCTGGACCAAAAACCTACCACTGGACTTCCATCATGCTGGACTTGACAGGACTGGACTCTGACATAAAGCTTACAGGTGGATTCTGATATTGATTGTACTGACTGCATCTAAAGTTGACAACCAAATGCAGTCAATGCAGTGACAAGCTGAACCAGACCAATTCCTTTCAAGAAAATGATCTTTAATCATCCAGTACTGGATACTAATGTTAAATTAGTACCAGGAGTTGTGGACTAGTGGTAGCTAAGCCAGGGTCAAATAGCAGTTGCAGATGCATTTAAAAAGCTTGTTTTAGCCTACTGGGAGCACTGAATAGGTTAGAGTTAAAATAGCAGGACAATCATGAAGCTGGGTAAGTTGAGTTGTCAGTGAATAATGGATTTACATTTAGGTTTCTGTGATTGTCTTTTTCCTCTGCCATCTACTGTATTGCCTTTAATGACAATGTCTCCTTACAGTATTTGGCAACCAGTAGACTAAGACGTACTAAATCAAGCGTTGCAAGTGCAATTTTTCCCAGGTTTAATACAAAAACCTGTGAACTAGTCCCAGATGATTTTTGGATGTTTTCAAATACACTATAGAGGGGATACACACTTAAAAATCAGTCCTATACACAATGTTCCACATAAGCACCAGGCAGACTGTGCTGAACCAGAAAACCAGACATTTGAGTTGCCGGGCTGGTGTACAAAATGGACCGGTTTCCAGAGGCCTGTCTAACACAATCAAAGAGTCAGACAAGTGATTCTTGTTCTTGGACTAGCCAGGATTCTGTGCTTGGTGGCTGAGCAAGTGGATGCCTGGAGGCAATAAGCTGTCAAGATCGTCGACTGCTGCAATCAGCTGTGGCCAAATCCAGGAAATGATTTGTCTTCTCCTAACTCTGGTCGGGATTATCAGTCAAGTGATGACTGATTTTTTTTTTTCCTACAGTATACTCTCTAGCCACAATATCAGAAATAGATGAACACATTAACAGACAGACTGGTTGACTGACAGAAATTAGACAGACGGACACAGACAAATGGACAGATAGATATCTCTGTCAGTCATGCTGGAAAGGAGAGACAAGGACAGGTTGCTATGGAAACAGAGGCAAATAACTGTCTCTATTTGTCTCTTCTGGCATTTTCTTCAGTGAAGATATTGATGAACAGACTCCATGTTCAAAAACCCAGTGGCCCGATGGGACTTCCCAAACCACTGCTGCTGGGGACCCCAAAATATAAACTTTATATAAACTCTTAAACCGCACAAATTTTGCACTAGTGTGTTTTTTTCTGACTGGGTTATGAAAAAATGAATAATTTTTGGGTCTGAAATGGGTTTGAAAAATGAGTCATTCAAAAAAGAGAATTTTATTGAAAAACTTCTATCTTTAAAAAGACGACAAAATGACTAAATACAGGGTTACAGAGTGTTTGTATATACACATTTATATTTCACACTCCCTGTTAGCAGAAGGTGTGACCACATGCTATACTGCTGTTTATTTTGTTGCCATGAGAACATGCTAGCCAACCAGAAAGTTGGGATCAGTTTACCTGTGGACCTCCGAACTTCTAGTGTCACATAGTGACACCATTGAGTTTTTTTATTGTTGTTGTTTTGTTTGTTTTTGTTTTGTTTTTTTTGTCATTTTTAGTACAGCGTCTGTTTCTGAAAGCTCAAACTGAAATTTGTTACTACATATCCACACAACACGTAGTACAGACCCACTGAAACACTGGTGCCACATTGCTAGTTTTATTTACAGCTATTTAGCTCCATACTGTTCTGTAACTTCAACATATACTAACCTGTACACAAAAATGAAATGCTATCTTAATGTGAGCTCTTTCTTTTCAGCTGATCATTCGTAGTAGCAGATGGCGCAAGCTTTCAGAAACAGCGTGTGACTTCTTCTCTAACTCTCTTTAAAAAGCTGTGTTGTAAGTTCCCCCGGCTACTCGCATTACCATGCATCATTTTTCAACACATCTCGCATAACTGATGCACATGATGTTATTTCAACACACCTTTTTAAAGAGCCCACAGCGTTTGTGTGATCTGTTTTGAGAATTGCTCATTTAAGGCAGATGACAAACAGACGCCGTATGAAGACAACATGCACAATTATTGTTGTCGCCCCCACAGCCCCCCAACCCAAACCCACCCCATTGTTTGAGAAATACCTCGTGTGCAGAGAGTAAGTTACATCCTGCTTATCAATGCTGGAACCTCACTGCAACAAATACACAAGCTTAGCAAGTGCGACCTTGCATTCAGCTTATTTCCGGTATTTTAAGTCTGAATGTCGTCCTAACACCCGTGAGTCTGCAAAATCAGAGAAAAGTCACTAGTTTCAAATCACTTGCCAAGCTTGTTATTTCTCGCAGTGTTCTCTCAAAATATTTTTATTTTTTTGAAAGATGCTGCACTTGGTTTAGATCACAGATGTAACTGCTTTCAGTGTGTGTCAATGTGCGTTTGTTTCACAGTCAATGAACGCTGCAGTCTGACGTTAGGTTTACACTTCAGGCATTTACTTTAACTTGCATGATTTTTTTTAGGCATCCATATTCCTTTATGTTCCCCATGGTTTCAGTTTTTCAGTCTCAATCCATCATACGGTTGTCTCACCAGAAATATTAAATCACAAATCCATCCATTTACATGTAGGATGTCTCATGGTGAGTGGAATGTATGAGAGATTATGAAAACTTTCAATTGATAAAATGAAACACGTCTTATTACAGTGTTATATTGCAGGCCAAGGCTCAAAACACTATAATCAGAGCGTAGATCCCCCCCCTCCCACCCCTCCACCGAGCTCATATACTGAAAAAAAGACCAACATTTGGCATGAGAGGTTGTCACATCCACATGTTTTGTAACAAGTGAAAATGAATCAACAAACAAATTCCAGTTTCTATTTACAGTCTCAGCTCAGTTAATTGAAAACGAATCTACTCCAGCCCTGAGTGTCACAAATGAAATGTCCTGAAACAATGGCTATTATGTCTGGAAGCATGACAGCAAGATATTGTTGGTATTATAACATCCATTGTTAGCCTGTCATTCACAGCCTCAGTGTTGGGGTCATGGTCGAGCAGCCAGAAACACACACACACACACACACCAGCATGAGGCACAGAAAATGCAGACGTGGGAATGTGTGTCCTCACTAAAAAGACTGGCAACAGTTAAAGAGGCAACAAGATGGAAGACACACATTCAAAATCTCTTCACTGAAATAAAGAAGGCATCTGTAAACAACAGGAGAGTGTCTGCTCAAGAGATAGTGAGCCGCCTCTCGTTTTATTGCTGAAGTGCACCCAGTGCCTCTGTTTTAATTGATTTAATTAATTCAGTTGAGATTTCCTATGGAGTCAAGAGAGCATAATAGTGCCTGACAATTAGAGGCTGCAAGGTTTCCACAGGCATAATAAAGGGTCTAATTTTTAACAATTAATGACACAGATCTGATCTCCTAGTGTGCCCAAACAAGAACATTTTGACTCCACATTTTCCCTGTTTACTCTGCCATGAAAAGAGCAGAGTGCCGCTACAGAGGTTAGTTTGCAGGTCTTGTGTACTCACGGGAATTTGGGAAATGCAAAAGTGACTGTTTGCGCAAATATGGTACACATCTTAGTATTTTGCTTTATTATATTAAATTTATTATACTAAAATGCTGACTTATGGTAGAGGCAAACACACAGTAGGAGTGAACTTTTGATATGCTAAACAAATTAGATATTATCCATCCATCCATTTTCTTAACCCGCTGTATCCTGCACTCAGGGTCACGGGGGTGCTGGAGCCTATCCCAGCTGTC
>JBAJHX010000001.1:21864110-21901279 GCA_037176925.1 Amniataba percoides
CCTGCCTCAACCGGGAGTTGAACCCAGAACCCTCTTGCTGTGAGGCGACAGTGCTAACCACTACACCACTGTGCCGCTCAAAAAAATTAGATATTACACTTCTATATTATCTCTTTAAAAAAAACCAAACCAAAAATTCTTCGAAAGGGCCACAAAGATGGATTGTGTCCATTGTATCTGGTTTATACTAAAAAAGGAGGTGTTGAGCTGACAGGAGATAATTTATTCTCCTGACTGTTTAATTGAAATGAAGGGAATAGGAATGATTGAAATGGGGAGATAGGCACTCCTCTATGAGGTCCACCTGTGTCTTCTTTCCACTATAAATAGCAGAAAAGGGGCTCTGTTGTCGTGGCCCTGATTATGATCATTCATTATGTGGACATGATCTTACAATGGACAACATTTTTATTGAAGCCAAAAATGTGTCAGGACGGAAGGATGTGTCCTGATGTAATGAGATAATGTAATTTGGTATAATTATTTGTTCATCTCTGCTGGAAAACATGTTAAAGACAATTGAGTGTGATATAATAATTTCTGGCCTCTGAAGCTATCTATAGTACTCTCTGTCAGGTAACTTTTGAAAGTGAGATGCATGTAGTCTGAACTTGACACATCCCATCTCTGAGAAAGACTGGATAATGTTCTCTTTATTCAAGGCTTTTTTAAAAAAAAGAATACTACCATGTGTGCAGAAGATTTCACACTTGTCCTTCATTTGGCATTGTCAGCAGTCCTCATTGTTTAAAAGTGCGACAGCTGGCTACAAGTTTAGAAATTACCCTCTAAATTTTAAAATGCCAACGTTGTTTCTTCTTCTTCAGCCGAGACTTTTCACAGTTTGGGGAGAAGTTTTCACATCTGTCCCTCACTGTCTCTAAAGCGATACTGTCAGCAGTCCTTACAGAAACAAAGAGGACCAGGTTCCTGCAAGCTTCAAAAGATACCAACTAAAATTGTAAATGTCACTCTACCTTTTCCCACATTGGCAGAGATGAAATCCAGAAAAGATTCAATGCAGATGTAAGTTCTAAATTACATTGAGCTCTGAGAGTCCACCCCGGCTGGACTTTTCCTTTAGGAATACTGTGAGAGGATCCAGCTGCAGTCCAGCTTGGAGAGGAGCTGTGTCATACATGTGTTGATATGTGGCTCAGCCGCCATATGGACCTGCAGATGGATTTTTATCTGTGCTGGATTTGTATTGCCAGATGGAAAGCGGACAGCCCTCTGTGTGTTATTTTCTGTGCAAGTCTTACACAACACTTGTCTTCCCTCCATGACACACACACACATATATCTGAGCTCCTCTCGGGTTACAGTGTAATCAGATTAGGGTAGTCAGTATTGCAGTTTATTTGCCATCTCCAGGCCTTTGTTTCACTTTCTCCTCCACAGTCTGGATAGGACAAACTTCTCATGCCATGCATTCAGCGCTAAAGCTTTGAAGAAAATCTACAACCTTATGCGTCTGAATTGAAAGGGAGTTGGCTGCAAGTCTGCTTCACTCATGAGTGCAAAGTATGAATAATTGTCATCCTCACACATGGCAGCTTGTAGATTGGGACGCCACACATACTGTGTTAGTGCTGTATTCACATTTTACAGTGTCAGGATGTGTTCTCACAAACACCTTTTGACGCGCAGTAGGTACGGTGGATGCTAAATGTGTACTGAAACAAAATGTTTGATTTTTGTTGTCCCAGATGGCACAGAGATATATTGAAAAATGGCAAGTCCGTTGCCATCATCATCAGTGTTATTGTTTTAAGCATCAGTATCACCGGCATCATCACCGCTGTCACCTCTCACCATCATCATGTGCTGCTGAACTTGAAGTAGGTGCAAAAGAAAAAAAAAATTTTTGTACAGAAATCTATTTTTTATGGAGAATTTGTAAAAAAACAAATTATTAAACAAGCTGTACTTTTTATGATTAATGATGTAGGTACAACAAAATCTTGTTCATTAAAGTCAATGTTTTTACTGTTACACACCATGTA
Source organism: Amniataba percoides (assembly GCA_037176925.1). NCBI lineage: Eukaryota > Metazoa > Chordata > Actinopteri > Centrarchiformes > Terapontidae > Amniataba > Amniataba percoides. The sequence goes on from JBAJHX010000001.1 coordinate 21,866,117, forward strand.
AAAATCTTATGGTTCAAACTGAGTATCAAATATAAAAATCTCATGATCTCTTTTGTCCATTACATCTGCTCTTACACAGGAACAGAAAACCTCGTGGGACCCAGAGTTAATTTTCCTCGTGCTGCAGAGATGTTTATCTCTGGGTCGCAAAAAAAAAAACAAAAACAAAAAAAAAACAACAACAACAAAAAAAAAAACCATTCACCATCTAAAAAGCTTCAGTCTTATAAAATGATGTGTCACTTCCAACTTGTCCACAGCTTGAGGATTTGTGTCTTTTAAACAACAAAATAATTGCAAAAATATGGTATATAATGTAACAATACATTCTGAGTGGCTTTTAATGCGGCAGCTGTGCCCTAAGAGTTGTGATTTCTCACATTAAAATATCTTGTTTACATCCATTGTATGTACTGATCTGAGATACACACACACATCACATTGAACAAAAAATAAACTCCAGATGTTTAGTGTCATAATATCACAAATGGTATTCATGGATGGGTTGAAAGTGACACTTCATTTCAAAGACAGTGTTCTTGTGTAACAGCAGCCCTGTGTGGCTGATCCTTATGTCTAGATCTGGGAGAGGGATGACTTCCACAGGCACAAAAGATTTTGGATGACTTGATCCCTTTACGGCCCAAAATCTAACCTCATGTCTGTCCAAACAGGGAGGACCCTGCTTCTCCTTGCCTGGACAGTGTGTGGTTTGGAGTGGAAACTGAAATTGTGGTAAATTTAGGCTCTAGCAGCAGCAGCAGCATTAGCAAATTGGCAACAGTTTTGGAGGCACCTATCTTGACAGATAGAACAGGACCTGTACTCTGCGCTTTGAAATTACGAGCGGAAAATGAAATACTGCTGTCTTCTCATGAGATCATGAGAGAGAAACTACATGGAGTGATATAAAGGGTTAAACAACAGTTACTGTATGTGAATGCAGCCTCACCAACTGCTGTTAAAGAGACTCACAGTTTATCTATCAGATATTTTGAAAACATTATTTGAGAATAAAGTTTTTGATACAATAATTTCTCCTTTGTACCAGTGTTTTTTTGTTTGTTTGATTTGTTTATGTTTCTCTTTTTTTCACAAAAACTATTATCCAGCCTCATGGAGTAGTCCTTAGTTCGACTTTGTTTTGTTGCTCGGTTACAAACACAGAGTCAGCATGGGGCCTTCGTCCTGAGGCTGAAGCCTCTTTGTGTGCATGTTTTTTTGGGTTTCCTCCAGGAGCTCCAGTTTGCCCTGCACAGTGTAAAGCTATACTTTCAGGTGAGTTTATGTTATTGTTCTTCAAGGTATAACAGACCGCAGACCTGTCCACAGTGTATCCTGCCGCTCACTCAGTGCATGCTGGGATAAGCTACAGGCTTATATTTGCCTCTGGATGTGGGGATTCAGCAAATGTAAATGTCAGTTAATGATTATTACTGCAGGGTTGGAGTAGATAAATATCATTTATCGCATTTAATGCAAGTACTGACTAACATTTAGTGATAATACACTTTGAAACCTTTTGTTAGTTTTACAAGTAGTACACAACGTTAGCCTATAGACATGGTATTTACATTCTTACACAAACACCACAAGTATGTACTTATTTTTGTTGAATGTTGGCTTTACTGGTGTTTAAAGTTTTTGTCTTTTCTGGCCTTTACCAGCATGTTACCATGGTTACACAGGAGGGTTAGAAACTTTGGGACCAGAAAATCATATCACTGAGAAATTGAATACATGTAATACACAAGTAAAGCGATTCCATCAGTGACTCTTATGAAGAGGAGAGGAGCCGGAGCAGTGAAGGGAGAAGGCAGCACAACCAGTCAGCCGCAACATGTGACTGGTGGGAAACACTGGGGCAGAATGATGACTTCTAACCACTGAAACTTTATTTATACAGCTCCTTACAAAACATGGTCACAGGCTGCTTTACAGGAGGATTCAGGATGAAACATTTCAAGACTCAAACAAGAGATTAGGAGAGAACGTGCACTGGGCAAGAAATAACAGAGGATATTTATTAATATAAGAATAAAAAAAGAATAATTTAATTGACTACAATGACAAATATATGAAATAAAGAAAACCAGAAAAGACAAACCAGAGCAGTGAAATACAATCTAACAATGATAAGAGACTAAAGATGAATTTGAATTCAATCCCACTGGCTACCAGTGACTTCAGTATTGTAAACTCTGTTGTCTGGATATATTCTCCTAATTTCAAATTACTTTATTTTGATTTACTGTAGTGATCCAACATCATTCATACCTGACACCTAATATGTTAATATTACATTGACAGAATGATGACATAACGCAAGAATTCAAATTAATTTAGTAAACCATGAAAAATTAAAAAGATTTGAATTGTCACTAAGTGTTATAAGAAACCTGAATTGACAAAAAATATGTTTTAGCACAAATGGAAGTAAAACGTTAAAAGCATATGGCTTTCAACAGGAAATGGCAGGAAATGGGGAAAAATGTTGAAAATGCCTCTCAGCTGGAGGAGCTATAAGTAACTCCATTCACAAGCAAGATGTCAACATTAAAATACAGTTTATGGCTGCAGGCTTGACATTTACAGACAGGATACCAGCAGTGTCCTGTGGAGTTACGGGCTTCAGAAATCCAAATAAAACTTGTCTTGATTCAGCTTAGTTTTCAGAACATAGCTGTGTTTCTGACAGAAATTAGCGCCACAGTCCAAAGTTTGGAAGCAATACCAAATGTGTACAAAAAAAGATCATAGTTTCATTGGTATACTTTGCAGCAAAATAAATATAATTATTATATAAAGAGTAACTTATCAGAAGACATTTTTACTATAATTCTCAGGCATTTTTTTCTTGCTTAAACTTTGCTTTCTTCAACGTAACCTCCTCTGGCTTTAACAACAGCGTGGCATATATGAGGCATTCATTCCACACGTTTATAATGTTTGTGCCGGGAATTACATTCAAGATTTCTTAGGTTCACCAATAAGAGATTGCTGATTTGTGGGATGCACTTTTCTGACTGATCAATCCAATTCATCCCACACAAGCTCAACTGGAGAGAGGTCTGGACACTGAGGGGGCTACACCACCATTTGAAGAACACGTTCCTCTTCTTTTTTTGTCTAGGTAACATCAACGTATACAACGTATATATCAATGAAAGCAAAGTCTGATCATGCAGTAAATACATATAACTCATGCTGGTTTTTAAGAAAGGCATTGTGAACAGTAAAAAAAAAAAAAGTTCCTTCCAAATGTTTGGCCTGTAGATTGATACTTGGGGAACGTGGGAACGCGCCACAGGTGAGGGTTGGCGACTGAGGAGGGAGCATCACGAATCTACAAAACTTTTCTACAAATATGCTTTTGTCTTTTCTTTTTTTTGTTTGGTTTTGATTTTTATTATTTTTTGGTTTCACTGCTGATAACTTCACCACATCACCATTGGTTTCTGTCCTGTCTGTAAACTAACTGTCGCTGTCCGTGGTGCTGAAGTGTTTGTGCAGCATTTTGCATTTTGGGTTCACTGGTTAATAGTATTTCTCTTTTGTTTTTCTGCAGGCTGTCACTGTTGTAAAATCTATTCAATAATATCCTGGTTTACCTAAGCTTCTCTGTGAACCATCTTGCACCTTCAGTTGTTTTTAATGATGACAAAAACCCAAGGTCAGATTTGTTCATTTAAGCTGGACTTCAAACCTAAAATTAAGTGAGTTGACCATTGCCATAACAAGAAAGTTAACCTGACATAATGACAACATATTCATTATTTTTGTTATTTCCCCAGCTAATTAAGGAGCACAAATTATTTCATATAGCTCATTTATGATTGACGCTATATTGTTGTTAAGTGTCACCATTAAAGAGCCTTTCAACAAGATCACACCTGCTTTTAGAGATTTCTATATACCTTACATATGAAAACAGTACATTTCACTTTTGCCTGAAATGTTTCAGATTCTGTGGCAGAAAAGGCTCAGTAATATGCAGGGGGCCTTTATACAGTCCACACCCAGTAAGACCGACGCTAACTGCATATTGTCTCAACTTTAAGGGAAATATGGAGAGATGTCGTGATTATTGTGAACAGCCAAGTTACCTGCAAGATCACACTCCATCAACATAACCAAGGGAGCTAATTATTACTATAAAACTTGTCTTTTATCTACCAGCCAAAACACAAAGTGGTGACATTTAGACAATTACTCTCTGATACCACCACCACCGCAAGCTAACAAATACTGTGGGAATTCAGAGTCCATCCCAGATGACAGTCTGCTGTAGGCTTTAAGGAAATCAAACTGCAATATAACATTAAAAGTGAGAAATATATGGACTGCTAATTAAGAAACAACTGTTTTGATTGATTATTTCATTAATTATAAGTACATTCTGAATTAGGACAGCGCTTGTGGCCCCTTTGGTACATTTCCAGCACTTTTTCAGATCACTGTCACAAAGTCAGTTTGACAGTCATGCGTGCACCCTTTCAGAGAGAAAGACAGCACTTAAACAGAAACTGATGTGAGTTGTGTCATGAATAAAGGACCATTTCATCTTAGTAAATTCATACATTTAGTCACATAAATGCCAAAACAGCCGATACAGTTGATACCTTACGTTGGTTGTGGGGTCTTTTAAGGCGTTCTTCCATTGTTTCTTTTGTCTGCCTCCATTCATATAAAGTGTCCTTGGGTCGTTTGAAAGGTGCTATAGAAATGCAAGTTACTATTATTATTAATTATAACATACTTACTATTATTGCTGTTCTTTTATACTATGATTATTTGTCTTCCATGTATTTTGCAATACTAGTTAGTGGTGTTTGTGAGTGTCGGAGCATGGATTCTGTGAGACAGATGGTCTTCATTGATGCTTTATTAAACTGATCTGATAACTGTCTGTTGAAGCAGAGTGAGAGAGAGAGAGAGCGGTTTGCAGCATACTCACAGGGCAGCTCATTTCCACATGCATGACTGCGCACATGCTCTCTGTCACACTCACACAGCTACACACACTGATGCACTGTTTGCATTTATATTTGCATTTCACAAGATCTTCAGTAACCACCGTCCCATTTCATCATGTTAATTAGCTCGGATCACTTTGTTTTTCATTAGTGCTTTTGCTTGAGATTATTTTTTAAAGCATCTGTCTAATCTCTCTTATTTTGTTTTTTTCTAATGATCTTTAGTCACCGTGAAACCATTAGTTGTAGTCATCTTCAAATGCCATCAGTCTATTCAGCGCTGAGTCACCTCTTCTAGTCATACTAGTCATCAGTACGTTATCACTATCAGTAGCTTAACACTCTGTGCTATCATTTTCAGATGTAAAAGCGTCAAGCTGCACCAATTGATTCATTTTACTAAATACTGTACAGACACAACAGAGCCAATTAAGAAACATTAAAGTGAATTTACTTGTTTCTACAAAAGCAATCCAGCATCTTTAAATAAAGCAGGAAGTTACGTTACTCAAATACTTGATTTGCAATCAGGAGTGTGTAGATACCGTAATACCACATTTTTAATGAGAAAATTCTCAGACACAGGTGCCTTAATTTAGTTTGTTATCTGCCTGATGTCCGGTGCGAGTGCAGTGATAGTGTACTTTATTTTCACAATGCTGCCCCAGACTTGAACAAAACAAACACTCTTATCAGTGACGGAGCAAGTGGGGGAGCAGGCAGGTAACCACATCGTACACCAGCAGAAGGTGTGTGTGTGTGTGTGTGTGTGTGTGTATCTGTGCTCCCATGGAGGATCATATTATGAATATTTCTGGCCAGTCCATGTCAGTAGGACAGGTTTTGTAGGTCGACAGCCCTTGATGAATGGATAGACAGCCATATTGTCATGTCTCCATCTCCCCCCTCAGTTTTCAAATAGCGGATTTTCTTTTAATTACACTAGCCTTTGCTCAGTTATCACCATAATACAGATTAGACAATCTCGGTCACCAGATAGGACAAACTTCTCATTTGGCAGGAAGGAAGGAACCAAGCAGGGTGATCGGTCTTAAGGGAGCGGGGCCAAAATGCGTCAGCAATTATCATTTCCATTATCACTGCTTCCACATAGCTGCCAACACTCTTTACTCTTATTTTTAGAATTGGCCACAGTAGAAAAAAATAAAGAAAAAAAGTAGACTATTGTTAAATAGTGCATAAGATACTGTCTAAAGTAGAACATGTGTGACTCACACATTTCAGCAGTACACTAAGATTCATTTTTCATTTAAAAACAGCTAATTAATTAAATAATTAAAATGAAAATAAAACATAAATACATATGACAGGTAAAGTAAAAGCAACAATGTTGTCATGGAATTTTTACACAGCAGTAGACAGGGACCTGACAGTGAAGGGTAAACTTTTCCACAGACTGGACAAACTGAAGTCATACTGCCAACTTTGAGAGCAGAGTCAGCACTCTCTGCTGTGACTCATCAATATCATTGAACTCATGACAGGCCACAATCAAACCTGTGCCCAGAGTTGTCTCAAAAGAGGGCAAAAGATGGATGTGCTAGTCTTTATTTGTGTACATGTCCCATAGCCTCCTTTGCTCGTCTCCTGCTGCGTCACGTTGGATGAATCCATGAGACTCATGTTCCCAGGTGCCACTCTGATGGGGCCATTATTAGGCTGGTATCATGCAGTCTAGGGAGGCTTTAAGTGACTGTGAAAAACTGTAAACAAGAGTGAGCCAGTCTGTAACTCATTATCAGGAAAGGAGCTCCGGCATCTGTCTCTCGATATCATCACAGATTAGAGCCCTCGCTGCTCTGGGTTTAATCTTTGGCACACAGTCGTTGATTTAACAGGAGAACTTTATCACCACGTGGTTTTGCTGTCACAGAATTTCATTATTATTGGTTTCAATGGAGAGTTTTAGTATCACATCTAAATGCTGTTTCAGGGGCCTTTTCACACTGCCAAAAAACATATCTTGGGGAAACACTGAAATGCTATTATGTACTTATTGTATTGGCCAATCGCCTAAAACAGGAAATGGCAATGGATTTTGGCATCATTGCAGGGATTCGGGCATGATTATCATTTTGGCATCATCCATGGTTGGCAGCAAGAGTGAATCATTTTGCCTCTTTCGCTCTCTTCCTTTTTCTTTGTGTATATGCACGTCTGTGTGTCTGCAACAAGGAATGGAAATTCGGGATTCCTGTCGGGCAGATACCTCCTGAGTCTCCTCTCATCTTCCACTCTCCTGCTCGCCTCTGTCTTCTCTCTCTCTGTCTTTTCCTGCCCACCTATGCTCCTCTCTGCTCCCGTTTTCTCTCTCTGGTTGTCTAAGTGGTGTATGATGGTGGATATTCAACATGGCAGCAAGTTAGGGGAACACTTTCGGACAGCGCACACATCAACAAAGAGCTTTGTTCCAGGAACAAAATATCAGACTTGTACCAAAGAATTAGAAGCAAAGACGATGTAAATACTATATGTGGGTGTGTTTTCTGAGGGTAGTGAAGTCAAAACAAAGGCAGAGTGAACAATCCACTGAGGCATAGCGGTGCCAACATCAGCATGCTAACATGCTCACGATGCTAACGTGCAGTTCTAAGCAGGTATAATGTTTACAATGTTCACTATCTCAGTTTAACTTGTAAGCATGCTAATATTTGCTACTTAGCACTAAACACAAAGTGCATGCTGATAGTTGTAAACCAAAGTGTTGGACAGATTCAGATGCTTTATTGATTATGTCATTGTGTCGCAACTCACACTCTTTGCAGTCATGCATAACATGGATGCAAGCAAGAGATCTGCATGAAGGCAATACAAAGAAACATGGAGGAACGTGACAGGACGAGGTCATCACGAACAGGAGAGGGACTCAAGCCAACACTAAGCAGGAAGCTCCAACTTGAGAGAGGGGCTACATCTGTCACATGGACATGGTTTTGGTATGAAAAGTTTGACACTTTACTCAGTCAAGTTATGAAAAAAAAAAAAAAACATTAGCTTAATTTTAGTCCTAAAGCATGCATCATGCATGAGCCAATAAAAACAAAGAGAATGGTGGATGCTGTCATACTAACATATAAGGAGCGTTGATTGATTCATGACATGATTCAAGTCATGCATTGAGTAACATGCAGGACACCATTCCAACCTTAAAAGTTATTAGAAGGTAGACCTAGGTAATGAGGCAGTGAATTAAATTAGTTTTCTCCAATCTATAACTAGCTAATGTTTACTAGTGTGGTCATTTATTATTGACTAATATATGTAAAGTTGCCATCATATGATCAGTGGTTGCATAACCTTCATAAGAACTTAAACCTCTTCACGTTGCACCCTCCAGTAGGAGCTCTCCAATACCACTACACCTGTGCAGAAAATGTGCTTTCTCAGGGTATGTACCATTATGTGGACATTAAATGACCAAAATCAGAATGTGATGTTTTGGTTACAGCTCTTCTGTGATTTCATGACAATCCACCCAAACATCGTCCGCTCAAAAGACACTTCACAAAAGCACTGTCATTGGCAGTCATCCTCTGGGAACAATGACTGTTTGTGCAAAGATTGACATTCCATCCAGTGGCTATTGAGATATTTCATTTTGGATGAAAATGATGGATAGATCGACAGACATATCGACAGTGCCAGGTCCCTGCTGTGCCTGGAGGATGTGGGAGAGAGGAGAGCACAGGAGAGGAGAGAAAGGTAAAAGACATGGTAATAGGCAGAGGAGAAAGTGTAAATAGGTCTGTTTGAAGACAAAGGAAGAAAAGTGACGTCTGGGTCAATCGGGCCACAAACACAAACACAAACACTTCCGGCAGGTGGGCAGGACATTAGTGCTTGGCAGGTCTAATAAGTAACTTTGGATTGCAGCTTTCTGTGTCAAATCAATTCCACCACCTTTCAGATGTATTTGGTGTATGTGTGTGTGTGTGTGTGTGTGTAGATGCATGCACTATGTGGGTGTCAGAGGTGTTATACCCTGGAATGTGTAGAGGTTGTAATGACCTACACACACACACACACATGCACACAGGTGTCAGATCATGGGTTTTGTGATAGTGTGGCAGCCCAGCGTAATAGAATCTGAAGAGACAGACACATACAGAGATTTATAAGTGTACGTCCTTTCCCCTTGCCGCCCCAGCAGCTTCATTCTCTGGTGCTTTATCAAACACCTCTATCCCCGGAATTACATTTTGACCAAAGACTCTTTTTTTTAAAAAAATCTCATCTCCTCTATAGTCTGTTCCTTTTTTTCCTCCCATTCTCTGATTTTTGTCCCTCTTAAGGAATGATAAAGTCTTCAGTTCTGCATCTAACACCCATTAGCACAGCAGTGGCAGCCTTAGCCTGAGCACCCAGTCTGTCCTTATTTCCTTCCTTTATTACTCTGGGAATAGAGGAAGCAAGCATCTAATTATTCTTTGTGAAACCTGATTGTCAACCGAGAATGTGTTCACTAAAAGCGGGGACACAAATGCAGATGTCTGAGACAGTAATAAATTATTTGGAGCATGACGACTGACCGCACCAATCTCAGTCTGATCTAATCTGGGTCAGAGGGTGTCGGCAGCCCAGAGATAAAATCACATGTTGGTGTTGTGTTTGGATCATTTGCCTTCTGATCCAGTTGATATTACAGCTGGAATGGAAAAGCAAGTGGCCGACCTGTGCAATGTATTGTCACATTTTTCTCTGCTTTGTTTCGGTTTGTTTGAGTTTAATCAAGATCGGTCGGCTTAACTGCCAGTAATGTTTTGTATTCTAATTTAGCAAACCTGAGCGAGTGGTTTGGCTCACACTTAACTGAGGTAAGAACCTGAAACTAGTGGTCCATTTTCTGATTGTTTAATTTTTTGTTTTAATGCATACTGTAGCAGATCACCTCATGAAGTTGGTTCAGCTCTTGCTCCATTTCACCTTTCATTTTTGCCTCATATAACCACAGTTAGGTGAAAGGTCCTTTCACAATGGCATGTCAGTGGTGGCAGTGAGAGCACAGTATGTCGGGGGTAAGTGCTGCTTTCCGCTTTTCAAGCCCGGATCCATCCCTCCAGTCTGGAGATCAAACTGCCGACCTTTCTGGTCACACGCCAGCATCTCTCACCTTCTCCGACTTTCTCTCTATAGTTTACAGTCCATGCTGCTGTCATGTCTTCTTTCACCATCTCATCCAAATGGAATCTGTCTCTGGTGTCAATTAACAAACTTCTTTTTTTTTTTTTTACTGAATCTCGGTCTCTGTTTTGGTACAGGAACAAAAGAATCACCCATTTTGTTGTTTCTGCATTATTCAGCTATTAGTGTATGTGTATCGCTTCTTGCTGCCATGACTGAGAAATATAAACCATGTGTGTTGAAGAAAACAGGTGTTTTGTGTACTGCCTAGTCTTCAATAAAAATGAAAGAGTCCGGTCAAGGACACAGACCCAGGGCATCCAGTTCAAAGCCTGTCTCTTCCATCAGTACACCCCGTTGAGTCCATTGCCGACCTGCCTTTGGGGCAGCTGATCACTTGCACATCAAACATGTAATGTTTTCAAATTGAAGGTTGGTCCCACCATTTCTCAGCTCCAGCAGTGTGTAGATTTTGCACGCTCGCCGCATGTTTGTATGGGCCTCCTCCTCTTCCACTTTATCCTCCAAACTCACGCTGCTCAGGTGGGTGTTGGACAGCAGGTTTTAAATTGCCATTAGCGTGAGTAGTTGTGCAGTGTGTGTTTTGTCCAGTGTATGCAGGGATAAATTTCTGACCCCACTGATTTGCAACTGAGTGTAGAAAATGAAGAAATGGATTTACAGAGGCCATAGCTACTTTAATCTATCCTGGATCTGTCCCACAGTGGTGAGATATGAAGGCATATTGTATGTTATTCTTATTTTATTCCTTTCTGCACCGTTTGAAAGCAGTCAATACGTTTTTGGCACTTATGGTTATGACTCTTGAGCCTGACAACAGCGGGCAGCTAGCAAGGGAGGGATTATCATCCGATATAGTTCACTGAGTTGAATTCAGCTTCGCAAGGTGTCCTGGAGTCAAACCGAACATATACTGGACAGTAAAATGATTTTCAAAGCTGGAGGGTTTCATTTCAACCTTCGGGGGACACACTTGTGATCAGAGGAGAATTATTGTTCCATGTGAAACGCAGTAAGATACTATCTAACTGATCTACTGCTTTGTGGGGAAAAATATTGATCAGAACATGAAGTGTGTGAACCTGCTTTGGTCAGAATTCATTTGAATCACCATTAAAAGTTAGACGTTACTTTTGAAAAACAAGAAAAGAGAATTTGCAAGGTGACTTGCCTCTCCGCAACTACATTCGCTTCAGTTGGTCTCATCTTCTTCCAGTGTATCCCATACAGAATAGTTTTCAGCACCAGTGTGCTGCATGTGTCCCAGTACAGCATAGTGGTACAGAGGCAAGGTCAGAGTCCATGTATGTGTCCCACAGGTACAGAATAAGTCTTCATTATGAAATTGTCCTTCATTTATCATGCTTAAACGTAAATTAATGACTGATTTAGTCAGAATATATGAATTGAAAATCCATTAAATTTTAGTGTAAAATCAAAGTTAGGATTTTGTCCATTTTTAAAAGCTCTTCAAACACCTTTAGTAGCTGGTTGCTCACGCTTCCATTGATGTCAAGAGCAGTCTAACACTCTTCATTTACTCAGCCATAGTCCATGTGGATTTTGATTGTTATATTAAACCACAGCCAGTCGAGCCTGAAGCGTCAGTTGCAGTTGTGTGTTATGTGAAACTGCACAGACTGTTTCTTCAACCCACAAGTTCTGATACAGGTGGAGATTGTTCATAGTGAGGACAATTTTAAGAAAGTTGAAGCAGGGCTCATGAATTTGTTTCCTTTTCAGTGCACCATCATGCAGTAACTCCACTGTAAACCCCCTACTTGCCACAGTGAATGAACAAACATAAACACAGTGCATCCAGCAGGCTTTACAGGATTATTATCAAGTTTGGATCAGTGCAGCTGTTTAATTGATTCTAATAAGCAACAATAGTAAAGCAAAGCACTGTGTAGTTGTGCTTTAGCACAGCAGCAGTGGGTGGTAGAAGTTACATGCTAAACATAGAGGCTGCAAAACAATATTCCACCCACTATTTTATCAAAAATATATGTAACAGATATTTTAGCTGCAACAGGCTGTAGCGACCATAGCCCCCGTCCTCTACCTGCTCCACTGGAGTATGCAGCGTAGCAGAGCAGACACACAGTCTCATGGCTGCATGAGCAGCTACCAAAATCCCCCTTTAAGCCCAACAAATATTTTCAATTCAGTATGCCAATACAGAGAGGAAAATATGCTGACAGACAGACGGAGGAGGAGGAGAGAGACAGAGAGAGGGAGAGATTAAGAAGGTGAAACAGGAATAGAAAGAGGGTACGTGAAGAGACACAGACGGGGATGAAGCGTGTTTGGCTCTTGGTGCTCCGATAACTAAAGCAGCTGTCAGAATCACCTGACATCTGCACACGCACACCCACCTCAGCACAACATACACATTAAGGAACATGCCATCTCTGTATTAAGTGTAGCGACCTCCACAGCATTATGTAAGTGCTCCACTTGGTGGTTTTTGATTGGGAATTAGGACATCAGAAAACAGACCCAAAAAAATCTGCCCCTCTCTATTGTGCAGGATGGTGTGTCTGCGTAAAATCATACCTGTAGCATGTTTTGTCTTAGAGACTTCCTTGAAGCAAAGCAAACATGTTTAAATAAGTGATAAAATGAGCAAATGTCTCTCTGTATTGTGTATTATCACATTTGATTTTCCAGGTGTACCTAATAAAGTGGCCACTGAGTGAGTTGTTATATCGGTCACATGTGCTTCAAACTCTTTAGATGTTTAAAACAAAAACTTCATTGATGAATTATTTTAGATTTTTAGATAGAGCATGTAAGGAGTAATCAGTTTGGTTAGAAATTTGTAGAGCGATAATATGATGCGTTTATCTCATCATGGCTCGATGGTGCTAAAAATTGACAAAAGGCAGTTTAATTGAATTAGTGCCCAGACCTTTACTCGATTCTAAATTGCAGCTGCCAAAATGCAGCCACTGCAGTTCTTTTTAAACATATGGATTTTACATTTAAATATGAGCGCTAACCCTGCTTCCAAGTATCTGTGCAGTTGCAGATTCTGCATCTGTGTGTGTTTGTGTGTGTGTGTGTGTCCAGCTTGAAAAGATCAGTGCTGCTGTGTTTTTGTTTTCTCTGGGCTGGAGCACACAAATGAAGCACATACACATTCGCTACACGCTCACAAACATGCTTCAATTATGTTCAGGACCACTGAGTATGTAGTTTCTTCCCGAGGTTTAAATGTCACGTTTAAGGACTCGCTATGTGCAGTTTTTTTGCAGCTTGTCGATGTCCTTCATTCTGTGTGTATATAAAAGCAAAGAGAATAACAGGTATGGGTGAGTGCATAGCTGACCCTCATGTTACTAGAGAGAGCAAGAAAGGGTGTGTGTGTGTGTGTGTGTGTGTGGAGGAGCCGCGGTCTTCTTGACAATGATTGGTCATGACAGGGGAAGTGTACGGGCCTGCTGCCAGGAGCAACAACATCCTGCTACCACACACAGACACACATATACACAACACAGTTACATCATATCTTCTCTAAACAATTGACTTTAAACATTTATTGGTCTTTGATGCTTAAATTTACCTCGCTGTAAGTTTTGCTCAGTGTCCTGTTACTCCTGTTGTCACTCTGTCTCTCACTGTTTTTGTCCCCCTCTCCATTCCCTCTCCCTCGGCCATTTTCTTTCTCTGCATGTCTCTGTCAGCGCTATTTTTTATTATTTTTTTCCTCTCCAAATAAAAAACATTACTACATATTTATATATTTTTGGTAAAACAATTGCATATTATTGTCTTTTTTCCTATAATGCCACACTACACAAATTTGTTAAGAAAAATTTCCTTGTGTGGTTCATGTCTGTCCTGTTTTGTCTTGTCATGTTTAAGTTTTCATGTGTCATGTTTCTTGTTTAGTTTTGTCTTGTCATGTTTAAGTTTCATGGCTGTCGTGTTTCTGGTTCCTTGTTCTGGTGTGTCGTGTTTTATTTTGAAATCCACTCTCCGTCATGTTTCAGGGCACTTTACTTCCTGCCATAGTGTGTTTCCTGCCTGTCTGATTGTCTGCCCCGCCCTGATTGTGTTCACCTGTTCCTTGTTACCTCGTATATATAGTCAGCGACTCCTCCTGTCTTGTTGCCAAGTTATGTTCTGCGTTTCCATGTTTTCATGTTTCCTGCCATGTTTTGGATGATCTAGCCATCATTTGAGTTTTCAGTTTTGCCGTGTTCTTGTGCCTTTTAGGATTTTGCCTTTTTGAAGGACTCTTTTTGTTTATTAAAACCGTTTGATCCTGCGTTGTGTCTGCATTTGGGTTCTGCCTTGCCTTGCCTGAGAGTGGTAGCATAACAGTAAATGAAGAAATGTAACTGTCACTGAATGGTTTCATGAGAGTGAAAATGATGTTTATTCTTTATATTTTTCCCTCACAGTTATTTGATTTCATAACAGTTAGTGCTTCAAAGTATCCCTTTAATATTTCTGGATTCTACTATCGTGACTCTTGATTTCTCAAGTATTTAACTGGATTACACAAAAGCACATGTTCCCACCTGGGTTCTTAAATCCATAAATGGTTTCTTAATTAATTTTGAAGAGAGCCTATAATAAATTAAAAAAAAAACTTTTGATCTTATCGCTCACCCCTATTCTAAACAAAATGTACAGTTCAGTTAACATTCATTTTAGAGTGTCACAGAGATCAAGGAAAGACTACACGCTATCACTGAGGTAATACAAGATTAAACCTGTGAAGGGTATCCTATGTTGCCTGCTTAGCATGTTCAGAGGCTCTTTTTTACTCCATAAATTCCCTTAAAGGCTAATTAAATTTTCTGCACATTTAAAAGCACACAACAGACCAAAAGAAAGGTTAAACCATTCATTGCACAGGTGAACTTGAGCAAAGCCATTAGAACTTGCATGTTTTAAAGGCAAAAGACATGAGGAAAATCTGTGCCTGCAACAGGTCAAAAAGCTCAAAGTAAATAATTTCATTTAATATTGTGGGAGAAAAAAGCAGATCAAAAAGAGGGAAGACAATCCAAAGGCTTTTATCTCAAATGCTGTAACTTTTAAGTCATTTCTTGTTTTTATGGGGTGTATTCAGAGAGGTGTAAGATTAAAGAGAGGAAGCAAGAGAGAGACGGAACAACACTGACCATGAGGCAACCTGAAAAGAAAAGCTATGTTAATGCATCAGGTCCACCTCAGTCTGCAGCTCCGGGAATTACAGCACACGGATGATACCGGCATTTGGCAGAAATGGCATACTTATGCAGACGTGCATATAACCGATGCAGTAACGGCAGGTGTGTTGCAGATGTGAGTCTTTCTCATTAGACTGCTACTGGGGAACTGTGATCCGCAGGACCTTGTGGGCAAGACTCCTTTCCTCTAATTGTAAGGTCACAACCACGACCGCTGTACTCTCATGTCCATGCATGCATATTAAAACGCACTTTCACACAGCAGTAATAGCTCTCTGCTGGACTTACCCAGCTCACTTCACATTACCAGAGACTGGATTTGACTTTTGACCTCACATGCTGTCCTAGCTAAACAAGTATGCCGCCATACAATTAATTTACCTCAGTGCAGCGGCTTTATCATGTTGTTACTCATTGTTTTATATTTAATGCAAAAGCAGCACCTACTACAACCATGATTACAGCGACTAAGGACACTACAACTGCCACCAACAACCGAGTCACTGACAAACAATGTTGTCAGATCAGAAAATGCCTTGTTGGAAGTTATCTTTGTAGTATACTACACCATATGTAGTCTTTAGATATGCCTTTGTTGTTAAAAAATCATTGCGGACATATACTACAGGCTGTGTGTGTGTGTGTGTGTGTGTGTGTGTATGTTTGTGTGTGTGCGCATCAATGTCTTTGGCTCAAGGGGCATTCAAAGAAATCTTGCTCACCTATTTAATTGCTTGTGTACTTTCTGAAGACGATGAAGATTAAGAGAGAAGAGTTTAAAATTAATGATGTGGCTGTGTTTATAACTACCTGAGATAACCTGAGATCATTTACTCAGTAAAATAGCATAACATTTTCTAAAAAGTACCGCACTGATAATTTTACATTCAGTATTAGCAGCAATAAGCGACTGTGAAACAGTATATGTTGTTTTGTACAACAACTGTATGTAACAATTTAAATGTATTTGGTATTTTTCATTATTTTCTTTGGCCAATGTGTGAACAGTTTGTAACAAAACTTAAAAATGAGACTTTTGTTGACTTTCTCAGATGACTGAAAGACCCCGTAGACTTACCTCTATTCAACACTACCTAATCAGCTTTATGCTAATCATGGTGTAGTTATTTCAGCGTCCTGTTCTAATCTGTTTATTGCAATTAAATCACTGCAAAATCATTTTCTTTCAGGCTCACACCGACATGGTAAGTGGAGTCCGCTAAGCTAATGTCAGCAAACGACCAACACACACCTAAGC
Source organism: Amniataba percoides (assembly GCA_037176925.1). Taxonomy (NCBI): domain Eukaryota; kingdom Metazoa; phylum Chordata; class Actinopteri; order Centrarchiformes; family Terapontidae; genus Amniataba; species Amniataba percoides. Next base: position 21,882,703 of record JBAJHX010000001.1, read on the forward strand.
ACAGACTCACAACTCAACACAGGCAACACATCTGACTGTTGACAGCCACAGGCGTCATTGTTAACAAGCATTTTCTGAATGTTACAGACAGCAATTTTGATAATTAAGAAACCATCGTTTCATGACTTAGTCGTGTGTGTCATGCAAAAACCTCCTAATTAGTACCTGTAGCTGTCAGATAAATGTTGTAGAGTAAAAAGTACAGTATTTTCCGGTGAAATATAGTGGGGTAGAACTACAGAGTTGCCTTTAGCACTCAAAGAAAAGTACAAGCATCTCAAAATTGTACTAATTATGGAGAGGATATACTTAGTTGCATTTCCGCTAAAGGCTGTAGAAACATTTTGGAGAATGTTAAAATGATCTCTGACTGATGACTGTGTGTAAAATGATGCACTGCACTGAATGCCTGTGACTCCTGGCTGCGCCGCCTGCAGCTGACGGCTTGATGGCGTCTGAGGCGGGGTGAAACGTTGAATTTGAAGTGGCTGATTACGATGTAGCTTCTCCCTCCGAATCTGCCCCTTAGCCTGAGGAGGTGCGCGCACCTGTTCGCCGCGCCTCGGCAGATCGCCGCAAAAAGTCAAGAAGAACATCTGATGCGTGGAACAGACAGGTGAGGCGAGCCCGGTGCGCCGCCTTCATGTAATAATCTCAGTGAGACAGCTGGCCCCTACATGCGAGGAGAAAAAGGAAAATTGCCAGCAGACTCGACAGCTTCCTTTGTCTGTGTGACTTCGACATGTTGACACGCATCAGGGAACGCGCTGTTTCCAAGGAGCTCAAAATTCATCTGCATGCGGTTTGGGAGGAATTAAGGCACATCATTGTTGTATAATAGTCTATTCTGCAACACAGATATGCACAAGGATAGACATATTATTCTGGTTTTAATGGTACACATTGCTAGACTGTCACTCCATCTATCTGCCTTACCATCGCCGTCTTCCAGCTGCAGCTTCTCTTCTTTCTTCTAAAGCCAGAAAAGCAACTGTATGGGCTCCTGCTCGCTGGCACCTCGCCAGCAACACCACTTTTAGCTCTGTGTTGTGGTTTTGTACGTATGTGTTTGTGACACAGAGAGAGAGAGAGAGAGAGAGAGAGAAATGAAAGAGTGAGTGTGTGCAGGAAGAGAAAGAGAGGGCGGGAGACTTGCAAAGTGTCAATGTGAGTGTGTCTGGCTGTCTGGGTGGGTGTGCCTGTGAAGCTGCAAAATCATTTAAATTGGGAAAGGAATGCAGGAATGCTCACTAGTGATTCTGATCGCAGCCAAATTTCTCTGTCAGAAAAGTCCCCAACCAGCCGCCTTGCAATTTCACAGTGATTGGAGAAGGAGTGGGGGGAAAAAAGGAGTGAGGGAGGAGAGACCAAAAGAGAGAAGAAATGGAGCAATAAAGGAGGCTAGGGATGAATAGAGAGTAGACAGATATGCAATAGAGGTGGGGAGACAGACAGGCTGAAAAAAGGATGGTAATATGGAGTTCATTTTTGTTAGTAACTCAGCTGTGGGGGAGAACAGTGCTGTCAGAGGAGGATCTTCCATCTTTAAAAAAAAAAGAGACACGGAGAAAGTCAGCTTTCTAGGAATAAACAGCTGAAGTTGAAATCACACATCATTCTCATTGTCTGCAGCCTCCATTCAAACTGCCCGGAAAACATTTTTCTAAGTTTCACAAATGACTATTCATTTTCTCTTCCCACACTCTCTACCGCATTTCCATTGAGGGCAGAGTGACATGGGCTCAGACAGAGGATGAGTCACGTTCATAAATGTGAGCAATTTAGAGACTCCAATCAAACCGACGTTCATGTTTGTAATGTGGGAGAGGAGCAGGGGGAACCTGCAGGAAACCACGTGAAAATGAGGAGAGAAGAGCTTTTCTTTTGGGTATTTGTGAAACAATGATGCACTCCGGCATGACTTACAGTGTGGCAGTGACGCAAACAAGGCCTCTGGATTTCACTGTAAAGGCCCACAGTGACCATGCAGAGTGGCATTAGTGCTACAGCTTGGAATGGCAAGCAGGCACATCGTCCTTGGATGGGAGATTCAGGGTTTAAGTCCCCATGTTGTCAAGCATCCTCCCTGCTGAAGCCTCCACCAGCCAGACTCTGAGTCACTACAAGCTCTGGGGGAGCTGCTATGGAGCTGAGCTACCTGACTTCCCTGCAGAGGGAGAAGCATGTCTCCCTGCAAAGCATCACTTAATATCACTGGAAATGCATATGCCAGATGTGAACATTAAGCCTGCTTCCTAGTAAATGTGAGACCTTTACCACTTGATGTAAACTCAGCATTTAAGTTGGCGGGAATGTGCTGTGATCATGGGATGGGGAGAGAAACATGCCTGAAGAAAAATACATTAAGACTGAATTAATAATCACAGCAGATGAATCTAACCTGCTCTTCTCTTATCTCTCATCTGAAACTATTTTAACAGCCCAACTACCCAAAGGATAAAGTACAGTACCTGTAAAAACAATTCAACCTCATTATTTTCATCTCACCTCTCCTGACTGTGTCCTGTGTTGTTCACATCGTCTCTCTCCTTCCCTCCTCACATCTCAGTCTCATCCTCCTCACCTCTGCCGCCACCCTTTGCTCCATCTGTGGTCAGTTTGACTTTATATTGTCTGTATTACTTCATTTGTATTGCATGTAACCGACGCCGCTGCAAGTTCTGGGGGCACGGTGGAGGATTACAGGGCTGATTTAGTCTGGATCTGCCACCAATCTGAGGGGAAATCCCAGCCAGAGGTTAGACAGGACCGATGGTCAGCCAGGATTATCTGGGTGTGTGAGGGGTTTACAAATTCAGCCCTTACCGCTCAGATCAACAAGCAGACACGTTCCAGCTGCCTCGATTATGTCAAACTTTATATTAACGATCTGGCATTTGCAGGTTGAGATTTCCTGACTGGTGTGCGAGCCCTGTGGGACTGCCCACGTGCTGGATGAATCAAAATCAAGCAGGTGAATTTCAGCCGTAGCAAAGTGTTCCGCCCCGCTTTATCCGACTGTAGCATGAGGACGTTGTTAGGACCAAACAACAATAGGTGAATACCAACAATGTGTATCCATGCAGAGCACTTTAAAAATCAATTCAAAAAGTCCCAGGCTTTAATCACCCAACTTTTCACTCCCCTCCTTTTTGCCATTCCCACTCCCCTCTCTCCTTCCCTTCTTTTCCTCATTTATCTCCCACGTCTCTTCCTCTCCCTCCTAGCTCCCACTCTGCACTCTTTCTCAACTTTCCTTCCCCCCCCCCAAACCTTCCTGCCCACTCCCCGCGTAGCTGCCCTTCTACTTGCAGTAAAATAACGAAAAGATCATCTGTGCTGAAAAAGCATCGAATAACGTGCTGCTTGTCTCCGCTCTCCCTCCTCTCCTCTCTTTTCTGGTTCCCTTGTTCCTCATACCTCTTCTCACATCCCTCTGTTCACATCCCACCTCCTCTCTCTCTCTCTCTCTCTCTCCCTCTCTCTCCCAGGGAAAAATCAGCAGTAATCAATATCGTCATCAGAATAATTGTCAGCATTTACCCCCACAATGCAAATTGCAAATTAAAAAATGTGTGCATGTGCACGTATATGTATGCGTATTAGCAGTATTTTAAAAATGTGGCTGTGTCAGTGCACACCCACAAAATGTCTCTGCTCCTAGTTTATCTCATTGTTTGAACAGCGCTGCTTTAATTAGGACAGGCCTGTCTATCCGGGTGTGTGTGTGTGTGTGTGAGCAAGTGTGTGCGTGTGCCTAAAAGTGAGTATCAGCATCAGTGTATGTGTGTGTATGTGTGTATGTGTGCATGTTACCATAGTGCCCCCACGTGGAGGACTGCGGAGGAGCACATATTCTATAGCCTTGTTTCTCAACACACACGCACACACACCACTCACACACTCCAATGACACGGTGTTATATTTGGAAACACAATTTCATGCTATCAGTACTGGCTAGCTATTCCATTTAGATAGCAGCCATCTATATATGTGTGTGTGTGTGTCTGTGCCTGTATACGTGTGCATGCGTGTGTGTGTGTGTGAGCTCGGGCTGGCATGCACGGTTGTGTGTCTGCGTGCTGTGCATCTATTTGTGCGCCTGTGAGTGCAGAGGCTGCCTGCGTGTCTCACGGAGACAAGTCCCCTCTCCAAGTTTGTTGAAATTAAAAGTTGGTTGTCATGGCAACATTTGGATTCTCAGTAATTATGCTGATTAAAAATGTGAAAATTAATTAAAAAGTCAGGAGAATGATCTCACAGCAGATGATCAGCGAAACATCAAAATGATTCAGATCTCTCGTCTCTCTTTCTCTGCCTGCCGCTCTCTCGAGCACACACACAGTCTCCTTCTCCCCCTTGTCTTTCACTGCCGCACTTCAGAAAGTCCTTTATTGCCACGCAACGCTGAATTATCTACATTTTATCTCTCACGCACTTTGTCTCGCTGCGTTTCTTCCTCCCTTCCTCTCGCACTCAAACACACGATTCGTGACACAAGATTCGTCTTCCATGTCCAGAAAACACAGCAGCAGTGGCAAAGTAACCTACACACACACACACACACAGAAAGAGAGAAACAGCACCCCTCTTACTACACCTCTCCCCCTTTTCATTCAATCATCCAGCTCATTCTCAACTTGTTAACAAGCGTGACAAGGCTCGCCTCAAACCACCGGAGCAGACACATCGGCGGTGAAAGTAACCCAAAACAATAGCAAACCTCATAGTCTCACTTTCTCTCTCTCAGCCTCTCCATTACGCCACTTCTCTCGCTCTCAACAATCCCGTCTCTTGTTCTCGGCCTCCCTCTGTCTCTCTCTGACAGAATGAATAAACAGGCTAAGCAAAGTGTAATCTCTTTCTTTTATTAGCAACGGCAAACACAGAAACAATGAATTTACCCTCCTCTCTCCCCTCCGTTTGCTCCTCTCCTCTCATCAGCTTTAATGAACCACAAATCTCATCAGCCATCTTTTCATCAGCTCTGCCATCGCCACCACTTCCTGCACTTTAAACCCGACTGTTTCTGCACGGCGCGTGTTTGTTTTCTGCTGTTGGCTGACGAACAGGAGAACTGCACATAACTGATATTTAGCTTTAAGGCAAAATACATATAAAACGCCCCCCTCCATTCCCCCTGTGTGCTAACAGTCGATATTAAGCAACATTTCAGTTATGACAGCTTTCAGTGGCAGCAGTGTGACTGACAGTCCGCAGCTCCACAGCTCTGGTTTACTAAGTGATGATTCACTGCCAGCTGATCTTCAGCATGTTCAGCGTTCACCATGGTGATGTTAAGAAGGACGGTGTTATATATTTGCAGCCATCGGTTGACAGAGGTGGGAGCATAATGATGGCTTTGTACAGCGCGTCCCGTCTCTGTCTGTACCTGAGTTAACGTGTCCTTTGTGAAAGTTGCCATCATTTCTTGAAGAAGGTAAAAGAATAAAGCAAGGGAAAAAAAACTGTGTGTCGTGACTCCTGAGCTGTGAGCGTGAGCCGTTCGGTGCGTGAACATCCCAAAGAAATCAACACAGGGGAGAGGTCGCTTTGAAACGTGTAAATGAAATCCATCATGTATAAAACACCTCTCATGATCGCAAAGCCGAGCCAAGTCCCCCCCCCTCCCCCCACAAGGCCACCACTTGTCTTGGCCCCATCTTCAAAGCAAGGTGGTGGTGGTAGGTGTCAAGGGTGTGTGAGAGGGAACTAAGAAATTCTGCCAGGGGCCTCATAAAGCACAATATGCTGAACAGCATCAAAAATGCAGGCATCAATGAAAAATAAGGCATATCTTTTCAGAGGGATGCCGGTGAGGCTATATCAAAGCTGATCCTATGTTTTTATGTTGTGTTTTTCTGTGTTGGCATGGCATGTTTAGAGACCATGAGCAAAGCGTTAAGGGGCTTAAGCATGTGTGGCCAATAATATACTATACATAGCATCTGTTTAATTATAGTATGTATGCATTCATCTCTTATTTTTGTACCTGCCAGATATACGTTAGATTTAAAAAAAAAAAAACAGTCTGTGAAAGCTTCACTTATATTCATCAATTTTAAACACATTTCATTCTTTTTCAATAGTTTTAATCAAACTTCAGCTTTATTCAAGTTTCCATTCAGTTCATTTCAATTAAATTAAACTCATTTCTAATTTAGTCATGTCTAGATATGAACTTGTTTAATATTTTATTTCATTCATTTCCCCTTTTTTTGTTTTCATACAATGATAGCTCAGTAATGCTTTTTTTTTTTTTGCTTATTATTTAAGTTATCATTATTGTTGCTATCAGGGTCTCCTCAGCTCTCTAATTTAACGCCAAGTGTGTTAGCGCCATTTCACTGAATGCTTTTAATATTTGTCCAGATAGAGAACACCAAGTAAAGCTTGTGTGCTCTACATGTGCACCGGTGTTTCCTCCTCAAATATAACTGTCATGCTTTCTACTTCCTCCTGGTGGGAGTAGGACTCTTCACCCCTCTTCCTGGTGCCTTAGGAGGGGCGGGGCTTGGAGAGGAGGGGGCGGGGCTAGGAGCAGGCTGGGTCTTGGGCTGAGGGATCTCAATGGGGAGTTTGGGAGGGATGATTGTTTTAGGGGTCAGGGTTGGTTTCGCCTCAGGGATTTTCTCTCCGTGACGGTACACACTGACCTGGAGACAACGAGGGACAGAATGAGACATATTGTTAATGATATGCTAATGTCCATGCATGCATTTACTCGCATGTCTTGAATGTATGACAGTAAAGTAGAGCACAGTTTCATTTCATTCAAACCTTATCCTGCTCCTAAACACATCATTTTCAGCCATAGTTTAAGAGTAAAATAATTCCAAGGTCAAATGAGGGCTCTTTAACGGCTGAGAGTTACACACAGTGTTTGATCACAAAAATATCTCACTGGACCCAATGAAAGGACAAGATTTGCGCCACAGATGGCCAGAAATATTTCACGGCTCTGAGTAAATCCAGTAATTTGTGGTACACAGCAGCGACACTCACCACTATATCCACAGACTCCCCTCCGTATTTGTTCTGGACAATCATGGTATATCTGCCGGAATCCTCCATGGAAACACCTTTGATCGTCAGACTGGCAAACTTGCCCTGGTCCAGAGAGACCACGTACTGAAACATGAAATCAAAAGGGGAAAACAAAGTGAGAGAGGCAACATGGGGGACTTCAGCACAATTTGCCATTTAAATCGCCTGCCACTGAAAAGTTTTATATAAAATTGGATTCATCTTTAACTCAGAGCTTTGATTACTGTCTCCCTTTAGGAAAGAGCTGAGCGCTGCTAGATGGGCTTGATGGACACGAGCATTAATTAGCTCGTCGAGTCTATTGTCTATGATATTCTGCTGAGCCCTCGTAACTCAACCAAAATATGTGAATCAAATGACAATAAAAATATATTCTACCAATAATCCTTGAGAGGAAAGAAAAGCAAAACAACTGATGTTTAAAGCCTTAAGAGTCGAAGAACACTTGTGAAGATGTTCTTCAGACCCCCGAGATCAGGCAGAGCTCTCGTATTCTGACTTGTACTGGTGAGACTGCAATATTTTAATTTCCCTCTCTCACACAGCACCTGCCCACTCATTTGCAAGGTCTGGACATTAGTGCATTTTTATGGAGTGGCACTTGTAGCAGGCTAATTACATTCCTATTAAGAGAAACACTTGCCTTTAATTTTGAGAAATTAAAAGCTCTACTGGCCTAAAAATCAAATAGACCAAAAAAAGAAAAAAAACATGCCACATTTGCAATTGATGGCCCTTTTCTAATTAACATGTTATATGATCTTGGATAATTGCATTCATTTATTAGACCAGTGCCGGTTAATCTGTGGGTTGCTAGTTTCTCTTTTGTTTGACTAATGAAGGGTAGCCTCTATGTAAAAACCAACATTAGGCCATTACATTCGGTTTGGTGGTAACAATTGTGCTCACAACACAAACAGCTCATTACTTATGCACAAAATTAACAAAAGCATTCATTTTTGGTCAACTCCGCTCTCTCCAGATCACCTTTATTTATGCCTGTATAGGTTTGCAATAACTCCTTTTCACACTCTGAGCTTGACTGGGTCTGTATATGTTTGTTTGTTTTCCTGTTCGGTAGCCTCTGTAGTTACTAGGTAAGGGAGATGCACTCCCAAGGTTTGGAAAACACATCGCCAGGGACGACAGCTCTTGTTTTCGACAGATTACTAGCAGGTGAGGGAATGAATAGAGAAGAGGGCAAACTTCAACACATATTCCACCTGGACCCGGGGTTTCTCAAACTTAAATCTTCAAAGCCGCTAGGAGCCGCAGGATGCTGATGCATTTGAAAGAGCCTCCACAGACTGGGGATTGACTGTAGACTGGTTGGCAAGTAGGTCAATGAGTTGTGAGAGGGAGATTTGTTCCATTACCGTTCCAGGGGTGTGCTGATAATGCTGACCTCACCTAAAGTATGTAGATCCCTCCAGTGAGGGGCTGGAAGTGGTGCTGAAGACTCCAACAAAAGCAGGTAGAGGCCCTTTGTTTCCCTTAATCCTCATCAACTCAGGAGAACATTATGGAGGCTCTATAGAGCTCCATCGGCACAATCAGGTCTCAACATGGAACTAAAGTGCATCATTTGGGATTTTATCTTTTTCAATTTTGTGTACTAATTAAATTTTAATTGAAACGTACACTAATTAGAGACTACTTAGTTTATTAGTGCCGTAACATTTTCCCCAGAAGTTGTGACTTTCTTTATGCTAGATTAAAGTTAAAACTTCTTCCCACAATATTAAAACTGTTATTGTAGACAGCACATATGCTGCCCTTTAGGATTCTGCCCAAATGAATTCAAGGAGTCTGCAAAATTTTTAAAGACAATCCGGTAGACACATGCTGAGCGTGGAAACTTACCAGACAAGTTAATAGAAACATACTGTTGCAATTGTGTCTGATTAATAAGGCAATTAATCACAAGAGGGGAAGGAGGGGCTGGCTTTGAGAGAGGAGCAAACAGCTTCAAGAGTCAGCAGTAACGAGTGGCCTTTAGGAAGCAAAGAAAAGAGCCAGGCCCAGTTCGAAATGCCTGATCTGTTGGTGAGGTCGAAGCGCACACCTGATCATCTGGTTCGACGTCTGCTCCGTTCTTCAGCCATGAGACCTGAGGCTTGGGGTCCCCGCACACTGTACATGTTAGACTCAGGGTCTATGTGAGGAAGACAGATGTGGTTTTAGAAGTGTGGAAATTTACAGAGACTAAAAATATCCCATACTCATGCACACACACTCACCTTCTTCTCCATGATGGTGACCACATCAGGCAGTCCTCCCACCACCTTACCACGATCTGAAACGAACCAGCGTTCCCATTGCTTATTATACTGGTGATGAACTTAGCACCCAAAGCACAACTAAACAACCAGTGGCCTCAGGACTAAACAATGATCACTTTAAACAGAAGTAAGTATTATAAGTAATTAAGGAAACAGTCACTGTTAGACAAAGAAACAAGGAAGGATGAACTCACTCTTCTCAGCGTAGGCCTCGGCCCTGAAACACACAGTAAGTAACATTAGAAAGCTTTTTCTCGCTCATACAACAAACCAGCAGTATCAAATGCAGCGCTGAATGTAACACAGGAACTAAAACATCCTCTCAATTGCAACGTTTCTCTCAAAATAAAAAAGATAAATAGAGTTGGGTTACAGTCCGCTCGCACTACCTGGCCCTGCTCGCTGACCACACACATAATATCGTTCCCATTTCTGGGTAATAGTAGCAGTGGTCAGATGGTTTGCCACAAGGCATTCTGGGTTTAGAGCCAAACCACATTACACCGTCGTTTACTCTGGGACTTTACAGACTCTTTTCTATGGGAAAAATGCTATTGCTTTGTAATAACTGGGTGAGGGCTGTCGGAGCAGCATGGCAGGACCAGAGGTCAGCCACATGACCAGATGGCTGAGGGAACTCTGCTCTCCTCCTGGCATGTTGATGCTCAATCAAAAGGGCAACAGGGTGTCACTTGTTTCAGTGTGTTTGTAAAATCTTGTGCTTAAATGTGTCTCTTTGAATGTTAATTAGAAAAGGGATTTGGACAGTTTCCACTCTGCATGCAGTGTTTAGTGTTTGGAGTTTCAATTGATTTTTCTAAATGGATTTGCAAAATTCAGTGTGTGGGGTTTCGCTTTGGCCCAATTAGCCAAAGGACCCAAAAGGATCTCTGCTACCTGACTGTTTCTATTTTCAACATTGATTTTTATCTCAAATTATAATATACTGGACTTTTTCAGACTGCAAGGATTGGTTTTTTGGGGGCATGGGGGTTTTGGGACTAACTGTAGTTTTTGGAAATTTGAAATGAAGCCGATCAGATCATTCATAAACTGAGATACAGATGTATTTACTTAAAGGTTTACAATTTTTACAGATCTATCAAATGCAACCACGTAGGCCATCATACACAGAGAAGACACATCTAAGAGCTGAGCAACGGTGTTTCAGCAAAGCATTTTCTTTGTGTGCAAATACACGTGAATAACTTGTGAATAACACTCTGACCTCTGGTGCAGGCATACAACCACCTGAACACAGTCTACTGTATTCTTGAACTTGATTTGGGAGTGACAGAGAGGAAGAGAGACTTTTTACGAACTGATACAACACTCGACAGAAGCAGGAGTCGCAGTGTGTGTGTGAGCAGTATAGTCAAACAGCAGCGCAGTAGATACATCAACACAGAGGGCTGTCTATTGATCCATCAAATTGATCGTCTTATTGGAAAGGGTGTGTTGGATCTACAAGAGTCTTGCGGTCAGTAGAGCCAGTTGTGTGTGCTGAAGCTCGACGTTGTCTCACAGAGCCGCTCTGCAGGCTTCGCTCCATTTATTCCCTCAAACAGGATCCAGCAAGCAAAATATTTTAAATGCGGACATTGAAGCAGAATTCAATTTCTTTCCTTGTAGATTTTTAATATCCAGATCTAATCACAGTCTAGTCAAAATATCAAATTATTGTGATTATTGTGCTTTATATTCATCTGAACATGGATGATGAATGTGATTTTCAGTATATAAACAGAAAAGTATCCTGGGCAGTCATTACCCATTACTTTGAGCCACCAGATGTCCAACCTGCAGTGATGAAGCAGTGCAGGTTCAAATGTGAAGGAAGCAGTGATTCATCATCAGCACGGTTGGTCTGACTAAGAAATATACATAGAAAGGCACAAATAAAGAAGCAGTTTTGAGACTCTTACTTGAGTTTCTGGAACTCGGCGTAGGCCTTCTCATAAACTGTAACAGAGAGAAACAGAATTTCACTGTCACGGTTAATATCAAAGAACGCTATTACACTAGAAATTTTGAGTATAAAAGCACTGAGAACTTAAGGAGAGGAATAATGTAACATGGAAGCAGAACACTCATCCAATCCCATTCAACCAACACAAACTCTTTTTGGGTTTTTTTTTTGCATAAGAGCAAACTTTTTACAGCCAGTAGAAAACTAACTTTAAAAATTTGACTGTATGAAACAGTGTTTGATACTAAGAAAAGGTTGAAGTATCATATCAAAGACAACTGAAGCCAAGTGCTGCATAAAAAAATGCCTGTTTTGTTTCCATACCACCTTTTTAAAGTATTATCAATAAAAAGGAATAGAGAAGAGGGATAAAATGAGAGAGAGGAGGTACTGACCTTCACCACTGAGGTCCAGCGAGCGTTTGTGTGAGTTTTCAGGGTCAGTGATTATGATGGAGTAAATTCCTTTATCCTTCTCCACTGGCTCAATCACCTGTGAATCAATCAATCAATCAATCAATTTACCATGTGACCAACAAAGCCACCAACTAATCAGTGTTTGACTGTTTGTTTAGTCTTTATTTCACGGCTTAAAGAAAAAAAAAGAAGATTCATTCATCTTCTGGGTAATTACAGTTATAAAGCTTTCTGACAAAAAGTCAAAGGGAGATATGCTGTTTAATTAATTAAGTTTAATGAATTTTAAGATGTATGATGTTTTTATTCATTAGCCACCCCTTCTAAAGGTGAGATTATCTATTTGGTTTGTCTCAAAGTTGCCCTTGTGTCAACTCAACAAAGGCACTCCGAGGACTGTTGAGCAGCTTCAATGGGAGACGATGTCGCTGCCTGAGGGGCTTTTTTTTTTGTCAGAAAATTACCCATGTAGGATCCATTTAAGAGACACATACTGTTCAGCATTGTACAGGAGACCATAGTACCTCCAGTGTTGCCATAGACGGGGTTCCTCCGATCACGATCTTGTCACTGTGGGCGAGTTTTGTCTCTCTGAGGAGCGGAGAGGGGAGCAGAGGTTAGTGTGCATGCGGGTGTGAGCCGGTGGAGCCTGGTGAAGCGGATGTAATGGGAAATCATGTTTACATGCCTCCCTGATGTTACGCATAGGGACACCAATTTCTCTCTGTTGCTATCCGTCTCTCTCTTTCTCACACACACTCGCAGAAAAGATGGAGAGAGGTTAAAAATCTAATCTCCATAATTTTTGCCCTTTGAGTAATTGAATCACAGAACATGCTCTTCTTCCAACCCCCCACCTTTACTTCTACATATCTCCATTCTTTTCCTTGTGCCTTTCTTTCTTGCTACTTTCTCTCTCACTTTCAACCTCTCCTCCCTCCAGATTTTCTAATCTCTAAGGGTATGACAGAGTGCTTTTAAGCGCAGAAAACCTTGCTTCTTTATAGAAAATGATAGGGGTGTGATTTTTGTCACAAAACAGGGCAATTTTACTGCAATAACCAGGATAATGAAAACACTTGCCAAGAGCCATCACAAGTTTTATTATGTGGCTTATTGTTTTCGCCACTCCCGGCGGTTTAACTCGAGTGAAAAGCAAAATAATGTGTTTGCGGTCAACATGTTTATAGGCAGACTTAAAAGAAGACTCCTCTTCCTTTTAAAACCCCTGCTAAGACTACAAATAGAGCAGTTATTGTCATTATTTTCTCCAACTTCTTCCCCTTAGTAGCAGCAGTGGTTGGTGTTGTTGTTGTTGTAGTGGTAGCAGTAGTGTTGTTAGTATTATAAATATAATTTCTTACCCGTGACACCAGGTGATGTTCATCTCTGAAGTGTAATACTTCATGTGACACTGCAGCTGGATGCCTGTTGCCGTGCAGTTAATCACCAGCTCTGCCGCACTGGCTCCTAGAGGAGGTGATGGAGGTGACAGAGGTTGTGAAGGGCACATTTGAAATCAGATTCAGATACATATTTTCCATCTGCTGCTGCAAACCCAGGCCTCTCTCTGCTGGGAGAGCAACAGGATGAGCATCTTTTTTTTTTTTGCTGAAATTAATCAAATATAATCAGACTTCCATCTGTAGCCATTTGTAGTTTCCGTTTTAAGACTTCCTTTTTATGTTTCCTTTCTGCAGCTTGGTGAGCAGAATTGTACTAATGAAGTAGATTGCAGACTGTTTGTATGTTGCATTCAATAAAACGCTTCAAACATCAGAGGCTTTAATATGTTTTTTTTTTTTTTTTTTTAAAGCTGTTACACCTAAGAGGGAGTTTTATACTAGGGTACATAAAAGTATGCCTTAGTGGTACTTTGCTCACTGCACATTACCAGTGTACAAGTGTGTCATCCACCTGGTCACATCACCATGGTTTCCCATTATCACAGTAATAAACCCTCTTCTCCTGTGCAACCACTGCTGTAACAGTTGCTGCAGAGCTGTCAAGTGACTGTCTCTTAAAATAGGAGTACGGTGCTCCTCCACACTGTCACTATGACAGCGCAGTCGACTTTTAAAGTGATTTCACCACATGATGGCATGATGGCCAAATGCTTCCAGCATGACAACTTCTGCCACATGCACACTCGGTGTGTGTGTGTGTGTGTGTGTGGTAATGAGATTTTTACACATGCATCAGTCTGGTGATGGATTTAAATCTTTTATCACTGCGATGTGATTGTGCCAGGTTAAATTTAGATCATTTGCACTTTATCTCTTCAGTGGGTAGAGGATGTGATGGTGATATGTAACACTGTTTTTTTTTTTTTTGACGTTAACATTTTTTTTTCTAACATGTCTGTTGGTGAGTTAATTGATGCCTGTGTATTCACCTCAGCACATCCATATGGGTGTGTGTGTGTGTGTGTGTGTGTGTGTGTGTGTGTATGTGTGTAAAAGGCAGATACCCACCAGCCAGTTGGTTGATCTTGTTGATGGCATCGTCAAAGACTAGAAGAGAGGCAGAGGAGAGACGTGGGATCAGAGAGAGAGCCAGGAGCATGGAGAGTCACCATGCTGCCCTCTGGTGGCTACATTCAAAGCTCAGTAAAAAAAAGGTTTCAATCAAACATGCACGTTCCTCTGCGTGTATTATTGTGGGGATTTGCTGCTCCCTGGGCACAAAGTTATTGTTCTTGAGAGAAGCCATCTCCACACCCTTTGACTCAGTATCCCTGTTTCCATTATTAACACATTCACTGAATATTTCTGTTGTTTGCTGGCATTTCAACTTAGATACAATTACAAAAAAGAGAATAAAGACCTGTATCTGTCAGCTAATCTCTCCCTTCAGGCCTGATTAAATACTTACTAATCTCTAATACAGAGGGGATAAAATGACAGAAATGTTCTGCCTTCAAAATGCATACAGAAGTACAAGCTTGTGGGACTACAGTGTACCAGTTTAAGATAATTTTGCATAAATTTTCATAAGAACATTTTGAAAATACAGAGTTAATAATACAGAGGGCAGATGAGCAAGTTGTCAAAAGGCAGGAACTACGTTATATAGAAAGCAGGAAAAAACTAGTTTGGGATTAGCGGGTTAGTTAAAAATTCATTAGTTTATCGTGTACAGATACTGCACATAGATTTGGATCAAATTCTTTCTCCTGTCGCCCACTTTTCTAATGAGCATCAAGCTCTTTTTCAGTTTATACCTCTCACTGGCTGTCCTACTGTGGGTTATTATCTGTACTTGCTCAGTTAGACAGCCAGCCGGCCGGCAAGTCAGTGAACTACTCAATTAATCAGTAAGATGAATTAAGTGAGTATGATATGTTTACCTTTTCCGGAGACGTCAATTTGGCTCATATCTTTTCCTCTGTCATCACTGATGGTGGCCTTATAGATTCCTGTGGTCTTCAATGAAAACTGGAGAGGCAACAAAACAGGAAATACATAAAATGGTTTAGGAGTCATGGTGAATGTGGCTTTGTTGAGTTCTAAATCGGGACCATCATTTTTGAGCAAACTGTCCTTGCTTTTGGATCCTCAGAGAAACCATAAGTTATGTAACATTACACGATTTTTGTTACTAACCAAATCATTGCATGAATTATTGAATTCATGCCTTTACTTAGTGTCGCCTCTGCATTGCACTACATCCTGGTGTGTACATGCATAACCATGGAGAGAAGTAATAGTATTGTGCATATCTTCATAGCTCTCTTAACAGTGCTAAAGTGAAATTACCAGTTTAATTGGCAGTTTGCAGACTCCTGATCCCAGGTCAGGCTTCACATCGGGGATGATCTCTGTGTCTTCTTTATACCAGTGGAACTCTGATTCCTTCTTCAAGTTAGCAACCTGCAGTCACAAACAAGCACAAATACTATTAGGACATGTAATTATTGTTAACAAGGAGGAGAGGTTTGTGCTTCTGTTACAACTTCTGTATGGCAGATCAAGACATGCTCAAAAGCTCAATTTTTGCACTGCCTCTATTAAACTACATCTAAAAGACACTTCAGCTCATCTTTTCAAGGTAACCTGGCTATTTGACATTTGAAGTGTAACAGATCCATCAGAGATTCTGTGGGTAAAATCACATATAAATTCACTTCAGTTGCACCTAATATAAACCTGTTAGCAATTGCCATTAATGCTGCATACCTCAGATTTTAAGTCATTACAAAATGCAAAACCAGCAAGTTGGTGATGTGTGTAAAGTTCAGATTATGCGGTGGTTCATTAAAACCAAAACAGTGACTGTTCTTTGGGTGGCTACTTTCACCTCATCTCATGGATAAAATGGATTTTTCCTCAAGAGAGCATTGGCCTGTGGTCGTTCTTAAAGAATTCATTGCACCTCAGCTAATCACTGACACCAGCTACATTTTCTGAAGTTTAACAGGCTGAGCATAGTCAGTCACAACATTCACCCACTTGTGTTTCTACATTATTCAAAATGCACTTGTTTTGGGCTAAACTGACAAACGCATAAAACAGCTGTCATTTTCTCGAGGATCATGAACAATACTTCAATTAAAGAAATTGTTTTAATTATACACTTCATGCTAACAAAGCCATGGCAAAAATCCTGACAGTGTAATTCTTGTTATTTTCATTTCATTTCATTCATTTTCAGCTGGACCTAATCATTACACAGCATCATCCGTCGTGCTCTCTGCCTCTGCAGAATGGCTAATCAGCTATCCACAAGTCAGCCTCCCATTTGTTTAGCGTGTACATATTCAATAATTATTGAGTTTGGCTGTGTTTACCTTGCAGACCAAAGTGACGGAGCAGTCGTCTCCAACCTGAAGTGACAGGAACTCACTGAAGTGGGGACCTGTGGTGGATAAATGGGGATGAGAAAGGCCCGAGGAAGGGGCACGAGCTCAGAACAAATTACTTGTGGACCACGATTTTATGAGCTCTATTTCCTGCCTTGTGCATAAGTTCAGTGTGGTTTTTAAATTCTTAATGCAAAACACCACTGTGGAATCTACAGTCGCTGCAAATGTCTAAATTCAAGACTTATTTTATCATGTGGCAAAGCCATTTGAAATGGGTGCATTTTGAGTTTTAAGCTTCCATTTCCCAGTTAAAGTAATGTTTGTCTGTGTCTTTCCTCCCACCCACCGATTAGATTAGTTGTCTCCCAGGCAACATAGTGTTGTGTTGGTCTCTGGCTAAGTAGAGTAAAGCTCATACAAGCTTGAAAGTGGATGATGCTTTGTGTTTCTTACCCTCCTTGACTCTGATGTACTCTCTCCTCTGGTAGTCAGCCTCAGCCAGTGCTGCCTTGAAAGCTGTGTGCACATACAGATTCACATAAACAGAGAATAATTAAAAGATCAAAGAGTTGCCAGTAGACGCTATAGATTCTTTCAGTGGATTAGCAAGCTAATGGTCTTTGGTATGAGAGCGGAATCATAATGCATGAAAATAAAACAACACAACTGCTTCAGACACACCTTTGCATTTATCAACTGAATACGTTTCCATAATGTGGGCTCTTGTACTAGAAATGCAGTAAGTCTGCTGCCAAACAAACGGACAAGCACATATATACTTCATATTGTATGTGTCTCAATAGGCTGTGCTCATTCTGGCTGAGGCTTACTAGCATTTCCCATTAGTGGAGGAAAATAAGGATTTGAAAATAGCAGGTCCTTTTGGCACATATAGACTGAACATATTACATCTGCAGCACAAACAATGAAAAAAACTTTTGGTCACAGAGTGGAAAAATACATTATTGTCCACTGATCACTGTTCTGTGGGTGGTACCTCACAGTTAATTGTAGCAGGGTTGTATGTGGTTTGAACACTTTTGAAAGACAGAGGAGGTGCTGAGAGGCAGAAGTCAGACCTGGCCTCTCTTACCGTCTCCAATGAGAACCAGCGAGCTCTGTGCTTTGCCTCCTCCGTCTGTGATCTGGCAGGTAAATGTCCCCTCATTCTCCTCGGTGAAATGGTCCATGATGAACTCAATGATACCTGTAGAGACGTCATGACCCATCTTGTTGGGCTGCAGAAAAATAGAGTTGTAAGGTTGTTGTAAAAAGGCCATAATTTACTTGAAGATGGACTCACATGGGTGCTCTTTTTCGCCCTGATTACTGCTTTAATGTTGCAGCATGCTGCTCAGTGAGTCATAGGCAACGAGTGCAAACAGATAATTCTAAAGCCGGAAAGTCATTTTTCCCATTACTCTATGTCCACGCCTCAAACTGTGGTGTATCTTACATCAGCCCCAGACAGTTCCTTGTTGTTGGCAAAGAATTTGTAGGTGACATTGGAAGAAATCTCCTCAGCCTGCAGCCAGAACCTCATTCTGCCTCTCTCCAAAATCTTATAGGACAACTCTGATTTCAGTGGGATGACTAGAGGAGAGGAGAGGAGAAAGAGAAGGTTACGGGTTCAAAAACATTATTGCGCTCATTCGCCAATAATATAATCAAACTGTTGTTACTTTATTAGTTAGAGGAGAGGCAAGGAGGGGAGAGGAGAGGAGGCGGAAGAACAGCAGAGGTGAATAGCGGTTAGGCAGGTGATGCAAAAGCAGGTAAGAATTTTTGGGGGATCAAATGAAAAGAAAAATGTGCTCCTAAGAGAAGAAAGAGACCCAAAAGGTTCAAAGCAAGTCAGAACAAAGCCAAATGACGGCGTGAAAGAGAGAGAAAGTGAGAAATGGAGAGAGCGGGTATTGCAGATTAAAGACGCAGAAGAGGGGAAAAAAGTGTAAAAGAAGAGAGATTAAAAGGGACAAAGAGAGAGATGGAAAGAGTCAGCCAGGGGTACCTACTTGGGTGTCTGATATCGTAGCTGAGTGCCAGCATCTTCGCCAGC
>JBAJHX010000001.1:21921004-21944542 GCA_037176925.1 Amniataba percoides
TATTATTATTATTATTATTATTATTATTATTATTATTATTATTATTATTATTATTATTATTATTATTATTATAGTATGTTAGAATTTAAATTATTGTTTACATTTACAATCACACTTTATCTACTTGCTAAGTGAAATGGACGATTGTTCACTCCACCTCAGCCCCCCTGGTTTTAAACCCTCCGTACAAGGCTCCTGGAAAAGGAGCGGCCGGTGGGATCCGTACAACAAATCGAGCCACCCATCTTAACACGTGATGACGCAGCACCTTGTACGACGCTCCCGATTGGCTGAGCGGCAGAGCAGGTGGTGAGGCGGCTGCGGGACGTCAGCTACGTTCACGGACATAAACAACAGACCACCCGACAGTAACATATCCTGTGTTAGCGACAATCTGTTTATCTTCATGTTAAACTGCGAGGCGTGGGGGTAACTACCACAAAACCTTTGTTGCAACATATCCGGTACACGGTGAGAGCAGTTCTGACTTTATATTTGTTAAAACCGACGGTTGCTGGGTTGAAACCGAAGCGCAGTTTTAAGCTGAGTCTGTTGAGTTTAACTGTAGTTGTAACTGTAGCAGCTGGTTTCCTATGAAGTTTTTAGCTGACTCATTTTTAACATTTAGCTAACGTTTCCACACTTTGAGGTTCGCACTGTAGCGTAAGTTTAAGTTGATTTTAACGACAGAGACATGAGTTTATTCCTTGTTACAGGGGACTGACTCCAAAGTTGTCCGTCGCCATCTGTGTTTGTTCACTCAGCTCACAGTTTTTATGTCCTTTTTAGTCGATTAAAAGGACATAAAAACAGGACAGGCCAGACTTTGAACATTTTGTTCCATAACTGTGAAAGTTTTGCATTGTATTTCCTATCTGTCGTTCGTGTTATTGTTGCCGGTGTTCGCTGTGAGGAGAGCTGCTCTCTTATTAGGAAGTACATGGATCAGTCTCTTTGTTGCTTTTTGCTCAAACGGAGCTGCACTTTTTTAGCTCAGTGTGAGGAAGATGTGGCCTGTGATGAGCACTGCACATTATTTCTGAAATCATCCAGTGGTGATGGTTGGTGGGATTAAACGCTTGGGTGCTGTTTTTAAAGCAGGGCAGGTACTATGTGAGCAGGAATGAGGTTTCTAATGCATGTTATCTTTTGTGTATTTGGGGAGAGTTTGTTCTTGGTGACTGCTTGATTAAGTTGTCACATGAAGTCTTCATAACCACTCACTTCCTCTTTAGAAGCCACAACCTGTTTTTACTCTTTTCAGTCAACATGTGCAAGTGCTGGTTTTATCACTTAATCAATCAGTCCAATATCTGTAGTTGTTAGAGGATGTGGTTTCATTAAAATCAACTATTATATAAATGTACTTTGATGGTGATTCAACACTGACGCAAATGTTTTAACCAATTCTGCACCATGGATGTTTCATTCATGTTTATCTGTCTGACACCTGGGTTTATTCTGATGTTTGATAATGAGTTTTTGATATAAGTGGCTGTTATTTGACAGATCTTTTTTCTTTTAGCTCAGACATGAGGCTCGGTGCCTCTCTTCTGCTCTGCGTGGCAGCAGGCCTGTCATCTGCCTTTGTGATTTCACCTCCGTAAGTAAAGCAAATAACATACTCTATGTATAGTACAGATGAATAATGGTTGATGGTCAAACGAAAAGTGCTTGTTTCACCTTCTCCATGTTTTGTCTATTACACATAGCTCTATGTAGACATTGTGCCATTGTCATTTGCTGCAAGTTATAATTGAACTATGAAACTGTGTTTTTTTCAGACACATGTGGACCAAACTGATCCTCACGCACCACTGGCCAAGCACCTTCTGCAGTGTGAGTTTCTTCCTGCCTTTTCTTTCATTTCTAATGCAGTGATGGAAATTGGTATTCACTCATCCAAACAACTTGACACTGTGTTTCCTTACGTTCCTGAGCAATGCACCTGCCATGACATGGTAGCGTCCTCTAGCAATGCCAGAGTGTACGTGTCATTGGGGTGCAAGAGCTCACACAAACATTTTATGACCTTCATGAAGTCAAAGTCCCAGATTTTACATACCTCAATAGTACAACTTGAGGTAATGTTGTGTTCCCTGGAGCCTGCATGCACACAGCATCCACAGTACGTGGGGTATCCCCCCTCTGACTTTATTCACTGAGATTACCAGCAGAATCTTTACTTTAATCTGACACTGTGTCCTGAATGAGTCTGATGAAACTGAGCTGTTTTGAGCTGAACTATTTATTTCTGTTGCTTTCATTGTAAGGCCTACATAATGGATGTAAAAGTGATGATGATCATAATGCTGAAACCAGAAGTTTCTGCATGATACCTCCTCATTTAACCAAAAATATCTTAGTGTCAGCTGGCTGGAGGGCAATTGTGTGTTATTTCCACTAAAAGAAAAGTTTAATTTCACATTCACATTTCATAAACTGTGTGAACTCTTAGTCAGTAAACTCTGAGATGGGAAACTCCAGAACAGCTGATCTGAGGTAGCGCAATCACCTCTGAGTATATTTATTCTGAGTTAAGTGGGGGCATGAGGACTATAAAAAGCCATCATCTATTGAGCAGCAATACAGTAATTCACCATGGCAACCTGCAAGAAAAAAGGTAGCATTACACTACCTGCATTACCTGTTAGTTAAAAGTTCTCATACGTTCTTATGGTGTGTGAGCGCATTTTCTTCTGAAAATGCAATACAGCTGCAGCAGGAAGGGAGAGAACAATGAAGAGTAAATTTGAACCCTCCGTCTTTTTATTTTATTTTAGTGCTACAGGTGAAAATGTGGTCGAATGTCCCTAGACAAAATTTAGATTAATTTAGTTTCAATAGAACAGGTTCAAACCACACTTAGAGCAGCTGAAAATGAAATCTAAAAACACAGTTCAAACACATGTTTTGCTCCAGCATATAGACTCGTGACTGTACCTCACTTACAGTAGGCATGTACATGTGAGGGACACTTTTCTCACAGTGACATGTGCTGCTGTAAAGGAAAAAAAAACTAAGCAATGCAAAGACTGATCTGACACCACACCTGCAGTGTGCAGTGTTAGAGATGTGAGGCCAGAGAATGTCATTCAGGTGAATGACAGCGACAAAAAAATGATTAGGTAGTCATCGGGGCATGATAGTACATTAATAATAACACAATATAAGAGTGTAAAAAAGGAGAGAAACTCAAGGTTTGTTAAATTAAAAACCTGCAAGCAGATTTGGTTCACAACAGTTCCCCTTATGTCAGCGTTAACAAACTCAAGATTTTTCAACCCACTTTGATTGGTCCATTGATGGTTTGTCTACATGATGGGAAAGAATTGCAAATTTAACAGATGAGGTGTGAACAGACAGCAGAGTTATGAGTTGGGGGGCGAATGTTAGGTCACAGAGTCAGAAACTTGACTTTAAACTCAGAATGAATTTTTTTCCCTTCGTTTCTGTAGTACCAGGCTTGTTATTCAGCGGTTTAACAGTTAATAGGGTCCTCTCTCATTACACTAAACAGTGTGTCTGTCTAGTGGTGGTAACATACTACTTCAGGTGGGAAATTAGCAGCAGCCACCAGCCAAATTCTGCTGACACAAAGATGTTCACATTTTGAAAAGTAAATTTCCCGCTCTGGTACTAAGTATGTCCGTTAGGTCTCAAGAGCAGAGTCAATGTGTTAATGTTACTATTAACAATGGTGCTTCTCCCATTTTGATGAGTCAAAATATCTGCTGACTATCTGTCATGTGTCACTCACTTAAATCACTGAATCAATAGTTTAATATTCAGCTTTTAATAGAGGGTATAAGACACAAAAATTCTCTGGTGTATCATGAGAACCGTCTGTACTGTCAGCAGCCTGTGGTTGGTTGGTTGGTTGGTTAGTCCGGTTTCAGTTTCCACAGTCACGTCAAGAGCCTCATGATTCACTGACATTTTAATGTGCACCACTCTTAGTCCAGCATTAACCTTATATAAGGTTCCTGTCAAAGTATTAAGTGATTAGATCCCAGTGAAAATGTAAATGACCTTGCATCAAAGCTGGTTAGCCATATATTAAAACGATTCTGAATGCCTGAGTCAAAACATTAAAAAAAATAAAGTACAATCATTTTCAATTTTTCTGGTTACTCTGTATAGCATTAGTCTCGTATATGTTGCTACAAACTGAGGATAGTGTGGATGGGTAAAATTTATCTAAGATGATACACTGTGTATCCCATAATAAGAGAATTGCCCTCGTATATTGCCTCATATGTACTGTATTACTGAGTCAACATTTAATCCTTAAATACCATGTGACGCCTGTGAGTCATGAGACGGACTGTGTGTCCACAATCTGGTTTAGGTAGGCAGCACTCTGTTGAACATGTGACCACGGTGTAAGTTGAGACAAAAAACACCACACTTACATACATTTACTATACTTTCCTGAGAAAGTTCAGTGATGGTCCAAATCTTCAAGTAAGGTTTTGTGTCAAAGGCAAAGGTTTGATTTGACAACATTGTGGTCGTGGTCTGACAAATTTGTAGGGGGACAGTTATCTGCTCGAGATGTCATTTTGATTCATGATAGAAGAAGCCCTTCCATTCACAGTGGAAGTTTCTATCAAGACAACTTGAGGAAGAAAGTTTTAGTAATGCAATCACACTAAGAGTCAAAAGAGGCGATATATTGTATGTCAAGATCCTTAACTGTAAAGCCACAGAATTGCTGCAGTTTCCCTTTTTGCTTAAAAGGAACCAGGGAAAGAAATATAAATATGAATGTTTGTATTGTTCAGTTCATCAAGTGTTTTAAGGGGTACAGATACAAACGATTGTGTATCAGCTCCATGACACACTGTCGGATGATTATTGGTGAAAATTACGAACAAAAAACAGAAGTCAATGTTAAACTTATGTGTCCAGATGAAATAATAATACTATATATATGTCATTTTTTTATTCATTTCAGATGGAGCACTGTCATCCCAATATCAGCTATTGGACACTACATGGACTCTGGTCTGTATGTGTGTGTTTGTGTGTGTGTGTGTGTGTGTGTGTGTGTGTGTGTGTGTGTGTGTGTGTATCTGTCTGTGTGTCTGTGGTTTTCAATCAGATAAAGGGGTTGAAAAATGTTTTCTAGGAAATGCACTGCCTAAAAGCATTTGTTATACAAGATCTTAAATATACAGTATAAGAATAAAATGCATCTCAACATTTACAAATACCACCGTGATGTATTACATTTGCCACTAATCCTAATTAACTTAAGTGGCAATATGACGCTATGAAGCACATTAAGTTGTGCATTACTTGGGGAAAGAAATGTAGTGCATGCCATGCATATAGTTGTAAAACCCATTACTAATAACTCATTTTTTCTCCCTGGTAGGGTGTGACATCATTATTATCATTATTATTATTATTATTGTGAATCTTTCTGCTTTCCAGGCCAGATAAAGGGATTGACTGCAACTCATCATGGCATTTCAACTCTTCTGAAATAGAGGTACAACACTGCTTAACCTGAGTGTGTCTTTATAAAAGGGTGTGTGATGATTAATTTATCATTTTCACAAGCTGGTATACTAATAGATTAAATCTGTTTTGTGTGTGTGCTCTCAGGATCTTCTTCCAGACATGAAGAGGAGTTGGCCTGACTTGCTTAACCCCTTGTCTGCTGGATTCTGGTATTGCATTAATTAAACCTTTTCTCTGTCTTAATCAATCTGTGATGTTTTTCTAATGTTCTAGTTTAACACACTTTCTACTAGACAACTGCATTATCAAAGCACAGTTTACATTTTTATTCTCTTAAATACTGGATATACTGTGTTCATTTTATGTTATCGGAAAACTCTCCTGTACAATGTCATGTAGTATATGTTGGTACGTAATTTATCTACATGTAACTTGATTGACTTTAATATGTTATAGTTGTTCACCAGCACACACTGATATTTATTGTTAATCAACTTTAATTGCATAATCATATTCAGTCATATTCAATATTCAGGACTGATCTGATGAAGCTTTGATGAGTGGAGGTGCTCTGTCACCTACCTCAAAATCTGTCATCACTGGCCACATTAGTGTAATAGCTATTGTACAGTGTGGTCTTGGCTTCAGTTTGTATGTGATGATAGTGTCACTGATTTGTGTGTTTGTCTGTCTGTTTAAACAGGAAGTATGAGTGGCACAAGCACGGCACATGTGCAGCCAAGGCAGATTCTCTGAATAGTCAGCATAAATACTTCAGCAAGGCACTGGAACTGTACCATAAATTGGATTTGGACAGGTACAGCACATATACATGTTCACACATGCATGCCTCCTTCATCCAAAATAATGTCTAATTTTCTCCCAAGTATTGTCTTCATGCTCCAGATTCCTGCACGTTTGCTGATTTGTTCACAGAAAGTGACAACTGATAAAAAAATCCCTCTGAATAAAAGCATCAACACCTCAAAGTCTGAAATAGAATTTTCTTTCTTGTAGCATCCTGAGGAAGTTTGACATCACCCCTTCAGAAAAATACTACTCAGTAGGTCTTTTTATATTTTAATATTAATTTATGGTATTTTCTAAGAGAAAAAATGCTGCATTTTATAATCATTCATAATAATAAGGTGACAATTATTACCTCTGACTTTTACGCTTCTCTCTGCTCCCTATGTTCTTCTGTGTAGTTTTCTCAAATCGAAGGAGTGATAGAGAACTTCTATGGAGTCAAACCTAAGATCCAGTGTGTCCACCCATCAAAGGTAACTTCATTCAAATCATGAAGCGATCATTTGCTTACTATTCAGGAATGTTAAAATAACATTAATAACTATAGTTAGGCAACATGGTTAAAAGTCTATTGGACCATTAAATTGTATGTTTTTTGTGTTTGGCAGAACACTGATGTCCAGATTTTGGGGCAGATTGAGATCTGTTTCAACCCCGACTTCACCCTCCTGGACTGTGAGAAACAGTTTAAGCTAGAGTCGATGTTTAAGGCAGACTGGGACAATCCCACGGCTGTTGATAAAGCGACTGGGTTCAGTGTGTGTGACCATGATATGCCAGTCTACTATCCACCTCTAAAATGAAATAAAATACATACATTCACGAACTGAAATGCACCAACACACTACAACCTTACTTTTACACAAAGACATAGAAACAAATGTATTCTTTGTTTAGCAGTCACCAGTACTGTAATTTAGCACACACAGACCCTAACCCTAACTATAATTTGTTCTTCTCAGGGTTTGCAATGCACATTATAGCTTTAACAACAATGATAGTCTCACACAATCAGTCAAGTTTGAACCACATGCAAATTCTGGCTGTGACAGGTACTTAGGGAAAAAAACCTTTAAGTGCATTGTTCTTTTTATATCATGCAAAAACCAGGACACAGACACTCCACTACTACATGGTGCTTTAATGGAATTATGTCCCTTCCTGACCCCCTACAACCAGATGAATGCACTCTTTTTTTGGTCCATGGCTCAGTGGGGGCATGGTGAGTTCAGGTCAGGCAGACGGACAGTCGAGCAGCGTATGAACTGTACATGTTGATAAATGAGTAGAGCTTTTTAGTTGATTCTTAACATTTGTGTGCTGATATGTGTCTTTTTTTGCGAGGATGATAGAGGAGTCTTATCAGGAGTCAGTAATATTGGGAAATCTGTATAATTCTGAGGGGCAAAGGCCATTATTTTTCAACCAACACTGTTGCTTTGCAGAGGCATCTTTATGCATATCATTAACTTCCTTCTGATGTTTGCCAAGTACTTAAACCGTTATTCAGTGTTGTGCTGCAGGCCTGGCTTGCTAAAGGACAACTATCGTGATCTTAAAACCAATAGTCTATACATACATGTGTAGGACAGTTAAGTTAATATAGCACATGCTCTACAGAGTAAATGCTTTGGTTTCTTTTACACTATACATTTTTTTATAAATATGAGTCCAAAAACTCAAGACCCACCCGAACACAAAACATTACACAAGATAAAACACAATAAACACCATTTTTGCCACAAACACTTTACACCAGTACTGATTAACAGTTTCTTTCACGAGGGTGTAGCATACCTTCTGGTAAACACTATGTAATCCTTCACTAATTTGTACAATGACTTGTCTCTATTGGTGTCATTTGGCCGTGTCTTTGTTTCTGCATAGATAAAGCAATTAAGTGTAAGCCTGAAAGGTGAATGATCAGTGTAACTACAGCCACAGTGGACACATGCTTTGGTGTCCAATGATTGAGGTGAAATTTTGTACTGTAATTTTTTTTTATGTTAATAAACCATTCGATATCTGACCAGTCTGTCTTGTTGTCATCACTAAGTTTATTATTATTATGAAACCTGAAACACTGATCGAGGTGTATCTATTTGCATTTTTAATTTATGTAGCTGAAGGTGAATTCAACCTATAAATAGAGCTTGGTGAATGAATATAAAAGGACCATGTGCCTGAACACGGTGGTGTCAATTTATATATCCGTCTATGTGCTATAATGGAGTATAATAACAGTACTATATAACAGCCTGTCTGTCTTTCTATCTGTCCATATCTACACTGTGTCTATGAATATTAATGTTGTGATCTCCTTACAGAGCCATAATCCTACCGGGACAAAGACACCAGTCCATAATCCTGAATCTCCTCCCACAGCACAGCACAGCACTGCGGACTGACTAAACACATCTGATTACATTTTCAACAGCGCTAAAATGCCCTCAAACTATGTGCCAGCTATATCCTAAATGTGCTCCAAATCCTGTCAGACACATGAAAACAGAACCATGAGCTGTTTTTAGTTTTGTTTCCAAGTTTAGGGATCATCATTTGAGGTGAATTACCCCGGCTAAAGAATATTAGACCTTATTTTAGAATAAAATCAGCTCATCTCAGCTATGGAGACTTGACCAGGGTAGAGCAGAAGCACCTGATTTACCCCATGCTTCCTCTGAATAACCTCCACCCCAAGTCTCCCACTTCTCTTGGTCTCTATTTTCATCTCTCTCTCTCTCTTTTTCTATGGTTATGTAACACTGCAGTTCTGCAAAGCTGCTGATGTGACAGATCCAAGCACCTACACACACACACACACACACACACTCACACACACACACCCACTGATCAACCAGATCACGCTGTACTCTCTGTGATTGCTGTCCCCACTCCTGTCATCATTTATTGATTGCAGCATTGATTTCTCTGCTGAATTCAGATCGGATGCCACTGAATCTGAGTGCAGTTTTTTTAGCTGCTCTGCTGCTTTCTCTCCACTTCAGCTGGTCATATTTTGTTTTTAATTCTGCCTGTATCTGTGTGTGTGTGTGTGTGTGCGTGTGTGTGTGTGTGTGTGTGTGTGTGTGTTATTGGATGTCATGCAGGGGCAAATGATAAGGGGCAGAGGAAAGAGGCAGGCAGAGAGAGAGAGAGAGAGGTAGCTGGGTTACACCATGTGACCCCGCCAGCTGTTGCTGTACGCTGGTGGGAGAAAGAGAGAGGGAGGTGAGGGGCAGGAGCAGGGAGAGATGAGAGGAGGGGGGGAGGAGAGGAGGGGGGAGCTCACCACCGGCACACAATGTGACTGGTGACAATCCCTTGTTCTGCAGAGAGAGAGAGAGAGAGAGAGAGAGACAGAGAGAGAGAGGCAGCAGGGGATGAACACACACATGCACAGGCAGGGGGATGTGATGAGGGAGCTCACACACACACACACACACACACACACACACACACACCTCCCCTGATTCAGCGGAACAGATTTATTCGTCACCTCTCCCCGCTGCAGCCTCACGCAGCGAGCTGCAAAAACAACAGGACAAATCCCGAACCCGGCGGCACCTGCCCCGGTCCCTGAAACCCGCCCCTGCCTGTCTGCCTGCCTGCCTGACTGTCTGTCCGTGCGTATTAAGGGCTCTGTTACAACTCAGAGTGCGCGCTCACTGCAGCTGAGAGGTGTTGGTGTTGGAGGAGGAGCAGGAGAGAGAGAGAGAGAGAGAGAGAGAGAGAGAGAGAGAGAGAGAGAGAGAGAGAGAGAGAGGAAGCCACCGGAGAGACGCGCAGCGCATGTGAATGATGAAGATGATGATGATGATGTTGGGAGAGCCGAAGAGCGACGACTGCATCGAGGATGGGCCGATGGATGAGCTGCGGGACAAATAGATAACCAAGAGGACAAACAACAACAACAACAACAACAAGACACCCAGCCTCGGTCTCCTGCGTCTGTCTGCCTGAGGACCTCCCGCCTGGAGATGTTCGTCATTATGGGATAGGCGCAGGACAGGTCTGCCCACATTGCCATGGATACCAGCACGCGAAAATTCACGGTGCGGAGATGGTTTTCTATCTACCTGAAGAACAAGGCGGCCAGGAACAAGAGCAGCGCCGGCTTCTGTCAGCTGGAGGTGAGAGCATCCTCATCAAACTTCCTCCAGTCAGCATCAGCATGTGATGGGAGGGATGGAGGGTCTGCACCATGCATGGATGAGGAGACCAAATACAGATATATAACATGTCAACAGAGGATGAGGATGCCCTGTGTGTGTGTGTGTGTGTGTGTGTGCACATTGGGGGTGTGGGTGTGGGAAGCCTGTGCATTATGTGGTTTGTTGTGGCTCAGTAGTCACTGCAGCTGCATCCTTCCAGCTGTTGCTCTGCCTGACTGACAAGAATCCAGATAGCAGACAGACACACACAGAGAGAAAGAGAGAGACAGGCTACATGCAAATACAGTGAGACAGACAGACAGAAAGCGGTAACCGGCCGACGAGCAGCCGGGCCAGGCAGGTTGATAGATAAATGGATACAGACAGATTGATTCTGTGGAGGGCCACAGCAGCAGTGGAGGTCTATTTATAGCCCAAACAAACCGGCAGGAGGGTGTGTGTGTGGTGTGTGTGTGTGGTGGGAGGGGGGCATGCTGTTTGTAGCACATCTACCTGTATGTCTGAGGTATAAATAGAAGGAGAGGAGAAAAAAGAGACCCTTCCCTCCTGCCCTTTTTCCGGGCTTTGTTGTTGTGTTTGCTGATGAGTCAACTTGACAGTCTACCTGTTTGTGATCGTTAGTCTTCCTGGCTGGTCAGTGGTCTGTCTGCCTGTGTTTGTTGCCTGCTTGAGCTTCACTGTGCATATCTGTGAGG
This sequence comes from Amniataba percoides, assembly GCA_037176925.1. Lineage (NCBI taxonomy): Eukaryota > Metazoa > Chordata > Actinopteri > Centrarchiformes > Terapontidae > Amniataba > Amniataba percoides. The sequence goes on from JBAJHX010000001.1 coordinate 21,932,157, forward strand.
TAATAGAAGAAGAATTTCTCTTTTCACTTCCCTCCTCCCACTTTCATGAAAAGGTCAGAGTTCAGGGTCAGCTGGAGATCAGAGCTGTGTACCGAGGCCTCACTGTGTGAAACAGCGAAGCAGAAATCAATCACGTCGGGCAAATCGCACATCTCCCTATGAAAGTCTCCAGCATGTTATACTGCCACAGTGGCATCACAGCAGGTGATTGCTACAGGAAAACCACATCAAGGTAGCTTTGACTTTACAGTGTTAGCGTGCAAAGAACTTAATTACCTTTAAGCTCCAGGTGTCAGGTTACAAAAGTACAAAAGCTAATTCAGCAAACTCAAACGCTTAGCGTATCCGTCTTATGTTAACAGTGTTCTGTTTACCCCTACAAACTTTATGCTTAGTATCTAACTTAATCTAACAATCTAAGAATAATATAAATCACTATACAGTGCCACATCCTCAAATTAGAAGTACAGTGTTTGGCCGTTTGTCCAAACTGTCATGTGAAAATTGATTCAAAGCGAGTGTAAAATATTGTGGTAGAAAATCCTTTGACATGGCTTTTATGTGGGGCGTGGATCTGCACTGTTGCTATGCTGTCATGTCAGCAGCAGATATTCTGTCAGCTTCGTCTCACAGAGGATCGATGTGCACTTCCTGTAGGATGTAGACTGCAAAAACAATTTCTCTGTTTCAGTAAGTATCCCCATTATCAGATAGTAAAAGGGATTGCACAGAGGGTGTCATCACTTCACTTGTTCCCAAAATCAATACATTTTTCCTTTTTATTGACACAAGTCAAGCACATAAATCTTGAGACTCGGACACTCGAGATTTCTACAAAACTACTGATACAAGGGACACAGCGCTGGAACAATTACATTAATGTCTCCCACTGGAGTTTGTTGTTGTAATAAAAATAGATCCCAAAGGCTGAATTTGAGACCTAATAACTTGCTGTGCTGCATGCTTTGGATTTTGGGAAACAGGAAAACAAATGTGCTGCGTTATTCACAGACTCACAGTCTCACTCTCACTGCAGAGATAGCATCAAAGAAGTTGCTGCCTTAGCATAAACAGATCCAAGTGGCAGTTTGATTATTTTTAGCTTTATAGGTACTTTGAGTCTCAAAAATTGCTCTTAATTCCAAGTCGAGGGACAGAAATCATGTAATTATAGAAACATTGTATATTGTATTGATTTAATCCTAATAAGGCCTCCAAATGGAAAACTTTATCAAGTCTGTGAACCAAAATAGACTGCAGACTACATTTAAAGGAATAAACTTGTGGAATATTCATCGATTCTCACAATATACAAAGTTTTACATAACCTACAAAACATATATGTGAAACTAAAATGTGGACATGTCTGACTGGATAACATCCTCTCCATTTTACTGCTCACAGGAAAAACTAGCAGGCCCTGTTCCTTTTATTCCCACGCACATGTTTACTCAAACAGCCAGATCAAATCAGTGTGTGTGTGCACGTGGACAACAGCATTAACCTCCAGTTCACTGCAATGTTTAATGTTTTTCAGCCACGTCAAGCTGCGCACGTGAATGCCTCAGCGGTGGAAGCCATCATAAGAAAACATGACTTACAGCATTACCTCTGCAGATTTACTAACTCCTGTCAGCATTTCATACTTGATTGAAAGCGGGGTGTAAAGCTCTTAACTTCCAAATGACACTGGCAGCTTTGCAGAATTACAGTATATTGTCACACTGACCAATCTCAGTTGTGCCTCAGGTTGGCTGTCGATCATTTGCTTCACTGAGCAGACTCAATAGGCTGAAAAAGGCGGCTTACACTATGCATCGCTGCCAATGACCTCAGCCCATACCTTCCCAGCAATAACATAATGGCTCATAAATAGTCACCTGTCTTTATTTATAAAATGGATTTACTTTGGATGTCTTTATTTATAAAATGGATTTACTGTTTTATCAACATAGATGCTACAAGAACAATATTTCATAACTGCTAAGATGTAGTTCATTTCATCTTCTTCACTGAGGCCCTCTTGTGTCTCCATGTTTTCTTAGCCTTTCTGTTTTTACTGTCTCTGTCTCTGTAAATATGTAAGCGACAAAGTGACATCTGTCTCTCTTTCCTCAGGATGACAGTATCCTTAAGGAGATTGACATCAGCCACCATGTGAAGGAGGGTTGTGAGAAAGCAGACCCCTCTCAGTTCCAGCTGCTCAAAGTGCTGGGACAGGGCTCCTATGGAAAGGTACAGGATATACATTTCAACCAGAACCACTTCAGTATTTCAACACAACTCACTAAGGAAATTTCAGGGAAATCAGCTTTTCTCAAATCCATCGCATCAGAGTTCAGGGACAGATTGGTGCTGACACTACCAGCCCAAAGATAACCCATGACGCCAGGCCCAGGTCTGTAATATGCAACTGAAATAGTTTAACCATCTGAACTTAACACATGCATTATACAGTCAAAATCTGCATGCTCGTGTGTGATAGTGTTACATTTCATTCAAAAACCCTGGATGTTAAAGTGCTGTCATAATAGCCTCCACTCCTCTGGGAGGTATTTCTGGGAGAGTTTGGACCTGCAGGGATTTGTTCCCGTTCAGACACAATAGCTTTAAAGTTGGACACTAACAACGCCTGGCTCGTCCTCCACACAAATGGGAGTGGACCTTGTTTTTATCACAAAATCAGTAGTACACCATGATGCAAAGTGTCGTTGTAGACATTGTTAGGATTCCCTTCCAACTAATAAACAGTGCTAAACCAAAAGTTCACAAATTCATATGAAATTGGGTATTCTCTTACTTTTGGTGTGTGTGTACAGTCAGTGCTTTACCAGTCATCATCCACTTTATTTCTATATTAGCAGTGTGACAGCTCGTGCCCCAGGTCACTAAGTTTATTCAAATTAGTGAAGGCCTGCTGAGTTGGATGTGCTACTGTAGATTAGAGGTCTGCGTGCGGCACTGGTGAAACCACAGCAGCAGATGTTGGCGGGTGGATGCTTTCTCCAGAGCCACAGGCGAGACACGTGAGCTCATGCTGTCACAGTGTTGGCCTGGTCAGCACGTTTACATAGCTAGCCATACACGCTCACACTTCAAATTTGGCATCTACAAATCAGAGCTGTTGTCTCCATTGCAGTAAATCAGCATTCATGTAAAAATACAATCCTCAGCTCGGCGGGAGACAAACTGCAGGGCAGAGTGGGGGGAGGGGGGCGTAATGGTCTTCTAGACAGGTGTGTGTAGGGGCTTCACATGACGTGTATATTAATATACAACCTGTATGCATCTATACATCAACTAATGCTGCTACAAAAGGTTTTTTTAAATGGGAAATGACTTTTTACAATTTAGTGTTTTTTTGAGTGTTTATCTGAGAAAACCTGACGACGAGTGTTGGACGTTGGTGGTTTCAGGTGTTTCTGGTGAGAAAGATCAGAGGGGTGGACAGAGGGCAGCTGTATGCCATGAAGGTCCTGAAGAAAGCCACACTGAAAGGTGAGTTCGGCTTCCGGCACAGTTGTATTTGTGGGTTAATAAAGGAGATGATATATTACAGTTATTTTCTTTTTATCCATGCATGACGGGCTTATGCACCCTTTTTGGACTCCTGAGAAGGGATCCTTGAAATGAGCTCATTTGCCTTTAAAAAAGCTTGACGTAGATAATGACACAACATAAAACAGTGTCTGGAGAGGATGTTTCTGCTTCTCATGCCAGGTTGAGGGAAGCACTGTGGTGGCACTTATTTATGTGTCCGTAGCATCCAAAACTGGAATAAATGACTAAATATTGACCGAGGTACCACACACATCTGTTCTCTGTTGGGCGCTGAATGTTAACTTGTAAGGTTTGATATCAGACAGGAGTGACAAGAGATATATGATTGCCAGAGTTCCCAGAGTGCCCTACATTCAGGAGGATTTGGGGTAAAGGAGGTTAGTTTGTACTTTTGATGCAGATAAACAGTTTTGCGTCCAATGGGATTATTGTAAACGAGGATGTACTGTAAAAGCAGGTTGAGATGTCGTGTGCTGATTTAGTGTCTTTGTACAAGGCTTAATCTTCTTAACCTGCACCCCTGGAATTTAAATAGTTATGGTCTCATCCTGTCAAGGAGACAGATGCTGCAGTAACGTTGTTATCGTAGTTTCCCTCTGCACCACAGGCCAGCGGCGGCACTGGATGGGTCTAATTCAATTTCCATTTTTCAATTAAGTAAATGCAGTTTCATCCTACAGAAACCCTACTCACAGTATTAGAGGCTTGTGGTGATTCATCTGCGTGCAGATAGAACTAACTGAATATTGTGTCATAAAACGAACGCTTCTTGCCCCGCTGTCTCCCTCGCAGTTCGGGATCGCGTGCGGTCCAAGATGGAAAGAGACATTCTGGCAGAGGTGAACCATCCATTCATAGTTAAACTGCACTATGGTAAGTCTGAATGCTGTGTGGTCTTCTTTTAGGTCTTTATTTTAATTTACATGATATGTTAGTGTATGTGTAACAAACCAGACAGAGCAAAGTTTATACCCAACTTGTCCATACATACAGGAGATAACTTTTTTAGGGAAGGTCTTTTTAAAAAATGGAAACTGTAGAGGATGAATGTTTCATAACAAATATTCACACAAGTGTGTGTGTGTGTGTGTGTGTGTGTGTGTAGCCTTCCAGACGGAGGGAAAGCTCTATCTGATCCTAGACTTCCTCCGAGGAGGAGACCTTTTCACTCGTCTGTCAAAGGAGGTGGGTTTGCTCCTGATAAGCTCCCTGGCTCTTTCTCCATCTCCACTAAAAGAATTGCGAGCCTTTACTTTTCAGGGTCTATTATGGGCTGTATAACACTGACGCAGAATCACCAGGAGTGTATAAACCTGCCATCACTCTCCTTGCCTCTCTGTTACTTTCTTACCTTCATGCTGATGTGCCATCAGCAAAAAAAAAAAAAAAGAAAAAAAGACCACACAAGTGTGTCGGCTGTGAGCTGGTTTTGGCTGGACAAAGTTTTCATCAGATGACTGCAGTTAAATTTTTTTTTCCAACAAGACCCAAAAGTCTTGACCAATCAGCAGCGAGGAGTTTTAACCAACCTGCTAATTAATGAAGGAGAGAAAGAAAGAGTCGTTTTCTCTGCTGTGAGTTGGATGCCAGCAAGAGCCATCTTCCTGCCTTTGTATGTATAGCTTACATCCACATGCATTTATTTGTTCTAGGTAATGTTTACAGAAGAGGACGTGAAGTTTTACCTTGCAGAATTGGCCCTGGCCTTGGACCATCTACACAGTCTGGGGATAATCTACAGGGACCTCAAACCTGAAAAGTAATAATTCATAATGGCTCTTTTCTTTTGTATCTGTTTATGTAAGCAAGTTATTTTATTTTCAAATCGGAATGTAATGTTTTCTTTTTTCTCCCCTTCAGTATTCTTCTGGATGAAGAAGGACACATTAAGATAACTGGTCAGTGCATCCAACAAAAATGTTATTTCTCTCTGTTCTTTTACTTTCATGTGAATCTGTCTGCTTACCTTGCTCGCTTTTGTCTTTCTGGCTCAGACTTTGGGTTGAGCAAAGAGGCCATCGACCACGATAAAAGAGCATATTCTTTCTGTGGGACAATCGAGTACATGGCGCCAGAGGTCGTCAACAGGAGAGGGCACACACAGAGCGCTGACTGGTGGTCGTTTGGGGTGCTCATGGTAAGAACTGTGTCATCTTAAAACAGTCTTTTATTTTGAAAGCCTATTTTCACCATTAATGTGCACTAGTGATCTTCACTGACACACAGTCGCTTCTTTACTCGCTCCCAAGTTTTGTCTGATCAGACCATCAAAAACAGCAGGCATGAATTTACTATTTCTTATGAGCCAAGTACTCAGCTCTTAGATAACGTGCCAGTGGACTGGTTTCTTAATTTGGCTTTCTTCTGGCAGTAAAGCTGCTTAATTACCGTATCTGGCAGATTAGGTCCCATCACTTTCAGTAATCGTGCATCTGTTGGATTGTGCCTTGTTTTTGTTAGGCTGGTGGCTTATTTTTACTAATACTGAAAAGGAGGTTAACATTCACTGACAGCTGGCAGCTACATCAGGGCACCAGGGAGAGGTGTCACCCCTATCTGCCCTTGGCTAGCATTAGGAAGGAAGAACTATTAAAACAAACAAATAGCTCGACATTTTAATTACTCCCTCTGGACTATACAGATTTTAGAAAACTAGAGACATCTGTGAAAGGATCCTGTTCTATAAATTAAAAACAGTGTTTGTAAGTAAGGTTACATTTCATTTAAAACAGGTCATATAGTTATGAGACAGGTATTTACCATTACATGCAGTCTACTGCATCTTTACTGATTTTCTTTCTTTTATCATCAGTACTGTGGACATTTGACCTGTATATGAGAAGGGGGATTTGTCACATATTTTTCACATATTAATACATGCATACATGTTTATGTGTTGTAATATAGCGTTAAGTACTGAAGCTTATTATATAGACTAGAGTATTTTATGTCAGAATTAATTAAATGTTTTCACTGACAACCTGAATATAACAGAAACAGGTTGATGAAGTGATCATGCTCAGACCATAGCATACTAGTTTTAGCAAAATATTAAGGCTTAGCCAGAATTGCACTGAGCATATAAAGTGAGAAACAATTACATTACCCTCTATTGGACAGCTACTCTGACAATTGTTATTGTGTCTTTTGTAGTTTGAGATGTTGACTGGATCGTTACCATTCCAAGGAAAAGATCGGAAGGAAACAATGGCGCTTATTTTGAAGTAAGACTGATTCAAACTGTTGTCACTTACTATTTTTCTTTACAGCCTTTTGTTTAGGACCTAATGATGAAGTGCTGTTATGTGTCATCTGCAGATTGAATGTTGAACATTTTAATATTCTTTTGTCATATTACTGGTGTCTAGCTTCTGTGTGTGAGCTGTGTTTTATAGAGGAATGCATTTAAACAGTAATTTATTTTTAGCAGTGGTTCATGCAGTATGAAATAGATGAATAAATGAATCATGGAAAACCCTACCATACCTGAATAAACATTTAGACAGACTTACCATGAAAACAAAGTTAATCTGATCCAATATAAAAAACAATGTGTGTTCATGTGTCACAGCACTACCAAACATGTTTTTTCCTGAAGCTTTTGTGTTGTCTGTGCAGGGCTAAGCTGGGAATGCCACAGTTCCTCAGTCCTGAAGTGCAGAGTTTACTAAGAGCACTCTTCAAGAGGAACCCTGCTAACCGACTAGGTACCATAAACACAGAACACCATGGAAACTGTTAAGCTGTCAGAATAAAGGTAGCACATTTACATTGTTATGGTGCTTTGGATAGCCAATTACTAAGAAATGTTCTTACCTGGAGTGATGCAAAATGTAAAGGTCAATTAGGCTGCAGATATGGCTGCAACCTAAAATTTCCGAACTCTGAACACAGCAGTGTCAGTTAACGTGAAGGAGACCTGGGGAGCAAATCCTATCAAACCTCATCTTCATGCGGGTCTGTGCTCAGCAAACACATGTGAAAATGTCATTTTAACAAAAGCAAACCTGAAGGTACAGCATGATTTTCACAGCTTCTGCAATAAGCGATATCATTTATGTAGCAAATGTCCGAACAGCTGAGCCGTCATGGAGGTCCACTGGAAATCTGAAAAGTCTAATTTTCTCAATCTGATAGGTGCAGGACCAGATGGGGTGGAAGAAATAAAAAGACATCGCTTCTTTGCATCAATCGACTGGAATGTAAGTGCATTCATAACTACATAATACTAATTATAATGCTAATAATCATTTTAAGCTGCCCAGTGTTATTGTGTTTTCAAAGGTCGACACAGTATGCTGAAAATGCTGATCACAGACTCAACAAGAGGCAAAACAAAGTAACTAAGAAAAAAAAAAGACATTTACTGTTGCTTCACGTAATGGTGTTATTGAGAAATCTTCTCCACTAACGCAAATGCACTTCTGCTAAAATACGAAGTGTTTCTTTTGGATCATGTGACGGACGACGGCCTTGGTTACATTTAAAAACATGTATTCTAAGAACAAGCACATCTGAATCACATTGTGGTGACTATAGTTGTCATCTAAACCCTGCAGCTGTTCATCCACTTCCTCAAGAGTTTCCCACAATCATGAATCATTAAACATCCTTTCTTTATTAGACTTTGCTTAGTGGCAAAATCCCTAACTTCCCTTTCTACGTGTTTAGCCCAGCTTTATTGTAATTAATCCTCTTATCTATAATAGCCTTTCTCACTGAATGTTTGCTCATGCGCGAATGTTCTGGCTGCAGACATTACCTGTGCTATCACAATCTAACCTTGACATCCACTCCTTCTCTGCACTCCTGCCCAAAGCTTTTTTTAAGTTGCCCGTCAGACATCACTGAGTCGTGCTCTGAAACTCCATTTTGTTTCTGGAAAACCCCAAGGCGATCGTCTCTGCCTCTGGGTTACATGCAAGTAACATTCATAATGAGGAGGCCTTCTGCTGCATACTCCAACAGGAGCAGACGTTTATGAGCTCAAGCAGAAAGCAACTTAGCAATCTTATATTAGTGAAAGGCAAAGTGCTTATGTAACTACTGTAAATCCTATGCGGGATATTTTCAGTCTTTTTTTTTTTTTTAAATCAAGAACAGACTTGTCCTGTGTTACCAGTAGTGGTATTTTGGGCCAAAATTAGTTGTTAATAGCAAATACCACATACATGGTAAGAGGAGCTGATTGAGCTTGACATGCCAGGGCAGCTCGTCTGGTGTCTGGAGGGAGTCTTTAATCCATTACCTGGAGGACCTTTGGAGAAGGGAGGAGACTTAACAAATCACCTCCCCAAAAGCCAACATTGCCAGTGACTGAACACAGAGGCAGAAACGCTGTGTGTGTAAGCCTTAAAGGTGAGAGAAAGATCAACCACTAATTTATCAGACTCAAATATGCACATCATGAACACTGCTGACTGACTTTACCCGAGTAACAGACAGATGATTTGTTCCCTAGAAATCCCCTGGTTATGATGGCCACAAAGTAATCACTGATTCATGTATTATTTGATTGCGTGAACAACAAAAGACTTTCAAAGCGGTCGTGGTCACACTGTTGCACCCATTCCTTTTTTATCAAATGTGTCCGTCGGGCTTCTGGCACTTTTTTTATCTGCAACGTTCTCATTTCAAACAAAATCCACTGTTATCTGCTTTGCATGCCCACTAATCTCTGCCCTCACCACCAGCTCTCACTGTTGCTCCCCGCCACATTACTACCTACTCTACCCTGCCAAACAACACATTTTCCCATTTACAGATGGTGTTCCTGGCTTGATGTGACAAGCTATCAATAAGAGGCTTACGTTCTCCACCACACTGTGCTAATTAAATCGCTGTGCTGTGTCAGGCAGGGTGCTTCCTCTGTTGTCCATCAGAATCTCGTCTGACTTTTCCTCTGTGACCCTCCAATCTTTTATAAATGTCTTCATCTTTGAGGAATTTCTGTCAAGACCTAACTGAAAAAATCTGTATCCTCAACAATCAGCAGCTGTGCATCACGAGGAATGTTGATTTCCAATCAGCAACAAGCAAAAGTTTTACTGCTAACAGTCTCACCATGAATCTATTTATTTCCCCAAAGCCTCTGTTTGATATTTCATGTGAAACCCTGTCAGACTCTTCACAGAAGGCACCTACTGATAGTGCAGTGCTGACACCTGCAGGCCATTTTCAGTAGTACGCCTAAATAAATATTAATGCAGTATGTGCATATTTTGTGTACTGTTGTATTTAACATGTATACAAGAAAATAGGTTTTTGAGCTGCAGACGAACATTATTTTACAGACTAATTTGGATATTTACATTCTTTGTTTTCTTCTCTTCTCCTCTAATGTGCTCTATTCTTGCCCTACCCATTCAGTGTAAAAATCAGACTGTCATTGCTGGGTCAGTGCATCTTTACACTTAAACTAAAGTGGAATCAAAGCTGTATTTCAGTCTTTATGCTGGATCCAGTGACTGTTATTAACAGAGCAAAGTTTTGTTGACATACACGTTTCACTGACTGTAAGCATGACTCTTACATGACATTGTATTAGAAATTTCCACCAGGTCATGTGTCATCTTCTATTTAAAAGCTGATGAGTGCTACTGTTGATCTTTTTCTGTAGAAGTTGTACAAGAAAGAAATGAGGCCTCCATTCAAACCCACAGTTGGAAGACCAGAAGACACTTTTCATTTTGACCCTGAGTTCACCTCCAGAACACCCACTGGTAACTAAAACATACAAAACACACGCATGTACATAATAATCTATTAACTCAATAACAATACAGTGCTGTAGTTATTACAGCTGATGATGCATTTGGACCAATGATAAATATGATTCATTTTATTTATTATTTTATTTTTCATTCGAAATAACTGTAAAGTACATGTTCTCTCTGTGTCTGCCTTTACCTATCAAGATTCTCCCGGCATCCCACCCAGCGCAAACACACACCAGTTGTTTCGTGGTTTCAGCTTTGTTGCAACCAATCAGAGCCAGGAGCCTAGTGTTGCCACGGTGGCGCATTCTCGCCAGGAGGTGACCAACATCAACCCCATAGCACAGGTGTGTGTGTGCTTAAGAAAGCAGCTCATGTCCTAACCCCAAATCCAATTAAATGATACACCCGCACACTGATTGGATAACAAATTAACTATGTAAATAAATCACTCAATTTATCACTGTTGTATGAGTTACCTCACAGATAAACAGACTGAATAATTACGAGACTGGCTATTTAATCATGCTGACCTTTCTCGGTATCACCCTCATAAATCACAGTCAGCTGCATTGCTCCAGAAACCGACTGACGAATGAAGCAATTATTTTCTCACCTAATACATGACTCTGGCTCATTTGACTGTGACAGATATTTGAAATATAATGGAAGAGTGTGTGCCCGTCTGATTGTTTGTGTTCCCTGCAGCATCTCCGTGGTGACGTGGCCTTCAGTGACGTTTACGAGCTTAAGGAGGAAGTTGGACAGACGGCGACCTCTGTCTGCAGAAGATGTCTGCACAGAGTTACTGCTGTGGAGTGTTCAGTGAAGGTAGTGGACAGTAGTTACTATAACTTATTTAGATATGCTACAACTTTTTGATATTAATATTATGATATACAGAGAGGGTTTTTGAATGTACATAAGAAGCATTTACAGTGTGACCTCAAATGTGCAGAGTAAAGATGCAGTGGCCTGTCTTTCACAACATGTCCTGTGTGTTTCTGTCTTTGCGTCAGATTATTGAGAGAGCGAGGAAAGATCCATCAGAGGAGATTGAGATTCTTCTAAGATACGGACAGCATCCAAATATTATTACCCTGAAGGATGTAAGTGGAGCACGCCCACCCCTCACACATGGTGCCACAGAGTCCACAGAGTCTTTTTTATTTCAAATAACAGTAAAATGAAAAGCACAACTTTCTCAGCATCTTTGAAACAGCATTTAATCATTTAAAAACAAGTGCATGTGTGTCATTGTTCTGTGTGTGTGTGTGCTTTTACCACTAGGTGTTTGACGATGGTCAGTGCGTGTTCCTAGTTCAGGATTTACTGAGGGGGGACGAGCTGCTGGATAGAGCGCTGACGGTGCCAAATTTCACAGAGAGAGACGCATCAGACATCATCTGCACACTGACGAAGACTGTGGAATATTTACACTCACAAGGGGTAAGACAGAGGGACAGAAAGAAGGTGCTGAAACCCTTCACACACTGCAGTCTGACGCCACTGCATCTACTGTGTGCCTGTGTTTGAAGATTCATTAGTGGCCTGAGCAACCTTTTAAATTAGTTTGTGTAACCAGATGTGTAAAAAAAGAGAATGAATGATTGAACACTGTGATAGCTACAAAATAAAAGCCCAGCGGTGGCAGTAACATTTAAGCTATTCTCTGGAACTACTCGCTAATCATGTGTGTGTTTTTGTTCGCGTGCGTCCTTTCCTGTTTCCAGGTCGTGCATCGAGACCTGAAGCCCAGTAACATCCGCTATTCTGATGACAGTGGACTCCCAGAATCCATCAGGATTTGTGATTTTGGTTTTGCCAAACAGCTCCGTGCTGAGAACGGCTTATTGATGACGCCCTGTTACACAGCGACGTTCATGGCTCCTGAGGTAGAGTGTCCAAGTAATCATGACAACAAGTCTCTAATGTCACGCTGATATAAAATGAGGAAAAAGGCTAAAAAATACTTTGAAAATGATAAATCACAAAAACTACTCCCAACATGCATTGTTGAAATGACAGCTCCGTGTGTGTGTGTGTGTGTGTGTGTGGGTGTGTGTGTGTGCGTGCAGGTTCTGAGGAAGCAGGGTTATGATGCAGCCT
>JBAJHX010000001.1:21960375-21979342 GCA_037176925.1 Amniataba percoides
TATATATATATATATACTCAGCTCTAACATAATAGTGTATGTCCAAAAAAAATCCCATGCTCCAAATGTGGATGTCATCTCATATATGGATTATCGTTTACATCTAGCGGAGGCAGTTACGTGGGAAACATGAGAGAGGAAGATGGATTTCAGGAGGCAGGAGGGGAGAAGGGCAGGAGAAAGGGAGAGACCAGGCCCAGACAGACAAGTGAAGGGAAGCAGAAGTTGATGAAACAAGATGTCACCATTGATGGGTCATTACACCCAAGTAAGCATGGGACACTAGCTGGGCCTGTACTGACCCCCCTTTACTTTCTCTCTCTTTTTGTCTTCCTCGCCGACATGGAACTCCATAAATATGCTATTGCCTCGGCTTCTCACGATTACTTTATAGGCTGCGCTGCGATTATCCTCACGGTACAGCAAATCACTGCGGCTCAGTGTGGCAGCGCTCCTAATTGGCCCTCTTATATCCACATACGCATGTGTTTACGTCTCCAGGTCAATTGCATTAGGTCTTATAATGAGCCTGGGCGCTGAATATCTAATGCAGCTCAGCACACTGAGGCATAAACCGGCACAAATCAGGTGAATCCAGTTAAGAGTGTTTACACTTTCCGGCACATGCATCCTGTGTTTGTCACACACTCCCTTGTTGCACCCATCCTGTTGCTCATTACCATGGCTCCGAGCCCGTATGAGGATCGGGGCAACGGCATCTCTGATGCCACATCAGCGGGTCGAGGATGAGAGATCAAACAGCGACACTAATCTACAAATCCCGAGAGTGAGACTTCAATAGTAAAGCTCAGCCATAATTTGTTTTAAAGCTTACTCATTATTTGGCAACTTGGCGCACAATGTCCACATCACACAGCCACTGACCAGATCCCAGAGACGAGCCAATTAGGACTTGAGGGTGCAGAAAGTGAATGTTAGTACATGGAAGAACTTGAGGTGCCAGAGCAGCGTGGATTGGAGTGTGCGAGGGATGAATTTAGTGATTTAGAGGCACAGTGTCATGTTTGTTCCTGTTGATGGGCAGGGGAACCTGGACAGGCGCCGTGATGGCAGTGTGACAGAGTGGGCTAAGGATTGGATGGTCCTTAGGCTGCTCAGTGGCAGGGAACAGAGAGGTCATCGTTTAAGTAACAGCAGTGGAACAGATAGAGCCGCTCGACTGTGAAATGTAAGGTTTTATGCGTGTTCATCGTCTTGCATCAGTTACTCATACATTTTTCTTATTGCACTGTATAATGAACAGGATATTAACCATGTTTACTAACATAAAAGTTCACTGACAAGCTTTGTTTACTTTACTGTGCAATTAGTTCATTCTCATATGTCATAAAGGTGTTTATTGAGAATGTAAATGTATATATTATGTTGAGTGAGTTTTTGTGTATGTGCGTGTATACATGTCTGTTTGTTTTCTACATTGTATATGAGCCGACAAGTATTATTCTCACTCATGAAAAATAACCATGAGTGCATGCAAACAATTCGACCCCAAAATTTCTTGCCCAGGCTTCTGTATCTGTCAAATCAAAAATAACAAACTAATGCAGTCTGTGTTGGGTAAGAGTGTCAGTTTGTCACACATGAGGAGGGGAGCGGCCCAGAGGGACCTCACATCAGCCTTCATGTGAGCATTTAGACTAGTGAGTGGAACTAAAACCTGGCCCGCGAACCAACGCGCCTCGGCTCCATTGGGACACACGTAAGCGACAATAACAACCAAATTAACCATGCGCATGCAGGCGTCGGCGTGTTGAGCTGATATTGGTGAGCCGTGGGCTCAGTCAGCTGCCCCTGGTCCAGTCTGGTCCACTGATTCGCGGGACTACAACGAGCCATCATGCAGCCAGAACTCTGTACTGTGAAATTAGACCGGGGTGTGAAAGTGGAAAAACCAAATAAGCATGAGGTTGGAACACGGTATCACGCTCTCTCGCCTGCCTCATTCCCGCGCCTCGACACTGTCAAACCTGATAAAGAAGAAAATTGTCCACAATCAGAAGTATCTTGGTTCCTCTGTTGTGACTAATGTGCCATCCTCGCCTCAAGCTTGTTGAAATACCGTCTCCTTTATCTCCAGCCTGAATTATTAAGCCATGCACACATCTCTCAGCTGAGCTATTCTCAAAAGAGAATAATTATGCAGTTTGAAAACCTGAGTAAAAGTTATTTTCTCACTTTTCTAACCATTTTCTAATAGACAAAGGTCAAGACACTGCAACAGCAGAAATAACGAACAACTCCCTGCGGTGTCACTGCAGGGGGGAACTTTTTAGCTCCCTCTGAAGTGTGTTTCTCTTTATAGCTTTCTGTCATTTTTACATTTGCTTTGACAAACTGCAACGAAGGATCCTTTACTATATTCTAGATTTTACTTTCTTTTTTCTTTTTTGCCCCTCCTCCTATGACCCTTGACATGCTGCTGCCGTCATGCTGACAACTCTAACAGCGTCCCATCCACACATACCTGACGAATGCTGCATGATCCACACACACACACACACACAAAGAAACAATGAGACTTAAGTGTACTAAAGAATTAAATACACATCAACAACCAATTTTTTTCACCAAGGGAACGTTATCTTGATTAAAATAAACAAGAAACACACACACACACACCATACAGACCAAACAACACACACAGACACCTTGGCCTGTTACCTTTTGGGCCTTCATGGTCTCTGTGCCTTCCGAAGGTGGAGACTCCAGTTTTAATATCCTTGACCACACAAACACACAGACACATACACACACAGAGCAGCTGAAACAGTCATCAGGGGCTGGCAGAGAGCTGGTCTACAGCACTCTCACCACACCAGGCCTAGTTATACTCTGCCTGTTTGAGGTACACTGATTACTGATATTACACACACGCACAAACACACACACACACACACACTACCTTCACTGCAGGGTATGTGTAAACTCACCATGCAGAAGCAGGTCGCTGCATTAAACACAAGCATATGCTAGCAAGGAGTCTTACTATGATCTTGCACACAGCACTCCACTAGACTGGGCTTCAGCACGCTACACTAGTCCATGTTCCACTGCATTACATTGGGCAGAGCAGGCTAAGGCTGGCGGAGGCAATGCCACAGTGTAACAAGTGCGGGGCCTTGCTAGCAGGATGCTAGGCTAGGCTAAGGCAAATCAAGGCCTCCTGCAGTCATTGGTGTGAGAGCCCATTTTCACAGTTCACACCCGACCTGCTAATGGCTGATCATTCATTCACGCTCTCTGTTGATTGTGCAGGCAGGGGGTTGGCCAATCGTACAGTTCGCTAATGTAGCGTACATAGTGAGGATAATCGGTGAGAGCAATAAGCATGCTAATGTTCTGTTGGCCATGAAAACTGAGGTCTGGTAATACGTTCGCGTGGGATCATGACTGAAGTTGTGCTCTGGGTGGGAGCTGCAGGTCCGGACACAAATGAACATGGAGTTGAGATTGAGATGCAAACTTTTGAGCACTTCAGGGATGCAAAGTAATGAAAGTTGTACAGATGTCTTCAATCATTTCCATCATCGTTTCTGATGGGGTTACTGTTTTACTGCAATAGGTTCACTGTTTCTGCTCTTTCCAGCAACAGAGTTTGTATATTATATTCTAGACATTCTCAGACATCTAGACATTTCTCAGTAAGTATTGTTTCCAAGTTTCTGTGGTCACTGAAAAACTAGTTCTGAGAAATATTAATATATATTAATTTTGCAACGCTTCTTTGGTTTATCTGTAAAAATGCGCGCACACACACATACACACACACACACACAGTATCTCTGAAAACTTTAGGGTGACATTTCCATCAACCATCACTGGCTTTGATTCAAGATCTTTGCTGTCATGTGCACAAGAATTATGTGAAAGCAGCCATGATGAATGGTTAAGGCACCCTCCAATAATGTTCAGAAAATGCACGAAACACACGTAAAGAGGAGAGTAGAGAGTCTTTTTCCTTTTACTGCTACACCAGCTGAATTACTGATTAGCACAACTTAAATCAGAGGAGGAAGCGATGAGTGAAATCAGCTAACGTAGTGGAGAGAAAACTCCCCGACTCTTGGCCCTCTATGGGACATTTTAATAAGAGCTGTATATTCTCAATTATCAAAGCACCAAACAAAGATTTCACTCGCAACAAAAAGACATTTTTGG
The DNA here is from genome assembly GCA_037176925.1 of Amniataba percoides. Classification (NCBI taxonomy): domain Eukaryota; kingdom Metazoa; phylum Chordata; class Actinopteri; order Centrarchiformes; family Terapontidae; genus Amniataba; species Amniataba percoides. The sequence goes on from JBAJHX010000001.1 coordinate 21,964,555, forward strand.
TATCTTTATTTCTAATCTTTCTTTATATTTTGTTTTAAATTATATTGTGAATATTATTAATATAGTCCCATGTTAACTGTTTTAATTTAATTATAAACTGAGTATGCTTTGTGTCGAAGTGATGTCCTTTATTAGAATTTCATTTTATTAGAGTTTCTTTAAGAGATGTATTTTTATGAACCTTTATTCCATAGTTGGAAGAATGAAGCCTTTTCTAATGAGACTGACACTCAGCCAGGCCAATCTATGACATTTAGTAAACCTGATTATGTTCCTAATTAGTGAACAGAGGAACTAAGTCTGAAGAGAGAATGAACCTTCACAAATAAAACCCTTTATATATCAAGGCAGCGTGCCTCAGGCAGTATGGAGCTGTTAACAGTAAAAGCACATTTCACTCCCTATAATTAACGTCAGAGCATACAGAGAAATACCGCACACATTCTCCACAGTTTCCACGTGTTCACTGTATTTAGAAATTCTAATTGACATTAAGCCTGTATCAGTTTAGCATTTTCTGTGTCAGTAAAGAGCAGTGAGGCGTGCTGATGTGAAACATGTTGCATCTGCCTCCCTCACAGGTTTTTCACAGTGCATTAGGGGAACCTTGTAGAATCGGTCTTCAAGATCACACCGCATTTTCTGTGCGACTTCACATCCTTACCCCGTGGATGAGCTCCACTCTGCTCCCCTGTCCATCTGGATATCCCAGCTCATCCCAGAAAGTCCACTTCTGCCAAACATGACAAACTTCCTCAACTAGATTGGATTATAGCGCGAGGGGGAGCGTGCAGCCACGGCCTCAGACTTAAATGCTCTCCGGGCTAAAAAGAGAGTGATAGAGTTAGTGCCAAGGAAGCATAATTAATGTTCTTAATTGGGCCTTTCCGTACAGTGGCGACTGATAGTCCACTCATAGCCAGCCATGGCTCCGGGGGCCATGCCATGCGCTGTTCATGACGTGTGTCCTGTGCTTGTCTGATCTCATACAGTTGCTGGCCTCTCTTAGTGAGAATCAGTCTCAGACAGCACTCAGCTGCACACTGTGGTCAGAGGAGGAGACGAACTCTCATCAACACCACCGAGCAGGCATCGCGTCGGTTTTTTCATACTTCTCAAGCTCATCGTGTTTCAAGACAAGCTACTCCTGCTGTTGAATGATGAACTGAGTCATAACAAGTCCCCTCTGTGTCCCCTCTGATTGAGCCTTTGTCCATTACAAGATGGATTTAACCTCCTGAACCGGCTCTCCCCCAGAGGTCTCACTTACAGGCGCTCTCCTCCTCCCTCTGACCCACGGCTTAGTGACATCGGATGGGCACTGAGGTGTAAATCCGTTGCTCTTACAGACGCCTGCCCCAGTGAAGTCAGGTGTGACACACAAGCCTGTTATGCCGCGAAACTGTACAGAACATCCACATGCACTGAGAGTGTGCTGCAATGATTCGTTTTGAGGGTTTTAGTGTTTAAAACTTTAGAAATAACATCCTGGGTGTGAAGCATATTTGTAATATCTCTGGTTTGATTTCAGTAGGAGACCTTTTGTTTTGGTCACATTCAACATTCTCCCTCTCTTAAACTGTCAAACATCCATAAATGATGATATTCCCCAAAAATGGTTACACAGAAAAATAAGATGATAAAAAAATAAAAAATAAAAAAACAGTTCATACATGGTAAGTCCTGCAAAATGCCATCAGATTAGAATATTATGGACTTATGTTTGTTTATTATGGATTTATGTTAACTGGGACAGCTCATATAATTTACAGTAGATGAAAAAAATAAAATAAAAGCAGAGAGTTTTTAGCCAAGTAAAAAGATATGTGTTGACTTATTGGTTCACTGGACTGGATGACATCACACCAGCAGGGGTCAGTAGTGCACTGCTATCGAAGCTCCTCATTGTCAGATGAACAGGCTGCCTCTCACAAATCATCTGTAGCAAGCTTTCACATAAAGGTTACACTGATTATTAATAAAATCTTCAATATTTTTTCCAACATTGCATAATTGTTTGTTTTCTATATAGTAGACAGCAATATCAAACATCCAGTTAAATCACTTGGAATTTAACAAAGAATAATAAATCACATATTATTAAAGACAATTATTTTCATGCTTACAGCTCATATTAGAAATGTGGATAAGGGTCAGTAATTCATGGACAACTGTGGAGTGGAGAGCTTTCATTTTTTAACTCATAATGAACTTAGGTTAGAGTAGGAGGCATCACTGATGCACAAAGGTAGACAGACATTGCCTTGTAATTGTTAAATTTAATCAGCCTTTATAATTTTCACCTCAGTGAATTCAGATATCTCATAAGATTCTGGCCTAAATTTAAATTCACTTTATTTCTACGTCTAATTAGACACCATTAGGGTGCATGCTTAAGTATCTATCTATCTATCTATTTTCGCTGTCTCTGCATAAGGCTGTTATTGTTTATTGCGAGCTATTTGCACAATTAAAAAGTGGCATTGAATAGATACAAATGAGGTAAGGAAGCCTGAGTTTTAAAAGAAAATCACTTCATACTTAATAATGAATAATGAAGGCCGGTCAGCTACATCTGCACATGAATCTGTGTGCTGATGTGCCATGTTCTTTGGCTCTCATGGTCAGAGGGACGGGGTGGCAGCTTAGCGTCCAACACAGGGAGAGACTGACACACTTTCCTGTGTTTTCACCCTGGGGCAGAGAGCTAATTAAGGAGGGACTCTGGTTTTATTTACTGTCAGCTCCAGGCCCCTGGGTGTGTGTGTGTTTGTGTGTTGGTGTGTGTGCGTGGATGTGCGGAGGAGCTGGGCTGAGTTTGCCCTATCTGAGACCGTTCTCAGTCACACCAGTTTAGTTGGGCCTTGCCATTTTGCCCACATTCAGCCAGCGGCACTATGATAGTGGTAATGCTGACCGTTATCCATTAGTTGAAGCTTCTCTTAGAGGGGTATCTCCACAGCGATGCAGGGAGGTGCTAGGCACGGCAGCCAGCGCTGCGGGGAGAAATGTAATTACTGTGCCCTCAATATGATACAGATATCACAGATATATCAAAGATGTGATGTGGACATTCGCTGTGCATCAGAGAGAAGCTTCACATTAGACTTGGTAATCCGGCGGAGCTCATTACTTCATCTTTTAATCATGTTTCAGTACATAATATTACAGACAAGTATTCTAAATAATCTTCCTGAAAATAGCTCTGCTGCTTTTACGCAACCTACACATTGGATTTAATAACTAAACATCCACAAGATCCTCCTGCTCCTCTTTGTCTGCATCACATCATTTATCATTCATAGTTTTACCATAATTAAAGAAATCAGTGAGTTAAAATGTCCTTGTCAACCTCATCCATGGACTTCTTGAAGTCTGCCTAATCTGATTTAAAATCAGTGCATGTCTAAAGCACTTTATCATCATATGAGGTTTTTTTTTATTTCAGATTCAGCTTTAATCATGTTTTAGATTTCTTGAACTGACCCGAATATGCTTTAAAGAAACTGCAAGTCTGAAGCACTTGATATCATCATGAGTGCACTTTTTACACATTTTGGACTCAAATTAAGATTTTTATTGATCCAACACCATGATTACAATATTAGTCATAGTCTTACCAGAAGTGGGGAAATAAACCCCAAAATAATTCTTTCAATAATCATCATAATCATTCTTGGAGAAGGGGCCTGAATTACAGAGAGCTGTTGACTTTTTCATCTGTATTAACAACATGTTCTCCTCCACTCAAAAATTTGTTGTTCTTATTGTTAAGGTGAAGAAGGATGCATGTGCAGAGTTTGATACTGAAGGCTGTCTAACAATTAATCTGCTGAAGATAGAAAGCTCACCTGAGCTCACCTTTAATCTGAGGTACATCTGAGTATGTGGTCCAAAGTGTGAATGGTTGTTTTGTTTTTTTTTGTTTTTCAATTCAGCAGGAGTAGATATACCTTTTACAGAAAACTGACCATTTTCTTGCGGACAAACTATTATATAATTATTCAAAGAGAGTATTTTTACATGTCTTTAGGCATGTCTGGAAGGGATCTTTAAACAAAGGTGGATGGTTTAAATGATTGCAATAGTTTTTCTTGTTATGCTTACATGTTTGCAGTCATACTAGATTTGATCCACTTCTGCTACACAGTTCTCATTACAAAGATTACAGACCCTCTTATTCCTGTGCAAACTATAATATCTACCACTGATGTTTTAGATTTGGAACTCCAGAAATCCTCCTCCCTTCCAACCATTTAAAAGGTATAGCATTCTTTCTTTCTTTCTTTTTTTTTTTTACTTCAGTTCAAAGGATATCACACACTGCTCTGTTGAAACCTTGCTTGAATATGCAGCCACTTAAAATAAATACCCACTGCCGATGTTGACTGTGGATGGTCATTTGTAGTTAAGCTGACAGTGGACATCCTCCCAACGTCCGCTGATGTTGATCAAACAGAACCTGCAGTCCCCCACCGGCCCCAAGCTGATTCAAACAGTACCTCAGCAGGACTCTCTTTATGGGGTTCCACTACAGCTCCATTTGTTGGTGACAGCGCTGCTGCAGAGGTGACACACCACAGTGACAGGGGCAGCCCCCCCTCCGCCCTCTCCACCAACATCCACTCACCCAACGGTGCTGCCCCAGCGAGCCCTGTACCTCGGCCACGTCAGTCAATAAACCCCAGGCAGCCACACACACACACGCGCGCGCGCACAGACAGACACACGCACGCACACACACAGACAGAAAGACGCACACGTGCACACACAAACACAGCATCATCGACAACCTGGAGAGGCTGAAGGGAACGACAGGACAGAGGGGGAAAGGAAGTGGGAGAAAGGAAGTGATAGATAGATGGAGGAGAGCATTTCGGTGTTATCTGAACAGCAAGTGCATCGAGGAGAACTCTCATTATGTGCTGTTGTCTCTGACAGAGACGGTGCTGTAGCTGTTGTAGGGAGTTGATGACCCTAGTGACCCGGAAAGCAAGGCGTGGCCCACACAGCTGTGGTCACCGTGGTGATCTCACACAGTGTAATTAATGCACACAATCAGAGGTGTCTGCATACGTGTGTGTATGTGTGAACACCCGTGCAGGGGTTTGCCTGCTTATTACAACCAAACAGTGAGTTACAATCTGACAACAGAGAGCTCTGGGTAATTTCCCATCATGCCTCATCAGGAACAGCGGGGGGCCAAGAGCCTCGCCACATCAGCTCACACTCGGACCTGGGTAGAAAATTACCATCATTAAACAGCGATGTGCGAGGGAGAGAAAGAGGGAGCCAAAAAAAGAGAGACCGTGATAGACAATGGGATAGTTGGAGACAGGCAGGGCGGAACACAGACACTTCATATGAAAGGAATCAGATGAAAGAGGGAGATTGGCACAGTCAGACTACAGTAAATGCCAAAATCAGGATGCAGTATTGATCAGAGAAAAATGGAGCTCTCAGTATGTGTGGTCCTCAAAAGACAAACCTATGATACAATACCACTTTGACAAAGAAAGAAAAAAACACATATCTTTACCAGCTCTGTCGTCCATCTTTTTCTCCTTCCCATTAGCTAGTGGCGGTGATTGTATTGGACTGAACAGTGACTTGGTATCGATCTGGTCAGCCCCTCTGAGGATTAATGTAATCAGCGCCCTCTGCCTCTGTGGGCTCAGAGGCAGGTGGTGGAGGGCGAAATTAGCGGTGAGACAGGTGGGAGAATAGGCAGGAAACAAGCACTTAGGAGCTCTTATATATAACATACATATATATATATATATATATATATATATGCAGACCTTTCAACAGTGATGGAAGAACAGCTTAGACCTTATATTGAAATAAAAATAAAATTAAAAATAGGACTCCTGGGAAAAATACAAAAGAGGACTGAAAATAAAAACTGATAAGGTTAAAAAATACTCATTATGCATAAGGTGTGTAAAGCTCACTTTAATGTTGAAGCTGGTAAGATGGGAGCTCATTTTAACTATATACTTTAAGTTACTACAATCTCTCATTATGCATCATTATTCATTTGTTGATTATATTTTATATTCATGATATGAAAGTAACTAGTAACAAAAGTTTGAACTACTCTTTACTATAAAATATATTTGTTTAGCATAGAACTATAAAGTAGCATAAAATGAAAATACTCTCTTTTTATGGAGGTTAAACAGAGTGAAAGCACAGCTTGAAGCAAACCAAGGCAGTCTCTTGCTTGTCAAGTTTCAATCTTTGTTTTGTAACTGAAATGCACACAATGTGATAGATAAAAAAATCTGCGGTGGAGCTCGGGGCTGAATCCCAGCCTCTGATGTCTCATCTCAGGCCTGCTTAATATAACAGTGACATGTAAATATTTGAGCAGATTCTATGAGGAGGATATTAAAATAGCGATCTACTACTTAAAGACACATCTGTAAAATCACAACAACGCTGTGAGCTGAGACGAGATCTGGTTGTTCTTGGAGGGATGCAATGTTTCCTGACAGTCTGTAGTCCCGCAGCTCTGTGGCCGTCTTGACAGCTCTACTAGGCCCATGGCCCTTCTTAACTCCTTCTGTCTTCCTACCTTTTTCTCAGTCCGATGCTGAATGTGTTTACACTCCCATCCGTCACCATTACCTCAGGTGTCCCTGCACATATGTCTGCGGCTCTCTGTTACCCACCTTGACTCCCTCTTGCTTTTTGCCCCTTTCCAATCCCACAGAGTTCTTTCATTTCCCCCCTCTGTCTCTCTCTTCCCTTATAGTTCTCTTGTGAAAATAGCAAAAAAATAGCATCTCTTGATCACTTGACTGAGTGCTCACCTGGCTGCTCTGCTGGCGAGAGATGAGAGGAAGGAAGAGATAAAAAAAAGAGATGGAAAACAAAGAAGAGAGACTGACAGACCCAGGAGGAGAGATGGACATATGCAGAGCAGCATTTATGTTTTGTTGAGGAGCGGTCGTACTTTGCCCAGCACCCCAGCCTTTCTACAATGTGTACTGTATCTTTGCTAAAACCACACACACACACACACACACACACACATTCACTATGTAAAGGCCTACACAGATGTGCTCTTGGTGAGGAGGAGAGAGAGGGAGAGAGAGTCTTTGCATGGATGACCCAGTTGGGCTTGTGCCAGTTCTGGAAGAGCCTGGAGCCAAAGTGGAGACCTGGAGACACACACACACACACACACACACACACACACATACACACGAACACACACGCGCACACACACCATCTGGTCCCGTGCCTTTTAATAACTGAAACAAGGCACAAGATGTAGGCAGCATGGTGCATGGTTTCCCATCAGCCTGGCAGCGAGAGAGCAGTAAGTAACAATAGCAACAATAGCCCTGAGAACAGTAAATACACAGAGCATTACAGGTGTAGATGGAAACACAAGACAGCGGATAAGGCCTTTGTTTTGCAGAAAATTGGAGAATCTGAGAGCATAATGCTTTTATGGGTTTCAGCACACGGGATGTTCAAAAAGATGCGGCCGCGCTTTCTCGCCATACCCAGCATAAATTCTTTCCCTTCCTTTGCTCTCTCCCTCTTTTTTCTTCCTCTCGGTCTTTCTCCCCTGCTGCGTACAGGAGTCAGTCTGACTTTTGATCCTGACATCTGCGTCTTGCAGGAATGTCTGTGTGCTCTCTCTGCCCTCTGATGTAGCTCCAGGAACTAATGGAATGTGAAAGAGACAGACGGGCTTCTCGTCTGAAAAACACTGCCCTCTCTCCGCACACGTGTGCACATACGTGTGTGTGTGTGTGTGTGTCTGAGTTGAGAGGGCACTCTGGGCTTCCACACATATCTACTGTCTGCTCCCATCCGACCATTTCCGCAGCGTCCCCCATATAAAATGAAGTGAAATGAAAAAGGGTGAGACAGGGAATGGGGAGGGGAGGGGAAGGAGGGGGGGGTGAGCAAATGATAAACGAGTTGAGCACCTCAATTTATGATTTTGCACATGGCAATAATGGAGCGTGGTTTTAGATCAGCTAACCTTTGAGCTGTAGTGTACGGGTTAATCCCACAACTCTTTCACTTTCTCTCACTCTCCCTCATTCTGCGGAGAGAGTCTGAAGGTCTAAAAGGGTGTTTACAATTCACTAATCTGACTTCAAAACCAGCTTAACTCTGGGAGACATCAAAGGTGCGCGCGTGATGGCCCCACTGATCCCAGTAAGGGGGGGATGTATGATAGACTGGAAACACAGTGAGAAGGGGTGGGGGGAGAAAAGGGAACGAGAGGAAACTAGATATTTCTGAGATCTTGTGATGACTGTCTCACTTGATCCAAAAAAAAAAAGAAAAAAAAACAACTGTTCCAGACTTATGATAAGGCTTAACAATGAAAAGCACTTCAAGAGGATGGCTTGAACTCACAGTCTTGGATCGACTGATTTTGGATCAATTCTTTCAGTGAAATAATCGTTACAACCACATTTGTTCATTAACAAGGTGGGTAATCTTGGTGACACATGTCTCAAAGTCTAGCTACAAATTGTTTGTACCCAGATAATAAATGCCTCCGTCTGGCTTTATCATCTTTATCGAAATCCCTCATGATAAAAAGGGCCGCTAATATATCCGCCTCTGCTTTTCACAAACATATTCATTAAGAATTGATAGCTGGATTTTCAAATACTGTTCCAGGAAGTGGACAGGGAAGGCTTTGTCCTGGTGAGGCGAACTAATGATGAAGAGCTCATTTAGACAAGACTTGCATGAATATCTGCACGGGAGAAAATGCAGGCAAGGTAAAATTAGCCAGTAATAAATGAACACTGTGGAAATACATCTGGCATTAATTGTCATCCAAAGGTCACGGTTCATTAAATTACCATTAAAGAGTTTGACAAAATATATTTGGTGCTCACTGAGGTATGCTGGCTTTGTGGAGTAAAATATATAAATAATTGTAATAACTATAGCTGTGTTTCTAAGACCTATTAATATCAGATGGAGAGGAGAAGCCCATTCTGCAGGGACATTATCAAGGGATTTGCACTATTAACAGATGTATTTTTCCTCCTCCTTGAACACATAGAAATAATGCAAATTATAATAAATTGTCATGTAATGAATAGTGGGGCCAAAAACGAGGACAGCGCGATTTGATGGAGATGAAGTGATTGCAGGCATGTTAGTTATTCCGTATGTGTGCTGAATTCATCTCAGTGCAAAGTTCTTTTGTGATTTCAAGTTTGTCCCACATTTCTATTGAGCTATCAGGGACGGACATGCGAGACTTGCCCCGAGCAAACATCTGCTCACACATGTACACATATGTATGAACATACACAGGCTGACATACATGCCCATGCTGGACCCGCTGGAGCCCGAACACTTATATTAAAGAAAAAAAAAAAAGATAAAAAAAAATGCTAAATGAAAGTGTACAGTAGGCGTACATTTGATTAAGAAAAGGAGGAAAAGAAAAACAGAGGGAGGAGAACGAGAGGAAATGTGTGTGTGTGTATGTGTGCGTGTGTGTGTGTGTGTGTGTTAGGCAGAGCAACATGAGACAGAGAGACTCGGGTGGACAGACACTGATTCCCCCAGGTGCATGTTGGGTAAGTCTTCAATAATATGGAGTGACAAGGAACAGAAGGAGCCGATTTCTCCTCATGTCATATCCTCTTTCTCTTCTCGCTTCCTGCTTCTTGTCAACAGGACTTTAAACTGGTGTTTGTTAAATTGGATGTCAGGGTCAACAGAGGACTTTGTTACATCGAATGCTTGTCTGTTTGTGTGCATGTGTTAGCTTGCGTGTGCGTGAATGCGCACGCGTGGGTGTGTGTGCATGTTCAATGCCATCGTTTAGATGTGGTAACATGTTGTCTCTTGGTATTAGAGGGTCTGGGTCAGGGAATAAATGGTGGCTGAAATACCTTAACTTGAGAAATTCCTGAACCCCACTTTTAATATGAAATGTTATTCAATTACAACATGTGCGATTTAAAGACAAAAGCCACCATGACGCTGACTCACTGAGCTTGCAACCACGACACAATCCCCGCTGTATTGAATGGCAAAAAGTGCCCTCGGAGCCTCCCCTGTTCAGCCATGCCACTGTAGCAGGTCTACCCTGCCTTTCCAGGAAGCCTCAGATGAGTAGGAAAGCCCCTGGACATCTCCGCTAATCACTCATCCCTAAACAAGCACTTTCTAAATGACCTTAGAGAGAAAGAAACAAGAGACAGACAAACCGCGCAGCCAAACAAGGCCCCCAGGCCTCTAAACAATTTAAATCCCAATTAGATTTTTCAGATACTCTCAAGAGGTAAGTGTGCGCCCGTATATGTTTGTGTGTGCTTGTGTGCGTATGTCTGCGTGCACCACTGTGGACTGTCAGACAACCAGCTCCTCCGTATACAATGACAAAGGTCATTCCCTGTCTCAGTCGGTGCATGTTATTGTTCCGATTAGTGTGTGTGATTTTGTTTTGACTGTTATTGTTACAATCGTAGAAGCAGCTGACCTTTGACTTAAAAAGTAGAGGATCACATTATTGTCATTGTCAGAGGGTTTTCAAAAATTCTCATCATGCTATAGCAGGTCAATACTGACGATAGAAGAAAATACACAGGTAATAAAAATTTACTTTCTAAAAGCAGTCAGACTAATCAGGTCAAAGGTTTTGCACACACACACACACACACACACAATTGTCTATAATGTGTACACATATAACATGGTAAAACAGGCAAACTCATCGTCATTTTTTCTTTCCACCTGTACCTCCTTGATACACACATTGACACTTCACAGCCGTGAGCTCCCATCACTCAAAAAATACTAAATTACCTTGTGTTTTCCAGGAATTCATTTACATGTAGAGAGTTAGAGGATGTGAGGTATTCTGTGTTTTCAGTTCAACTCAGTCCCTCAGATCTATTTACTGTGAAATGATATGATCTGTCTTCATATCCAGGGAATTACATCCAAAACAAAATAGATGAAGATTTCTCAAGTCCGTCTTACATTTCATGGCATTTCATGTGTTTTGATTCTGAATAAAAATAAGCAATAGGAAATTTCCACATTGTACACAACGATGTTTCAGATTGTTTATCATATTCTCATGTGGTTCATCAACAGCCACATGAAAAATAATCATTTGGCCTATTATGGCCTTTCGATGGCCACATAAACAAAAGCACAAACATTCACTGACAAATACACACCAGATGGCCACCCCCCTCCCCCCGCTTCCCCTCTTACATTAGGGTCCCCGTGGCAACAGGTCAAGACAGGTCCCACCTGAATGGGGCATTTCTGGTTCACAGGTGAGCCCTCTCTCTTCCTTTGCTTCTCCTTTTCTTTATAGTCATGTCCCACGTTTCAAATGAGAGCAGGTCAGCATGTGCCGGGTTACTTCTGCAGGCCAGATGGGATCCAATGGAGACTGCATTCGGTGGTTGACCCACCTGATGTAACCATAATGCGGCTAGAGATGCCTTTTCCTATCCTTTTGATAACAACGGCAGAGAGGTGAACGCACGCTGGTGCACACAAATGCACGCATGCACACATAAAGCCTCCAATTCATACTGATGATAAAGTGTTAATACTGTGTAATGGAAGCCACACATATATTTAGTGGAGCACTGACCTTTGTCATCAACTGCAGCAGGACTGAATGAGGTTTTAGTCAGTCTTGTGCTCCTGCCTCATTCCTCCCCACGCCTCTAGGTGGCAGTATTGTCATATCAACCTCTTAAAGCTATGTCTGCTTAAGCTCACACAACTCCACAAAAAAAAAATCTCTATCCACAGTAGAATACTATAACCGCAGCTAAAAGCTGATCATCTACCTCTCTCTCAATACATAACAAAATATTCAGTAGCACATAAAATATTCTATGTCCCAGACGTTGCCATGGGGCTGTTCTGTGTGCATTTCATCCTGCAAAAAAGCTTACATTGTTATATAAACCTATATTTACACAAAACCCACAGCTTAACAACTATCAGTTTGTACATTAATAGGAAAGCATCTCTTTAACAGAGTTATAGATATGTGTCACCCGTCAAAGTGACATCAACAAGTCACCTTGTGCAATAAATAAAAAAAAAACCATTGCATTTCCTTTCATTAAATCTGTCTAATGTGAAAAAAAATATTTGTTCTGTGCAGCAGTGACTGTACATGACACAAAGGTGATGTCATCTAATAAAAGCAGCATCATCACAGCTATGAAATCATCTACTCTGAGGTATTTTTGTGTGTGCGCATCCGTCTTATGCTATATTGAGGAAGGTGTGTTGGTCTGAGGTTGGTGGGAGCTTTGCGTGCAGAGCAGCACTTGTTCCCGACACAGAGAGTGAGCTAGAAAAAGAGGCAATAACAGCCGTATGATGTGTACAAGTGCAAACACACAATTAGACTCATTATTGTATCCTGGAGATGAGAGAAGTGCAAACGTGGGCACTCCCCTGCTGTGACTTGGCACCCTTTGGAGACAGTGAATCATGTACACATGTACACATTTCCCACAACAATACACCAGAAGCACTTCAAACAGCCTGCCCCTTTCATACGCTCTTCAGCCAGCCAAGCACACAGTTTAAATTTGTCAGTCACTGGCAATTGGTATTCAGGTATCTGGCCAACTCACCGCTTCACATGCGTACACGTTTCTCAACTGCAGGCCCGTTTTCCAGTCCTGGGTTTGGGACAATGTGAAGTGAGCAGCGAATCCTGCATCAGCTGTTACGAGTCCTTAATACACTCTGGTTTTCATTCTCCAAAAATGTCTTTCTCCATGTTTACAGGTCACAATAAGACAGTGGAGGGAACTGGGCTCAAACTAATAGCCACCTTTAATACTGTAGTTTGGGTATTTATACACACGGGCTGCAAGACGCCTCCTTGTGCCCTTGCTTTTCCCTCCTTCCTTGGCTGCAGGAACGTGGGTGCACCTGGACTCCCCAGCAGAGTGCCGGTCTGACAGCTAGCACTGCACTATGTCACGGTGTGCACTGATTGTCTTATCTGCCCATTTATCACAGTTGAATTGGAACCAGCCTTGCCTGAAACCTGCTTTCAGACTTTGTTCGGGTGACTTGGGATGCATGATGCTGCAATTGTTGAGCTCTCGGAAATGGGGGTTCCATTGCAAATGTATTCAGGGTTATTCTAACATACCGAGATACATCATGTGCTTCATACTGTATTTCACTGGCCTGAGATAATAATTACAATTAGCCTGCCACTAAGGCATGGTAGGGGGAACTGTTACACATTAGCACTGCCTGCACAGTGTCTTTCACCCATGCTCTTTCAGGCTGGACTGACACAAAATTACTTCCCAACAAGTGAAAGTTTCTCCCGCTTCAAATTGCCCAAAACAGGATCTTCCTGATTGTAAAAAATGCATCAGCGTGACTGGCTCCATGAGGCCGTCCGCACAAGCTGTTTGCACACAAACCAGTGCTGATGTCTTCTGTCAGCCCTCATTTTGGTAAACACTGATGTCTTCGTGAGGAAAGGGAGTGACAGGTGCATGATTGAGGTACTTAAAAGCAGACACTCTCAGCGACTCCCCTCCTCTCTCCTGATCTCCCAGGGTTGCTGTGATTCTCTTCGTGAATTTCCTTCCTGACATTATATGCATCAGCTCTCTTTCATCTCCAGCCACATTTTTTTTATTTATTTATTTTTTTTGGTGGTCGTGCTTAATTGATGCAACGCACCTTTCGCAAAGCTTTACCGCTAATTGTGAGATGGTCTCAACAGATCGTAATAATCACCTCATTATCATTCACAGAGGCAGAATTTTCCCACTTCTTCATTAAAAGGAGGAGTATCACTTCTTAGATATCCGGGACGGACTTGTTTGATTTTGGCAGGCAGGCTCTGGCTTCACACGGACTTCGCCACCTTTTCAAAGACTTTGCTTTACGAAGAGGTCCGCTTAAACGAGATCTGTAAAAGATAAACATTAAATATGCATCCAGATCTTCTGCTTGGGCGAGTGGACTGAATCTGTATGAATGGCTAATGTGTTGCTGTGACGGCAAGCAACTAGATTGATCACTCATTACGATATCTGCTCCATTGGCCATTAACACCCGCAAGGAGCCTAACCATGGGCCCCATCACACACCAGGGTTAAATTGAGAGTGAAGAAGTGAAGTGTGCTTGGGTGTATGTGTGTGTGCGTGTGTGAGGGGTGGGGCATGTAGGAAGAAGGGTTTCTGCATGATCCAAATATGGTCAGCGATTGGCTGAAAGCTGCAGTGACAGTGTAGGTGAGTGGGTTCAGGTGTCCTGGTATAGATAAAGTGCGCAATACATCTCTATAGTTTCTCACCAGGGACACTGTCCTCTGTATTTATCACACTCACTAAGCACATTAGGCCACAATGCTGCAGATAAAAGCACAACCATTTACCCAGATGGCTCTTCAATGGGGGAAAATCATATGTGTGATAATGTTAGACGTGGACTTCAAACTCTAGCAGCCAGAGCTCACACGTGGCCTGCCCGAGACTCTCCCTCCTGGTGGCCTTCTCACCGCTGAATCTGAGAGCAAGAAAGAACAACACATGTAAATTTAAGAGCGAGTCAAGAGGCTCACCACACCCACCGCTGCAGGGATGTTGTCAAAAGAGCAAAATTTAATAAACCTGTCCATGACACCCACACACACGCTTTCTTTCTCTCCGTGTCTCTTGTGTTTTCTTCTCCTCTCTATCGCGGACACACACACACACACACACACACACACACACACACACACACACACACACACACACACACACACACACACAC
>JBAJHX010000001.1:21979442-21989845 GCA_037176925.1 Amniataba percoides
ACACACACACACACACACACACACACACACACACACACACACACACACACACACACACACACACACACACACCTGCCTAAGTGAAGGATTTACTTGTATTACACACAGCACATTGAACATGCCAATCACCCAACGGTGCAGCTGTCTGAGTGTTGTCTGTGAGCTGTCTGCATTCCTTTAGAAATTAACCGTGCACCTCAAATACTCTCAGACACGCAGCTTTAAACGCTGTGGTGGGGACAGATGTCGTGACAACCTGTTCCATCACTTACATGTCAGAATTGCTCACATAGTTTTGAATTACCATAAGTGAATAACTAATGTTGACCATTAAAAAAAGATATTAAATTTATACTTTAATGATTCATTCAGCACACGAATAAACGACGAGCTGCTCTGCTACTGTGTAGTCTCACACCCCCTCACCATGCTTTAATACCAAGATTAATTTCAAGATGTCATGCCTTTTAAGCTTAGTTAAACCTTACAGTGACAGACAACTGTTGTAATTTCTGTTTCTGAACCACAGCTGACAAAAGAGGTTTTGTAAACCCCCGGGTGTAGAAAGTAAAAAAGAAACAAGACTCATCATAATGTAATCCAAATAGTCCATTATGTCTAGTCGTTGTTTTTACATGAAAATATTTGTAGTGTCTCATTTAGTCTCAAATACTATCTTACATTTGTCATATTCAAATTTTGATGGGTCTTTCTCCCACAGGCACATCGCAGACTATTTCTCCCAATGGAGCAGTTTGAAACCCAACTGTGGTCGCTTTGAGGCGGTGTGTTTTCTACGGAGATGTCGGAGATGCTGGTGTTGACATAAAGCCTGTTTACTCCACTGTGCTCCCTCTGTAAAGATTCTGTCCACAGAGACCTCATACGGGGTGAGGGGACCCCTATTCATCTCCTCCCAAATGGGATAGCATCCTCCAGGGGAGAGGGGTGACACAGTCCCTGCCAAGGCGATGGGGAAGTCCTTCTGCTGATAATAGCAGTCGACGGGGGGAACAACCTCAGCAGGCACCGGGCCAGACAACTGTCAATCAAAGCACCTCTCCTCTTTTTTCCACTTTTGGTTGCCGCTGCCCCTCGTCTCCATGCATCTCTCTTTCTTCCATCTCGACTCCTCTCCTTCACAGTGTGCACACTTCAGAAAGCCCTGGTTCAGATCTCCAGCCTGGAAATCCTCACAGGGAGCATAATGGGCACAGTGCTCCGACAAGGATCGACCGGATGAAGACGAACATCAATTACAGATGTGTAACTGTAAATAATAAGGCATTTTAATGGGTCAGCTAATTGCGCATCAGCAACAACAACAGCCACAAAAATATAGAAATCAAACATCAGAACATTCTGTCCAACTATTTTCGCTCTCGTCCCTCAGTGCATTAGATAACAAATAACAATCAACAATTGTGGATCCCTTTTACCTAATTAGTAATTACCACAATGATAATTACATGACTGTGCAATGGCATGAAACAAATTGTTATGAGAATAAAGTGCATTCCCCTCCCAATTTGTTTAATTTGTAACTTTGAGTCTAAATCATCCATCCATCAATTCTAAAAAACAAAAACAAAATAAGCTGCACGGAAGAAAGAAGAGCAGGGAATTAACAGGAAACTCTGTGACTGATGTTTTGAACAATAAATTAATGCAAGTGCCCATCAGACCTGCAGATTCATGGGAGAAACCAGTCACAATAATGTTTCCTGTTGCAGAAAAAGCTGCATAACTTTTGCAGCCTTAAAGCAAAACCTGAGAAAGAGAACTTCTTTTCTCTACTTTCGTCAGAGATGCAGGTTTCTAAAAATGAGGTGCAACAGGTTCAAGTCTTCATTTATTCAGTGGGTATTAAGTGCACCCCAGCAATGTTCTTAGTGTTGAGGTTGTGGTTTTCTTTATCATAGGTACTATTCATTGTATCATGTGTTGCATATGTGAACTGTGATAAGTCTTGTAAAGTCGTTTTTATTATGTGGCAATTTATGGGAAAAGTGTTAAAGTAAGTAAATAGTGCCTCTCCAAAGTCATTGTAACAAACCAATATAAGTCTTCTTTTTCTGAAAAAAACTAAACAAAAACCACAACATAAAAGAATTTGAACATTAAGTATGAACTGCAGGTAAGAGCATCAACTCATTTTAGATGGCATCAGATTGAAAGGTCCCTGTCAGATATTTTGTGATTTTGGATGTCGAATGGTTTGTTTGTCTCCCAGTGAAATAATGTCCAGGAACACTTTATAGCACACATACACAGCCTCCTATTGAGAGTATTCTGGTTAAACAGCTTTATTCTGCTCCATGCTTCAAACAGAATTTACTGTCGGGTCAATTAAGGTGTGATGGTGATCAAGACTGAGTTGGTGCCATAGATTCAATTCCTGCCACTGATGAGAACTATATTGCCTTACCTCAAAATGTTCTATGTTTGATAGAAATTACTACTATAAAACATTATATTTGCTTGTATTGTCACCAAGGCTTGTTGACTTGCTCTGAATGTGTCTGAGCGATGGACCGGGAAGGAAAACATTTGCTTATTGATAAAAGCAGAACTGTCACCACGGCCAAGTAAAAGTGGGAGAGGTAACGCCATTCTGTTGCTGCGAGCCGTCTATTAATGAGACATCACTCCATCAGGCGTGGTCTGTTATGACAACTACCAGAGGCATTTTTGTGTGTGTATTTGGAGACTCATGGCCTAAAGCACTGAACACTGAATAATGCAAATTTCTAGGATATTTTTTTTAAATAGTAAGACAGTACATCTGTCATGATGGGCCATGAAAATATTAATTCAAGGCAAGAGACAAGAATAATTACCACACTCTCGTGACAGATGACACAATCACTGAGAAGATTGCATGTTCTGTACAATGTTATCAACCTTTGAATGTAATGGAAAAATAAAATATCAAGTGCTGTTCAGCAGTGTGGACAGTCTCTGTACAATTGCTTGAGAGCATCGCCTTGAGTATTAATATTGTATGTTATATGTAAATTTGAATTATTTTTTGGCATTAGTTAGGATACAATTTAGTTATTTGACCACATTAATTTCATTGAAAGAAAACATTAAATGTTGGGCTAATATACATTAAACAGCTACACGTGTCTACTAGGCTTGCGTGAGTTGCCTGCTGTGCATTATTGAATCATAAGTCTTATCGAGGTGGATCATCCACTTCTTTTTCAAGCTTTTTACATTTACAGGTCACTGTGTGTGCGTGTGTCTTAACCAGCTGTATGTATAGCAGGTATTTGCGTGTCTAAGAGTGGTATGGTATAAAAAGAAACCCCAGGACTCATAAAATATCCAACACAGCCCATCTTGCAGATTTTCCGATTGGAAACATTGGCACACACACATTCAACATGCACCCACACACACCAGTACACTATCATATCTATAAGCAGTAGCTTTCGGAAATGGTCCTTTAAACTGTTTAACTCAGATGCACAGCGTGATCGTTTAATCTGTCTTTTCTCTCCGTGTTATGAAATGGTTCATGTCATCAATCTATGGTACATCTACTACAACATATTACTGCAGAGAGTAATGTAAATTACTAATTCTGTCAACTTCTATAGAGACTCAGATGAACTATGAGTTATTTACCATGTTTTTGTGTTATCGATTTAGAGACCTGGGTTTCAGAGGAGTACATTTGACTAAAGCAAGTTTTTGTGTGGTTCATCCCACAGTTTTTATATGAATATGCCCTCAAGATTTCCTACATCATTATCACATCATCATATCACATATCAGTGTTTGCTTGGAAATTCAGTGACATGATATCACAGTATTTTGAATGTAAGACTATAGTATGTATAATTGTATTCCCCAATATTACATTTAATAGGAATATTGTACATTTTCTAGAGAATCATCATCTAACATAATCTAACTGATGCTCATAGCAAAGAACTGTGTTCCACTTTTATTCATAAACACTTATTGTACATCGGGTATTCACTCAGTTTCAATTACAATTTGTTGGAGATGATTCATTTTGACAGCAAATGTTTGCAGCAGATAATTCAGTGTGATCATCATGACACAACTTAAAGTCAATTGACGGTAATATCGAACTACTTCAAAGTCCTGTGCATAGTTTCTTATCTTCTAATATATGCTCTTTGGAGTTTAAGTGTCTCCTTCACTTCTCTCTCTCTCTCCCTCCAGTCCAGAGGCTCCGCATATCTGCAGACCCGTCCGCTCTCTCTCACAGCATTTCAGCTGACATCACCAAGAACTCACTTTACCAGTCTAGCAAAGTGCCTCTCATAAACAGAATGAACACACCATTCTCTCTTACACAATGGATTTCCCCGAACTCACCAAACTCTCATAATGGCTGAGTCTCTCAATCCATGGCTATGGTTGATGTTTGGCTTGCACTGTTGCTGATATTGCCCCCTCCTCCTGCTCTCTCCTTTCAAGTCCACCCATTTGACAAAGTGAAAACAGCAACAAAAACACAAACAAAAACCTCCCCCGAGCTCAGGCACGCACAGCCAAACCTGACATTCTAATTAGTTTTAAAAGTAATTGCTCGAAATGATTAGTTGAGTTGGGCCACTTTCCCCTGTTACCTCTGAATTGGAAATATAATTGCGGCGGACAGTAATTGGCCGGCCATAGACTGTTGGTTATTGTAGTCTGTTGTGGCCGGCTGCATCATTACCAAGGCTTGGACGCGGTTCAGCTTTTGAACTACAGTGACCGATGAGGAACACAAACACACACGCACGCAATGCTCTGCTTCCCCATGCCAGCTCTCCATCACCACTCGGGCCCATGCCCCGCTCCAAGGATCTAAGTTGTTTTTCATCCTGACCTCTCTTTTTTCCCCCCATCCTTTCTCTTCTTTCTTTTCTTTGCCCCTGCCCTCTTCTACCTTAGGGGCAAATGGGCCGCTTGTTGGGAGAAAGGGAAGCTGTGAGCTCTAATCCCGGAGAAGGAAATCTTCAGCTTGCAGTTAGAAAATGGGGGAGAAAAGAGGGTGATTAGATGGGAGTAAGAGACGGCACTCGAGTGGAGAGCGCAGAGAGTCAGGATGTAGCTCTTTGAATCATCCGCGTGATACGTACTCACCCATGCCCTTCATGTATGACGATTATCACATCTTTTGTTTAGCACATCTACACGTGTGTCGCTGCCTGCGTTTCTTTGTGTTTGCTCTCTCCGTTATTGCCCGGATCAGTCTGTGTCTGTTTATGTTTGTTGTGCAGAGTTTCCTTTGCTAAATTGTCTGGAAGCCGAACAGCCCCCATCAGTAAACCAGGCAGAAAGGGCCGCGTATCCTGCTACAGGATCCAGGACATGCCAGGGGGACCGCATACACACAGGCGCCCGCATGCACGCACGCATGCACGCACAGTGTACCTTAATCTCTCTGACTCACAAGCACACACATAGCAACTGACCGACTAATTGACTGCCCATCAGAGAAAAAGACAGACACGGTTAAGTTTGCTATTTGCTGCATTGCTGCTATAGCAGACTTATAATCAAGGTAAGACATTTTTTCTGTGTGTGTGTGTGTGTGTGTCAAATCTGAAAAAAACTTGAGGCAAATGTCTTTTCCAAGAGTGACAAACAAATTTCAAGATAAAGAGACTGAAGAGATGAGGGGGTGAAACCCCGCTCTTTCACTTTCTGCTCCATATCGACCACAGAAAACCCTGCCCAGTGAAAGAGCGCTCCTAACTGCAAATGTGTATCTGCCAATTATTCTCTCCCTCTCTCTGTTAAGCAAAAGGGGGATATAGGTCAGCCCTGTCAGACTAAGGCTTCTGTCATTCCCCTCCTCCCCGCTGCCCCCTCTATGCATCACTCCTTGCCTGAGGATAGAGGTCCCATAGCTTTCCATTAGGACCCTCTGTGAGTGTACTGTATCTACAGCAGAGGCCTCACCACCCCGTGCACACATAATCCCACCCACCCGCACCATTAGTGGGAAGAAGCACTAATAGTGTTGACTGCCTTTAGGGGGGAAAAACACCAAGGCCAAGAGCAGGCTAATGTTCCTCAGCTTCACTGTCCTATTGACTTGCACTCGCACAATGTATTAATCCCAACTAATATAGATAAGAGTTACTTTTGGTGTTTTTCTAAGTTCCTAGTCTCACTTCTTTAATGAAATCCAGCAAAAGTTAAGTTTTGCCTCCTAAGAAGTCTTTGTTTGGGGTTGTTTTTTTTCACTCTCTCTCCATTTTCCTCTTTGATTAGCGGACTGTGAGTATTGACAGCCTGGTGTGTGTGATCATCACAACAAACTGACAGTAGGGAGCTCGATAGCCGTCCTACCCAGCCTCCAATACCATCTGTCTAGTATGGATCTCTGGAGGTTGACGCCTGTTGGCTTGGGAGATGTACACACCACAAGCCTCAAGGGCTGGCAGAACAGAGTTGGAGGAGGTGTATCTGCCCCAATTGAAGCTGTTCAGTCATCTTCACACACAGAACAGGGGCTGGGAGAGTCTCCCCACTCTTTCCCATGCTCTCTCTCTCTCTCTCTCTCACACACACAGATACACACACACACGAGAGTGAGAGTGATCAAACGCGACTGTGATGTCTTAATTAAGAAGTACTAACAGGCTTGATTAAAAGGAGAGAATGAAAGGATCCATCAATGAAAGGAGCAATTCCCTTATCAGCTAACCGCAACACAAGTGGATGGGAGAGGAGGCAGCGCAAAAAGAAAAAAGCGAGGGAAGGAAAGAGGATGCATCGACAGAACAGGAATATGCAAAGAGGGGAGGAGGAAGTGAAACATGATTTAATTTGTGCGGCAGTGACTGATATGGCTTCAACTTAGTTAAAGTAGCTGACAAGGAAAAGTTTAGTTTGATAAAGGCTGCATAAGTGTCATTAGTGACCTCCTGCTGGTGGCGTGTATGGAGAGGTTTTTGTTTGCAGACAGCACTAAGCGAGGCATTTGGCTGTCACAGTAATGCTGCAGCGTCTGACCCAAGTTTACTTTTGGGTCACGTTCTCGAGCATGGATATGAAAACACACAAACCAGGCCATTACCAGTGACGGGCGGCTCTCTTACTCTCTTTACCCATACCTCCTGCTCTCCTCTTTCACGTGTCTCTGCACTTTTAAAGGAGTCAATTAACCTGAAAGGAACTAAGGAATCACGCAAACAGATACTGCCCGTCTTCCCCGTCTCTGTCCCATATTCATCCGCTCTCCTCTCCAGCTCCCTCTTGTCCCTCCGGGCCCCCTCCAGTTGTTTTTCGCCTTCCTTTAGCTTAACTCCTTTATTTTGTTGGTGCAATGATTTTAAGAAAAACAGCGGCAAGGAAAAGTGTGAAGACCCGGTGTTGAGTTAAATAATAATGGTCACAACAGCAGCAGCAATAAACACCATCATCATCATCATCATCATCATCATCCTTTCAAAGCAATGCACTGATGACAGGAAATTCTGCTGCACGTTATCAAACCTGCTATTAAAACTATTCAAATCTTCTCTGAATGTCCCAGTTGCTCAGAAAAGATTTGATGATTCTTTCACAAAAATCTGGCAACTCAACATCTTTGACTTGTTGCTGTGACTCCACGTAAACATATGAAAACAAGCCAAAGACAATAAACCTACAGCCACTGTTCATTAACTTCATAATGAGCACTTTATCGGGGTAATTTGCTGTGCTAATTTAGTCACTTTATGCAATAGGATGATTACAGTAGTTTAGGGAAACCCTTGTCTTTAACGGCTCATACACACGCTGTGGCAGAGCAGCAACGAAATGACTGGCTTGCCGAGTTGGACGCCAAGTGAGTCACAAATGCTATTAAACTACAACAGGATTTATGGCCAAATGAAAAGTGAAGAGGTGCCAAACCCAAGAAAACTGACCCTTGCCACTGATAATGATTGTTCAAATGAAAGACAGCAATAAAAAATAAAAAAACCTTTCTGGAATCATAAATTACATTACACATTACATCTATTTATAGGTCTCGGAGTACTTCTGCCTATATGAAAAAAGAGTTTAAATCTCAGAATGAGTGTGTAATGTCTGATAAATTGCCTCAAGTGACATCACTCAGTTCAGTGTCAGTTGGACCAGAAGTTTGAAAATGGTGTAAACATAAAGAGAAGTAGCAGCGTGCAGCTACATTACCCGATAGTAGCACAAAACATCTGAACCTCTGACTGAATAGTCTGCAGTTGAATTGTATTGTGGGTAATGTAGGCATCAGCTTTTTGATGCTTTCCATCGTGAGCGTGACAATATTACATCAGTGCAATTCAAAGTCAATTGAGTGCTCTTTTAAAGGTTTTGCAACTGACTTGGCACAAACAAGCAATCAGCAAGCTGAATAATTTGCTTTTCACTTTGTCATTCATTTACATTACCTATTAAAAATGCTAAAATATTTCATTCCCAATCATACAGAAAATTGAATCTGGGTTTCATTTGGCAGAGTGATTACCCATATTTACTAACTCTAAGTAGCTGTTATAAATCTTCATGCTCATATGAAATCAGATTATGTATTTCACATACAGGGCTGAATACTGGGGGAACATTATGACAATACACTCTGGCTCTCTCTCCTCTAACAGAGGCAGCAGACACACCTCAGCCCTGCTGACAGCCCACAGCCTGACTCTGTGGTGCTGCAGAGCTCAGCACAGCTGTCTGTTGTCCGTTTCTTCCGATCTCTATCTCTTCCTGCCTCACTCATAGCTTTGTGCCCACTCAGCATGACAATGATATACACCTCTGCGCGGTCATCTCTTTGAAACTCCCCTGTCACCGGACACAACTCAAAAGTATGACAGCAAAAAGCAACATAGAGGATGTTTCTGGATACCTCAAGGAATACGCAGCTCAAATTTAGGTCCTACATTAGGAAAGCCATAATTGTGACAAACACTTAAGGGTGCATTACATGTGATGTAGTGTGAATCCACAATCTTAAGCTTTAACCTTGTTAACATTATTCAAATCACAAAGGTTGTTCATCAGCCATGGCCTGGCTTACATCAGCATACAGTGAGAGCTCCCTCTATGGGGCAGTATCTTTAAAGGGACATGCTAAGATTACTTGTGTCAGCATTTCAGCCGAACACTGGCACCGTGTTGACACGCAGCAGATGAATATTAAACCTTGAGAAACAAAGATGTGCTTGAAGCAAAACCCTGCATAAATATTTTTCATATGCACACGTACACACACATACACACACACAATCTTGAGCGTCCCTCCCAGCAGGCACAATCACACTCAGGCAGATAATTCAGTGTCACAGGGAGCCTTGTCGCTGACCCTCTGGCCCCCTCCAGACAGAGGAAGCAGCTGGACAGGGACCCACGGCTGCCTGGAACTCGCTTCCCCTGGGGAGCTCTAAGGAGAGGAGTCCCTCTCTGCCTCGGAGAATGACCAGCTGAGCTTCCTCGGCTCAGTATGTGAATGTGCTGTTATGTCCCTGCGTCCAAGGAACGTCTGAGCAAGATGAGCATGCCTTTGAAATGTGCAGCAGTGCCGGGCGTTTTTGTTGGCGTCAGCAGGCTGATGGAAAAATAAGATATCACGACCAGTTTACTTTTACCCTGTGGTCGGATCTCTGTAAAGTTGCTGCAATCACTGAATCGCTATGCACTGTGTAGGCTGTGTGGTGACAGAGAACGTGTTTTTTCCCGTGTGTCTGAATATTGCCTGATGTTCAGAGGTAAAAATTGTATCACAAGCTTCAGTTTTCTTCAGATTCTGGATGTTATTATATTGAATAAAACATGGATGTGCAGCTTATGTCTTTTTAACTCTCCACACTACCACATTATTTCTCCTATGGGAACCTCATTAAACTTCTTTATGAAAAGGAAGTCAGACATCTTGAGCAGTAGTTGTGTTTACTTTTTTTTTTTTTATTGTGTTTACAGAAAGTAGGTTTACATGATGTTTGGTTACTACAAAAAAATCTGACAATAATGCTAATACTGAGTCTGAGATCTGGTTCTGCAAACACACACGCAGACACACAAATGAATACACACACAATGTATTCAGTGGTGAGTGAGGCCCTTACTAAGTGCTTATTAATATTGTATGGTTAAATGGGGAATGTTAACATTTTTTCAATTGCCTTGGCAGCCTAATGAAATATTAAACAATAAGAGAGCTTTTGTTTTACCATTATACTAAGAAAGGGTAAACATGAAATTAATAACATCTTTTACTAAGAGATTGAGACATGTCTTTGCTGAGGTCAGTTTGTAGATTTAGACAGAAATCCCTGTTTGAAGCACATAAAGTACAAACATTCTGCACACATGAGGTTTATGAGCAAATAAATGAAACAGTTACAGTAAACCACAGGTTGCTGTGCAAATATATGTACAGGCAAGTATGATGT
>JBAJHX010000001.1:21991713-22002245 GCA_037176925.1 Amniataba percoides
AGAGAGAGAGAGAGAGAGGGAGCTAGAGAGGGCTAAGCTGCGGCTAGCAGCAGTGTCCAAGGGTCTCCACCGCGGTCCGACCTGCCAGTGGGGCGGTCATCCAAGCGGGCTCTAATTCACAGTGACACCAATTATGATTAATCTCATCACTTTAGGAGAGTAGGCTTGTCAAGGCCCTAATTAAGTGCGCTGTCCCCCCTATATGTGCAGACAGGATCAACAACACATTATATTGTCATAATGGGCATCACAATCCACGAGTCTATTTTTGTGTTGCCTAACTTTTTAACGGCAAAAGTCCTCTGGAGGAAAGAGAATAACATGAAGAATAAAGAAACACAATATTATCCACACTGAGGTGACGTCACGTCTTCGCCCAGCGCTGGCGGTCTCTTATTCCTGTCACCCGGCTCTCTGATTAGAGTCTTCAGTCCTACTGTGAGATGCTGCGTTTTGTTTCATATTCGATAATTGAGACAGATGATGTGACATAATCACGAGCCAGTGACATGTTGACCTAACACGAGGTAAACAACTCACTGAATAACGACGACACAAATGAATATCATTAAAGGAGTCATCTGAGAACCATATGTCAGCATGCTGGATTCCCACCATTACACCTCATTAACATGGTAACATATGCTGGCTCCCAAGCACAGGAAAAAGAAACACCACCGTTTGTCATCTGCCAAACCAGAACCCCCTGTTTCTCCTCATCCTCTACTTAAGAAATAAAATGGCACCATCTTCATTGTGCTCATCCGAAAGATGTAAAGGTTTCATTAAAAAACGTCACTGTACAGAATCCGGTAAAACCACAGGACACACAAACTTAATTTCTTGAACAGGATGAAGCTCTTCATCGCTGCTCTTAATACCACCTCTGTGCCGCTGAGGATCCAGCAGAGTAAAATCACTATGAAAACCAATCAACCCGATTGACAACGTCAAAAGTGAGCACTTTCCCCGTAAAACTGATGACCTCATAGAGAAACCCAAACCAGAGTAAAGACAAAAGTACTTTAAGGATCAAACAGGCAGTATTTCAGAAAAGTGTGAGGTGAAGAGTTCTGAAATTTGACCTGCCATACTGTGGCCAGAGTGAGGATGAAAGCTTATACATATCGCCTTGCAAGTCGCAGGTGTGTGAACAAGAAAAAAAAAAAAACAAAACCCACAGTAAGTCAGAGGCAAAGCTCTGAATTAAAACCAGGCTGATGCAAAGCAGTGGTGTAACCAGATCATGCGCCATCCTTGACTCTGCTTTTCAAACCACGGTCTCAAGTACCTGTAAACAGCCACAAAACCAAGACCCTCACTTTTTCTCAGGTGCTTAATGTTGCGTTTAAAAAAAGTTTCTCTGCAGACACGACGGTGAGGAGGCACCCGAGTCAATCGTCATTGTTCCACATAAACAGTATTGATGTGTGATTTTGACAGCGGGACAGATGAAACAGTCATCGCCACACATTGTTTTCAAACATCCAGGTAGGCCCAGCGTAGAGTGACTTTTATCGGCCCTGCCTGCCGGCTCCGGCGTGATGGACGGCGGAGATTGCACCCGTCCTGCGGTTGTTGGCTGGGTCGACGTTGAGGCATTGTGTACCTGTCAGAGACGTGTCGAGAAGCACTGAAACCGGAGCCTCTCCTCATCACAGAGGCGTGTTGTTTAACAGCTGCGCCATTACAGTGCTCATTATGTTAACATGACTGAGGTGGTGAATTATGTTCAGCTTAAATACATACAGGCTTATAGAGGTCATCTTTCACCATATTACTCTGTCTACCTTTACTGCAAAGAGCAGAATATACAGGGACATTTCATCCGTCTCTCTGTCTCTCTCTCTGTCACCCTCTCTCTCTCTCTCACTCTCGCTCTCTTTGCTATAATATTAGGGATCAAGTGTCATTGTTTTGACACAATAGCTCAGACACAGAAATGATTCCTAAAAGGTGACAGGGCAATTAGTCGGCTGTTGGATCTCTGAGGGTGGAGAGGACCTGCCTGTCTGTCAGAACAAAAAGAAAAAAAAAAGAGGTGATGACAGGGTCTAACACTGCTTCCAAAATTCATCTTTGCAGGTCCACCCATAATGCCTCACACCATCCTAATAGTCGCACA
Source organism: Amniataba percoides (assembly GCA_037176925.1). NCBI lineage: Eukaryota > Metazoa > Chordata > Actinopteri > Centrarchiformes > Terapontidae > Amniataba > Amniataba percoides. The sequence continues at coordinate 21,993,839 of JBAJHX010000001.1, forward strand.
CAAACACATACATCCTCCGGGGGAAAAAAAAAAACTCCCTGAGGGGGGCCAAACATTTATGTGAACAGCGGGTATTTTCTCAGTTACCTCAAATGTTGTCACATAAAGCCAGTGATTTTGCTCCTGGGAGTTAAAAAGATTAACATGGGAAAGCATATATTAAGCTGCATGGTATAAAAGAAACGCTTGGTGACAGTCAGCTCTGTGAAGAACAGAGCAATGGTTATTTCAAGCTCCTCGCTTGCTTTGTTTGTTTGTGCTGACAACTGTAACAATTTAGGGGAGAAAAAAAAGAATTTCTTGCATTTTTCCAAGAAGTAGGCGACGAAAAATGAGACACAAGCTCGCTGGCTTATGCCTATAAATGCAGTCTGAAAGGGGAAAATTGGTCCATCCCGAAAAACAAAGGAAATCATCAACACTCTCAGTATTTCTTTTTCTCTCTCCATCTCTATTTCCCTGCTGCATAATGAGCCATTCTCCTGCCATCCACCAGATACCAAAAAGAAAATCCAGGTACTTGTTGTGCAAGTGAGCAAAGAATTTCGTGTCCTTGTGTTGGAGGTTTGTAAATATCACTTTCAGGTCTGTGTTATTTTACCATGCTTGAAAAATAAGAAATTGATCAGGTACAGATTCATAACAGAATGAACAAGTAACCAGCTATTAAATCATTTGGTCTGTTAAATGCCACGGTGTCAGGAATCACCAGTATTTCAGTATTTCAGCAGTGAGTGTGACAGAAAACCAAAGCAGTGCAAAATCAAAAACATCTTTCAACAAATTATAAAATACAGCTAAAATGATTCTAGTTATTTAGTATAGTATAGTATAGTATAGTATAGTATAGTATAGTATAGTATTTAACATAACCTGCCTTTATTATGATAATCAAATCATTGTTGTAGTTGGTTAATCAAGCAAGTGTCAAACACCCCTTGTTTCCAGATTCTCAAATGTTGAGAGTTGTTGCTTTCCTTTGATGTATATTACCGCAAAAGTGGGTTTTCTTTCTGTCTGTTTGTCATCTAAAAGACTAAATGATGATCAGTTATCACCAATTATTACTAACCCCCAAAAGATCAGTTGATAATGAAAAAAGTGTTAACCACACCTCCATTCTCCACAAAAACACCACATTCATTAAGTGAGCAGAGGCCCTTGTGCTAAATGATACAACACACACTATTGTATTGTCACACCATTACTTATTTAACAAGGCGGCTAAGGTTTATGAGGATCACATTCAATCACCACTTTAAAACCAGTCTGATCAGAATGAATGAATGAACTGACAGTTTTCAAGAGAGAGCTGAAACATGCTCCAAAGTGAAGGAGCATCTAAAATGAAGACTGAAGACAATTAGCTGTACTCTAAACTTCATGGCCTAACCGAAACGTTGCAGCTGTCCACCTACTGGCAAGTTTAAAAATGACACAAACCGAAAAAAATCTGTGACTATATCCTGAGATCCACAACGCAATGATGTCAGCTGTTATAAATTCAGTCCTGTGTATACAGAGGTGAAGCTTGTAGAGGAGGAGGCCTCTTTATTTCCTGTTTGATTTGCTGAATGACACTTACAGGTTTGGCCTTATGCTGTGTTTCGCTGAACTCATTCGACAGTCTGCCCATAGTCTATAAAATACACAAGAAATTCAAAAACATGCAACATAAACGCAACCTTTGCTTTGCAGACGTATGCGTGCACACACACTGACACACACAAAGACACACACACACACACACCTCCGCCCACCCATCAGTCTGTCCATTCGGCTGGCACTAACTCTAACAGGCTTCAGAGAGATTGCAGGCCTGAGCTGTGGGCGTTGGGGAGAGTAGTAATAGAAAAGCAATGACAGTGGTTTCAGCAGCAGAACCCCTGCTCACTCTCTGGTTTTATCACTGTTCTGAGGAAATATAGGTGTTGTCAAAAGCTGATATTTTGACCAATGACACAAAATGGAAGTGTGTGGTCTAAAATGTACACAGCTATGATAGTATATAGACTGCGGTACACACACAAAGAAAAAAAAACTGAGAGACAGTTTTGCATTATGCACAGAGATTCAGCCAAACTATCAAGTGTTTTATTCTAAATGCATCCTTGATTCATTCTCTATTTTTTCTGTATCTTTTTAACCTTTTTTCTTCCAAGGAGACTCTGAGTTGGGGCTGTTGAAGCTGAAACGGTAAAAGTATCACCGGGGATCTTACTTGGTAAAGCAGGTAATCACGGGATGTATATGAAAAGGGAGCGAAAAAGCACTTTCAACAAAAATTACGTCGACATACTCACATATGTGTGTGTCTTGAACACATCCGAAGGGGAACTTGTGCAGACCTTGTCACCCTCCAATCCAATTACCCTTTTACAAATGTTCATATTTGGGTCAAATGGACTCTTTGCAATTATTATATCACCCCTGAAAAAAAAACATAACCTCAGTTACTTACTTACTATTGCATCGTCATTTCTAAGTCCTCTTTTTGTCTTTTGCAAATGAATCGACTGACTGAAACGCACTTTTGTATCCTACAAAGCTGACGACTCATTCGTTCAGAGAAGACGATGTCATGGTTGACAATGGTGGGCTCCATGGATGGACCAGAACACTGAAACAAAACAAGAACAAACCATAATTTCTTTTGCATTTATGGATTTATATAATTTGTTGGAAGAGGATTATCAGTATTTAATTCTACAGTCATTATAATACGAACCACCACAACTTCTCCGATGTATTCGAAGGCACAGTGTGCAATGCAGCCATACTGGATTGTGTAACCCACAAACCCCAAGGCCTTCCCCAGCACGGTGCGGAACATCTCCACCTACAGCACAAAAAACAACCATAGGTTATGGCACAATGTCAATGTGCAAATTTTCCAAAGATACAGTGGTAAGGACATGATTCAGTCTGATCCATTTATGGTAGGCTTGTGTCCTTAACAGAATTTCTTAAAACAAAAGCTGTTTAGGGTCTCTTTTTTCTTTTTTTTTTTTTTCAAAAAAGGTGTGGACAAGGTTGTCACAGTTGGCCTACTGCTAAAATGGCACATTCCCTGGTGTTTCATTCTCGGTGGCTGAACGGCCAGTTCACAGGAGAAAACTGCCCTGAACTTTGATCCCGTGTAGGATGGACCAATCAACACCTTGCGCCCAGGTGACGGACAAACACAGAAGCTGTGACACATCCAGCCGAGCAGCTCGGCACCGTCCACGGCTAGTCCGTGACACGGTGCTGCCTCCACCACCACCACCACAATCATTAGAGCAGTTATCAACTTCTGTCAGCACCATGGAAACACAAAGACACCCCCAGCAAACCCTGCCCGCCCCGCCACGTAAACACACTGTCACAAACACACACAAGCACTGTCCGCGTGTCTTCTGAGCAAACATCCCAGCCACACTCAGGTTATTGACTTTTACTCAAGCTGCAAGCTGCTGGATGGACAGAAGAAAGTAAGTCAATCTTTACACACCATCTTTACACAGTGTGTACGCAGCCTCACCTGCACATGCGCGTGTACGCACACACAAACAGGCTGAAACTGTATGTTTGGAAAAGAACAGATGCAGCTTGGCTTAGAGGTTAGTCTGCACTTCAAACATTTTTAGCTCAGGCCGCTGTCCTGCCACTCCACCACAGGGTAAAGAAATCTTTTCCTCCGTCTCCCCGATTCCTTCTGTCTCTTTCCCTCTTTCTCTCTCCACGTCTTCTCTCCCTCCCAGGGCATTATTAACCAAAGCAAGCAGAGCGGAAACCAAAGCCCCAAATCCTCAGAGCTCTGGGAATGACTTCCCAAAGATGGACACGGATTAGACCCCCAATTTCTCCCTTGCCCCGCCACCTCCACCGCCCCCGCCTCCCCCTTTCTCCCCAGGTCCCCAACAGACCGGGTGTCAGGTGGCTCTCCCAGCCCTGCCAAAGGTGTTACCCCTAATCCCATTACCCCCCTCCACTCTTCTCACACAAACACACACACACCACACAATGCTCCCTCATTCATGCCAACTATATTCCACCTATTAAACCTTCTATCTATTCTTTCATCCCTAGCATGGTTTGTCTCTTTGGCCCGCTCGCCATCGTCTCTGATCCAAAAAAGACCAACTCCATCCCTTTACCTCCCTGTGAGCTGCTACTCCGCTCTTCCCTCTGTTCCCCCGGTCACCCCTGGCAACCTTCTGCTTTTTGCCGCCACTGTGCGTGACAGCGCTCGAGGAGGTGAAAGGGGACATATATGCGCTCAGCACAGGGCCCGAATGAGGTGCCCCTTTCCAGTCGCAGCCTGCTCTGGTCTCTTGTTCCGTTCCACGGGAACTGTAAACTCCCTCCTCCCACAGCTGGTACAATAACACCTCTGGCCGGATAATTCCTCTGTTGGGAAGCAAGTGGTCTAAAGGTTAATGTGAATCTCAGGTCTGCACTAAGGCGACACGCTCAGCTCTATTTGTCTTGCTCTCGGTTTCCTTCACCAGCATCCCCGTCACTGCGGCGGAGGACCGCGCTCTTAGACATGATCTCACATGTGCTCTTCCTTCTGCTAGGCTGGGGATCAGGAATCTTCGCTAGCACTCATTTGCAAAAGCACAGTGGACAGCCTCCCTTACAGCTGCCCTCATATCTCGGTTTCAGCTCCCCCCTCCTCCATTCCAGCGTGCATTCATCATAGGTAGGGATTAAGGGACTTTGCATAACAAGATCACACAGCCAGTGACTGATATCAAGAGAGTCCATATGCAGCCGCCTGGTTTTCTGAGGCACCCTCTGTCATTGATAGTGTGTGCCTGTGTGTGCGCGCATGTGGTGTGAATGTGCACAGACAATAGCATTACCTACGTGTTTCACAGAAAGTGTATATATGAGCGGCAGTGACTCCTTTGGGAGTCAGAATGAGGTGGACATCTACAGAGACCTCTGATTGGATCTCTATTACCTCTAATTCCCCCGAGCAAAGAGTCAGGCTACTCAGACTATCTCTTGCAGTCTAATACCCAGTACATGTGTGTGTGTGTTGGGGAGTACCATTAATTGAATGCTGTATTACAGCTGTAAATTAACACAAAGTCTCCCTGCTAATCCAGGATTACACGCCAAACATGTTCATGGGAAAACAAAGAAAGTCAGTGCAGGCCACTCTGCAGAACCATCTGTGGCCACCGGCCTCCCGCGGTCACAGCGCAGCGCTACAGTGGGGAAAAGAAGGGGATCCCAAATGAATGGCTGCCGATGGAAACACCTCATTGTGTGTTTAACTCTGTGATCCTCTTACTGAGGGAGTCCCGTTCACTCAGGGCAGAGTGATCGCAAGAAGATGAATGGGGAAGAAAAAAAAAACAAAACAAAAACAAATAGGATTTTTTGGGGGGTTTTTGCAATAAGCATAAAGTGCAGCAGTGGTGGGGAAGACTATCAGTGTGTCCACCCAGCTGTCAAAAGCATTTAGAGTGCACAATTTGACACACTGTAAAAAAATCAAACGTGAACGAGGTGTATTTCTGTCATCTGCATTGACATGAATAAAGAGGCTTTCCGAGTGTCGCGATGACAGACACAGCCATGAGAAAATGGAAAGAGTCTCTCAAAAAACTGATGAGCACAGGGAAGTTGCTATTTGATGCCATCAAATGTGGTGCGTTTTCAGGATGAAAATAACAAAACGACCTTGGCGATATTCTGATGTTTAAGAAAATTCTCATATTATCAAGAGTGAAGGCATCAACATGTGATAATTCTTAAAGATTGTAATTTAAAGATAACTTTTGCTAATGACATTACTAATTCTATGAAAATGTACTCAAAATACTCAGCATAAAAATCGTTCTTGTGCTGTTGAATTTAACAAACAGTCAGTAAAATACGTAGAAACAGAAAATATGTAGAAAAAAATTAGTTATATTAGAAAGAAAGTGTCAATACAGCCTGTCAATATTGACACCTTATTAAACACACACTGCTGAAGCCATAAGGAAAAATTCAAAAAGGAATTACTGCTATTGGTCTCAAGAGAATTGAACCTGCCGTTGGTTAATTGATATACATGGCCAGTCTATTAGACCCACAAAGAAAATCTCAGTCCAAACAGCGCATAAGGGCCTTGCAGTGGACTCCTTACACAACTAAATTAGGAAAACATGGGCTGAGAGAGAGCTGGGCAACAGGGGGGCTAAGAGGCTTACAAGCCCCTCGTCAGATATTCTCTCTCTCCCTGAGGATCCCAGATGGAAGGGAGTCTGGAGGAGCAGGCAGCACTGGAGAGGGGACGAATCCCACCTCTGATGTCTTCCTCTGGGCAGCAGAAGGCAGAGGAGGGTGGGGCATTAGTCCTGTTGCGCGAGGCTTGATTTGATCTTAATGTGAGCTATAAAAAGGACGAGGTTGGGCAACCGGGGGTCCGTTTCAACTATCAGTCCAATCTGAGATAATCCCGCTGATTTAGACACTGGCACCTGGCTGGACTGAGAGTGACAGATGTAAAAGTCCCCAGTCAAAGAGTACTATGTCTAGCCCCCAATCTTTTCTAGGCCTGCCTTCTATCAGAGGCTTAATTGAAGCGAATGATCTCCATATTGCTCTTTTCATTGTTGCTAACGGCAACACAGCCGTGAAACAGCTGAGCGAGGTTACTATTTGAGGAGCTGAGGGTTTAAACCTACAATCAATGGGTCAGCCAGAGCAAATAATAGCCAAGTGATATGAATACAACTGCTATGAATTGAAAGGAAGTGTGGGTTGACAGGGTCCCCAGCCAATTACACAGAATGGAAAAATCAGCCACTAAGCCTCATTGTATTGACCACAAGCAAATGCGTGGTGCTGAGACAATTGAGAGATCTTATCTGCTGTTGTATCAGATTTACAAAGGAGTTTGTGTTTTTTGCGCACACCAGCTCACGACAAAGCCCGATATATTTTAACACTCGCTAATGACAGACACCTTCTCATTTTTTTTCCCCACAATTAAGGGGAGAGCGTGTTGTATGCAATGCAAACTGTAAAGTACATTTAGGCAAATGTGTAATTTGTGATATTGGGCTATATAAATAAAAGTGACTTGACTGCAACCTAAGACCTAAACCTGTAATTCTTAAGACTTTGACATCCTTTCATGCAGGTTTTGTGATTTTTTTATTGTCTATATTGTATTGACTATATCTTATAGGTCAAATATGGCTGCAAAAAATCTCAGGAAATCAAAATAAAGCTACTCAAAACATGGGATGTTGAATAAATGGAAAAAAGTCCAAACCTTAGACAAGATTAGCTGTGTACAAAACCCATCTTACCCTTATTGTACTTGTGCCCTTAGAATATTACTTTACTTTCAATGCTTGCAAAACAAATACGGTGCATGTTGATGATAATCTTGCATCCCCCAGACACGAAAAGTCTACTGCTTCTCGCAGCTCCACACTGATGGCAGGAGTGGACTGAAGAAACCAAAACAGTAAGACCAGGAAAGGTCTGACATGTTATGACTGCTGCCATTATATAGCCCAATCAGATACAGGGGCTGATAAAACTGACAAAAACACTGCTGAAAAACACGCATGCACAGATGACACGTTGAAAAAGGGAGAAAATTGATGTTATTTTTGTACAATTAGACTGCTGTGTTTACACTGCAGCGCTCTGAATTGTGCTACAGAGCCCAAAGGTTAAATTGTGATTCAACAGAATTGGAAATTAGGTGACTGGCACTGTGCAAAGGATGTGGAGAAAGTTTCCACAGCGATGTACTCCATCTACATCCCGCACGTTGCACTGCTGAAGCAGGCTCTCTTCTGTCTGAGATGCAGGTCAGTCAGCGCATCTTATTTGTCTCGTATAGGCTTTCCACAATGCCCAGTGTTGTCAGTCATGATATATTCCCTTGGTCTCCTGTCAGCACATATAAATCTCAACAGTGCTGTCAAAACAGCAGGACTGCCTCTGCTGAGAGCATTTGTAAAGTGAGCAGTTGGGCTATTGCTTCCTCTGGAGCCTTACAGTATCCTGTGATCTTGTGCTGCCTCTGGCCTCTCTCTGCCACACAAAGCTTTTTTTTTTTTAAACAGCTGTCTTAAGGATTACACTGATCTCTCATCAGTCATCCGGCATTAATAGTGGACATTACACAGTACATAAGGCCTTTTCCCTCCCAGCAGTTTATCAAAGCTAACAGAACATTCAGCATTTCTGAGATGTGAAAGTTTTCACTGTCAATCAGCTATTCTCGCAATAAGAATTTTGACCATTCATTGCAGGAAAAGCACAGGTTTTGAACGTAATTTGAAGGCTTATACCTTCCTCATTTAGTGCAGCACCTCCCTTACAAACATTTTGTTTTGGTGCTTAAAACACAAAACTTCTTAAAATGTAATAAAATTTAATATACAGTACATTTGTTCCA
>JBAJHX010000001.1:22002345-22014623 GCA_037176925.1 Amniataba percoides
AAACATTTTGTTTTGGTGCTTAAAACACAAAACTTCTTAAAATGTAATAAAATTTAATATACAGTACATTTGTTCCATTCAGTTGTGAGCACCATTCAGAAAACGCTGGCGCTCACCACATCTGCCTGCAGCTATGTTTGAGCTGCAGTGCTTTCTTACTGTGTGCCTGCAGTGCTTTGAGCGTTTCTCCTCTCACCGTTACACCCGCTGAGCCCTCCAAACCAAACGCAACTGCGGGGATCCACAATGAAAATCACTGTTGGCTTCCAATGACTACAGTGTGTGCATCCACAAAATGCACATACATAACAGTTTATATAGAGCTGCAATCACATGCACAGGCACGGCCTATATAATGATGCACTGCCTGCTATCAGTGACCCATTCATTACATAACGCATACCATAAAGCTAGCAGATTGGCAGATTAATTTATTCTGTTTTTTTTTTTGTTTTTTTTTTAAATGAAGGCCATGACTTCACATGGACTAGAAAAAGAATACCGTGAAATAAAGTACAGGCGGGATACATGGAAAGTACTTCATTATACTGATACACTTCAGCCAATCTCACTTAACAATGAATTTAACACGCTAGCACTAATCATCTTAATATTATGTGTGTAATGTGTTATATCATAACAATTACCTATTTCATGTGTTGTTGAATTAAAATATATATTTAATGTGTGGACATACTGAGAATCATAAAGACAGAGTCCTTCTCAAACAACCCACTTTCTGGCAGTCATGGCTGCTTTACATAAGCGTGAGTAATGTTACTCATTTACATGTTGCTCTGTGTGTGTGTGTGTGTGTGTGTGTGTGTTGTCGTTCATTTCTTTTAGCAATGCTGATACACTAAACGAATAACATCACGGGGGGAAATAATTTAGTACACGTCTGACCTTACAGATCATGGTTTCCCCTCTCAATGTGTGTTTCCCTCATTTATCCCCATGTGTGATATGTAAGACAGACTAATGCTTTATGTGCAGCTTATTCATCTGTTATATGACATGCTCTGTAAACATATTCAATTGTAGTTTACGCAACTCTGATAGCTAAACAAGACATCGGCTGTGACTGCAAACTAATGAGTTGATTGTGTAAAACTGTATTCTGGCTCTGTTGTATTATACAATGAACATACAAGGTCACAGCGTTGCATAAAAACCGGTGTTAGGTGAAATTTTTATGCATGAAACATGTCCTTGTCATTGCAAATAACACTTCAATTCACCTTCATGCGAACAGGTTAAAGATAAAATGAGTGACTTTCTGTTCAGCGTAGCTTTACTCACCTGTCCACTGACTGACTCGCTGTTCCACACATGCACTTCACCATAACAAATTTCAACTTCCCCTTCGACAGCTCGCCGCGCAACAATCTCAGCGCTCATTGGCCGAGCGCGACCAAACCTCACTCTAATTGGACGACGCGAAAACATTCGTAGGCGTCATCGCATTCGCAGGCAGCATGGCGGCCCCCGTGAGCGGTGTGTGCAAGCCCTCAGCTGAGCGCTCCCCGTTCAATACGACGAGTTTCCAGAAGAAAACGAGGAGCAAGTTGATCTCCATACCCGGCACCAGACCTTCGGTTCAAAATGGACAACTGCTGGTGTCGACCGGTGTCACGTCGCTCGACTATCTGCTCGGTCAGTGTGCTGCTGAGAGTCAACACTAGCTACACATGTTGACAGTGATTAACAGTAGATACACACACTGGTGCTGGTTTGAGTGCGATTAAGTTCACAAAGGGAAAATCTGTGAGTTAGCGCAGAGAGTTTTGTCACTGTCACATAATAAGCCAAACCGAATGAAAAAGGAGTGAAATTCAACATTAGCATCATGGCCCTGTGCAGACCTGAGGTACATACTAAGTTTTTACAGAAGATTATTCATGGCCCGTGTTTGAAGCTGTGTGTAGAGACATTTTCTCCTTAATCTAATGTCATAAATGTCTCAGCTCCCAAAACTTTGATACCCCCGTTGAATCTCATTGCATTTTCACGTGACAGCTGTCATGTCTGTGTGTATAGTGATGGCATGCCTTGTGTCAGTATACAGACAGCCAAGGTCCACCTGACTGGTGTCATATGACAGCTTGAGATTGATGATTCAAAACTAATAAACTGACATCCAAAGTTGTGTATCACAACTTCTATTTTTTCATGTTCACAGAGATAAACAAGTGATAAAGCTGAGAAATGTCACTTTTTAGGTTCTTTTCCTAAAGCAATATTATAGTATAAAGAAACTGTCTTAAGGAGAGAGTGCATTGATCATTAAGTGAGGTTAAGTAAGAACATCCTTGTCTTTATTTATTGTGTTTATCATGTTTTAAACAATAAATTAGTAAGCTCTCAATCACCCCAGCGTTAATGTGGCTTTGTGTCTGATGATGCCACTGCTACCGGTGCACTTGTATCATTTATATTTTTTCTGACAGAGCTATAACAGCACATCAGTATAAACATTGTGTCATGCCTGATTTCCTGTTTATTTGATCTGTAAAACATTTGACATGGCTGCGACAGCTGAGATGTCACATTTTTTGGTCTCTCAGTCTGAACTTATTAAGACCTCTTTACTCTCCAATAACCAAATGTCAACTCTCCTGTACTGGCACACAGGAGCAAGGTCAAGGCCAAGCCTGTGGGTCAAATACAACAGAACAAAAACAATGTTGACATGTCACAGCAGAAAGTACAGGTGTTACTGATGATAAAATGAATGATAGTTGAATTCCATTTAGCATCTTCAGTTTCAGGGTCCTGCTATTGTGCTCATTGTCACACTGTCAAGCCTCATTGAGAGACCTGAATAGAATGAAGCCATTATTTCTGTTGTTACTGACATTGGTCAAAAGTGCTGTGAGAAGGGCCTGCTTTCTTATAAAGAAGAATACACAGCAGTGGTTCACACTCATTCAGAGTAAGATAATGTCTGTAATATGTGACTGATTGTCATTTTTTGTCTCCATATACAGGTGGTGGGTTAGCAGTTGGAACAGTACTTCTCATAGGTAAGCCCTTCATTTGTCAGACTGAACAGTGGTTTAAAGGTATCGTTAAATGGAGTGATTTATTTTAAAATGTTTAGTGTCTATTGTTTATTGCCAAGTAAGATTAGACATGTAAGGGATTTGCCTTGATGTTAAACATAGTAAGGGAATAAAAATAGAAAGAAAGTAAAAAAAATAGTACTGCAACAGCAAATAAACAGATCAAATAAAAAAAATTGTCAATAAAAAATGTGGAAATAACAATCTATTAAAATACTTTTAATATATGTTTTTAAAATGAAATGAGCCTGTTCCTGTTGAAACAGGCTGTTTATTGATATAAACAGTGAAGAATCAATTGTAAAATGAAACCAATCAAAAGGCTGAATTGTTACCAAGAGGAAATTGAGGACTGTATTTACTGGACTTTGTGTAACTTCTACTAATACTTCATAAGGTTCTCTCTAAAGATGACTTATTTCCCAGGAGATCACATTATACATTAAACACAGTACTTAACAGAACTATATTACATTAGTAGATACTATAACTATATCTTCTGGCGAGTTATATTGTTGATCATTTCTTTAATTGTTATTATATGCCAATGATGAATATTATAGCTATTTATAACCAAAATGAACTTCAAACAAAACATACTGTTGTTGACTTTTCCTACTAGTGTTAGCGTTTTTGTCTTTAGGATTCATAAGCAAGTTTGCTGAATTCCTAGAGCAATATTTTAATTACTGAAGCTCTGTCCTTTTATATTCGAGGTTGTGACTTTGGCTATGGAGGAAAGTTTGGAAGTATTGTTACAGCAGAAGTTGGTGTCATTAGTGCATCGGTGTTCAGAAAGATACATCATCAAATGTAATATTAAAATGCTTAAAGCCAGGAAGCTGTATGTGCCGCTCTCTTCTGAAACATTATTGCCTTCAGCTTTCTGGCAACTCTCTAAATCAAGAAGTTGTACAGACTTTAAATGACCCCACATTAACCTTTTGCTGAAATGGAGCTTCAGCATACTTTTCATATATTCATGTGTAGCACTTTTTAGCACGCCACAGCTAATGATACTGTCTGTCTGTTCTCAGGCTCTTTGCGGTTAGCGTGTCACTGTCTAGCAGAATGGCAAATAGACTAATGACCCGAAGGTCTCCAGCTAGAATCCCAGGTGTTCACACTTCCACTGTGATCCTTAATTGATATGCTCATCTGCAGATGTGTTATGGAAGTTTTTCGGGAGTACATTTAAAGCAAGCGCGTTTTCTAGGGACATAAATGTCTGCCACTGTATTATTATTGTTATTATCATTCATCATAGGCTGGGCTATATGCACTGGTAGACAGTAAGGTTAAGGTAGTCTTGTTTCCCCTTGAAGCCGTAATTTGTGTGTAGCAAAGGCCTATACCAACTGATGATATTGCTTTGCCCTTTAATTCACCCCCCCAATCGATGCAGGAGTCAGTGATTATACACTAATGCGTTCTTCCCTTCCATTTTGTGAATCAATGTACGGTTGGTTTCATCTGGTAATGAGAGACACAGTAAAGGTGAAATGCGTGTGTGTGCTCTCTTGTGTTTGTCTCTGAAAGAGCAGTGTGTGTGTCTGTGTGTGCACTGTGTTGTCTCTGTGTCTGTTTTCGTTGTGTGGGTGGGTTGGATGAGGGTGGCGGTGGTGGAGGGGGTTTGGAGTGTGTGTTTGTTTGTGTTTGTTTCAGGCAGTCGTCTCCTACAGTCTGCCCCTTTAGCCGTGATGGCCTGTTTGTGAGACACAGACATAAAATTATCAGACTGGTCGTTGTCTGCCTTTGAAGTGTCTTGAGCTGTCCTTCCTGATTTGTCAACCAGAGGGGGATCAGCCCAGTATGGCTGCTGTCTGAAGATCTCTCATCTCTTGTGTTTTTGTAAGAGAAGGAACAAAGCTTTCCTGCTCTTATTATGTTGGCCATGTATGGTTTCATTCCTTCATTTTAAATTAATGTGTTTTTTCTTTAATGTGGCTATAGTAATTACTATTAAATGGCACCTAATTGTTATGCGTGTATAAATATTCTAGTGCTTTTAAGTGCATTTTGAATGGGAATTATCTAATTTTTGAGCATAGTTTTAAATAAATAGTGTCAAAGTAGCCTAACATAATTATTACTCTGACATATTATTAGAAAGTGCTACATATTTATGCTTAGGTACAACTACAGGAGAACACATGACAATCTGCAATAAAAAGACATCAACCCTGAACCTTTTTTAAACACAATTACAAATGCAACTTTAAAGGATTTATGAGGTTTGATCAAATCAAAACGATCAAATATTTCAGTTCCGATCTTCCTACAAGAGGAAATTGTTTTTGCAGTAGGGCCGCATTAAATCATAAAGCCTAAGAATTGAAAAAAAAAAACAATTAAAAGAAGAGAGGAGAAGACGTAAAAGGAGGGTAATACAAAGGGGAAGTAAAAAGAAGTAAAGTGCAGACATTAGAAGAACAATAAAATGTTTGTGTGACAAAATCAATGAATTGCCGCAACAGTAAGAATGAAGATACGATTGGATAGTTAACAGGATTTTTCACCTGTGAGGTCTATGTGAATGCCAGTTTTGACAGAGCCCCAAAGAGGTCAAGTCATGCATCCATGAAAGACAGGTGCATTTGTTTTTTTTAACATTTCAAGGTAAAGGATCTCAGACATCATTACACTCACACTCTTTATTAGGTCAGATAAAGAGAAGCAGCAGTCACAAAGATGAATCTTAACATTAGAGATTTGTCGGACACATACAGTATATGCAGCTTGACAAATGCTGCTAATTAGCATTTAACCTCTGTAAGCCACCTTTTGTTGTGGTCTCTATAGTGATGATTAAGATATTTTAAAGTCTGTTTTCATTAAGTGTCTGTATTTTCATTAGCTGCCGTGTGGCCTAAATGAATTGTTACTGCTCAGGAGAAATAATAGTGCTTCATAGACCAAAGATTCATGCGAGGGGGGAAAACACTGACCTAGTTATTTTGTCTCCTCCCCCTGCAGCTTTAGCAGATATGATTCAGGACTCTTGCACTCCCACTCTCCTGTTTGAAGGCAAATGAAGCAGAGCCCCCCCCCACCCCCATTTACCAAACCTTAGTCAGAAAAAGCAGAGGAAAAAAAAGATGAAAAAAATCATTCCATGACTGTCCAGAGTGACTGATCTACCTCAAAGATATGACCGTCCCCCACCCCCTGTTGCTCGTATACCCCGCCACCTCCCAACCCCTCCCTTACCCCCCGCCTCAACAGCCTAATGACTCCTGGAGGTTCCATTTGTAAAGCTCCCATAGAAACACAGCCACAATAGGCCCCATCTTGAGAGGGCCCATCTGGGAGTCTTTGTGGGGCCTGCTGAAAGCCACAAAGGCCTGCTGACCTAGAAACCCATCAATAAGAGAACAGGGAGCCCCACCGACAACAAATTGAAGAGCCATGGAATTTCCTGGGCCATCCTAAGTCCGTAGGTGAGGACATAGACCAGGAACGTGGGAGGGGGGGAATTCTCCGGATGTTTGAGGATGACACGTCAGGATGTCATTCCCGAGCTGTCAGCTGTATGCCTGTTACCTTTAACTGTCACTGCTGCCTTTGTCCTTGTGCCCACTGTTTGTCATTGTGTGGAGAGGCCTATGAAATCTTTACAAAATGATGATCATGACAGGAAGCAGCAGTGGCATGCTGGGCAGAGTTATGTGCCCTGGTTGGGGGGGGGTTTCACGGTGATGATGCAGGCTTTTTTTTTAGGGGTAGGTTTGGGGTGTGGAATGGCCGGGGGGTCACTTTGTGTGTGCTGAGGAAGACTACCTTTTTAAAAAAGCGTGTTTAAAGGTTGTTCTTTAAACTCTTGAGACTTTCCCTTAACGAGACTGCAGTGTCATGCCTTAAAGCTGAGATCTGTACTCTCCACCTGTGTGTTTTTAAAAGCCTCTCGTATGACATGTATGTAACTTTGAACCTATTTCTATGACAATAAATGCACCCGATGTGAAGGACACTAGTAACGTGAAATTGAAAGGATGCCGCTGCCATCAGATTTCCCACTGAAAGCAGAGAGACTCATGTGAATCAGATGTCAGGGAGAATTTTGAGGACAGGCGCAATCTCATCCTACTTCTGCTTCCCCCTGTCAGTCGTCCTGACAGTCGGGATACCTTTGCATTCAGGGGGAGGGGTCAGGTGAACACTTACGACAGGTGTCTGCCTCTCACCTCCGCTGCTGGTTGGAGATATGATAGGTGAAAGTGGACAGGGATGCTCTTAAGACCTTAACAAGTGAGATGAAGATGTCACCTCCGCTTTGGTAGTCGGGTCACACGGTAGCACCTATGTCGACCGCCTCTTCATGTGTTCCCTACAAAAGTTGCCTGAATGCGGTCCTTACGTCAATTACCGTCAGCCACTGTGATGTGGTCATGAACTGCAGTGCAGAGTGAAGATCCAATGATAGACTTGAAGTTGATATATTTTTCCTAGTGAAGATGTCTTTACTTCGTCACCAAATGCTTTCCTCGGGCCTTACAGACAGTGTTAGCTGTACGGCACAGAATGACAGTTTCTTTGGACTATGTGTTTATTTGAATTTGCCACTCACACTCAAAATCGGTTTCTTGTTGTTTTTTTTTCTTTTTATTCCAGAGGAGGACCGATATGATAGCTACTCTCGTATGATCTTAAAGTACTTCCTGGCAGAAGGAGTGGTGTGTCGACATGAACTTTTCGTGGCGGCGGCTCAAGATAACCCAGATGACATCTTACAGGTATGAGAGGAGGTGCTGTCTATCTTGCAAGGAAGGAAATGTGTTGTTCTGCAAAGTACGATATTTTTTCACAAGCCTTGACAAATCATCCATAGAGAAGGCAAGATGGCCTCAATGTGTCTACTTCAATTTCATCCCCATGCAACTCCTGTACTGTCAAAAAAGACAGTCCTGAAAAACTTTTGTTTGCCTTTTAGTCATTTTGGAAATATTCTGCCTATTTGTAGAAGTTGTTTTTGTCACAATATATAAATCATCTACCACTGTACAGTATTGAGCCTGGTTCATGCTGGCGAGGCCACAATTTAGCAGGTATTCTAGGCGAACAGCTTTTCTCAAGATGTGTCGGGGTCAGCGGGGGTGTCTTAGAGGTCGAGGGTGGCATGGTTGTGGCATTGTTGAAATGTTTCCCGACACATCACTCTGTGAAGAGGACCGAAGTCCCAGAAGCTGACTGCCACCCATCATACAGGAGGAGGGCCTCTCTCCCACTGATTGATAGTGGGAGGGGTCACAGTCTCACCCTCTCTTTACATATCAAAGGCTTATTAAGAGAGGGGGACTCCCATTGGGGATATATCACATCATTTAGTGTTTTCAGAGCCACATTCACAGTATGCTAATCTTCAGATGCTTAGGTTGTACTTTATGCATTACGTTAACGAAACCAGCTTATTGGAAGAAATCAAGTTAAAGCAGGAAATTGGAGAACATGTTCACAGGCACTATAATAACGTGTGCACTTAAAAACTCACTTGTATATGCATCAGCTCATTAATCAGATTTTTTTTACCCCCAAGAGGTTTTTATCTATTTTATTGGAAACAGTTTTAATGGCTTTACAGTGAACATACAGGCCCTCTTACAACAGCATGTTTTTTTTTTAGTTGTGCACATTTCTCAGAATTTTATGCAGATAGTGTCTTCTTGAGCTTTACAAACTTTTACTT
The DNA here is from genome assembly GCA_037176925.1 of Amniataba percoides. Taxonomy (NCBI): domain Eukaryota; kingdom Metazoa; phylum Chordata; class Actinopteri; order Centrarchiformes; family Terapontidae; genus Amniataba; species Amniataba percoides. The sequence goes on from JBAJHX010000001.1 coordinate 22,011,094, forward strand.
ATGGTATTTCCAGTCTTAGTCAGACTTCCTTTCTAACTGAGCTGCACACAAGGACACCACTGCAAGGATCATTCATGCCTCTGCTCTGCTGCCACAGGGATGCCTTTCCTGTCTGAAGGCTTTGTCATGCACATGTGCTGTTGTAAAAACCCCATTAGAAACCTTGTTAAATTTATACATGGCCAAGAATTCAGTCAGTTCTCTAGTAAAATCTCAATGTTTTTTTCTTAATTGCTTCAACACAATTAAAGGATTAATGAAACCAGGCTTGCTTTTTGTTTGCATAACATTTAAAAAATCAGGTTGCTGTCAAAAACTAACTCTTGTGTGTATGTGCATTTTGGCACTGGTGAAAATGACTGTATTGACTGTACACATGGTATTACATAGCAATATGGATAATTTAAATATCTCTTTGACTATGTTTAAACCCTTACTTTAAACAAACGTAACTATTAATAAAATAATACTAATATGAATTGCGTCATATTGTGCAGGAACTCCCGGCTCCCATCTTGGACGACGTTGCTATCCACAAACCAGTGGAACAGCCCAGGCTGTCCTGTGAACCTCAGGACAGTTTAGATGCCATGAAGATCGCCTGGCGCTATCAGAATCTTCCAAAAGTGCAGGTAATCAGCTGCTTAAATAACAGTTTCATATTGTCTGGTACTGTTACAATGGCAACATGTTTGAACTAGAACATACAGCAGAAAATAGGTAAATATAGGTAACTGTGTCTGTGTTAATGACGGTATGAGAAAGAACAGCACTGGCTCTCTGGTCTTAGTGGTTTGGCAATTGTCTCCACCACTAAATCCATGAGCTTCTAAACTCCTTTGTGGAGTGAATGAGGCCTCAGCCTCTCCTTTCAGAGCTGGACCAGATTACTCACACTTAGCTGGCAATAGGTAGGCTTTTCACTGGTTCCCAACTCACATATACACACACGCCTGCACCCCTGCTTAGCCTGGGAAACAAGAGTACTTTGCAGTCTGTGCATTGACATGTCTGCTCGCTCAACCCTATGACCCAGACCTGCGCCTCTGTCTTCCCCCAAATCCCTGCCTTTCCCCCTGCTAGGGTCGGCAGCCCTACACTCTTTCTTCCGCTTTGAGGAGAGGTGACCCTCCCCTTCTACTTCTCTGCAGTCTCCCCCCTTCTGTCTATAATCCATATCGCTATGTGGATTAACAGCACACAGTGTGTCCCTGGGGATCCTCTCCCTCTTTCTCTCTCCCTGGAAACTTCTTTATATCTGTGTCCTTTCCTCACCTCTCCCCCTTCCCCTGTAAAATCGTCTTTACAAACCACTAGTAAGCCCCACCAGAGGATTTGCATCCCAAATTCACCCCCAGAGTCAACGCTTACTTTCCCCTTACACACACCTCTCCTGGCATAGCCCACTGTGTCGCTCTCTCGATGAAGACATCAGATCAAAGGTGAGGCCATCAGGGCGGGGATGGAACGCTAAGCGGGTTGCCTAGCTCACAAAGAGAAGATGAGCCCCTGACCCCCCTGCCCTGCTGACCCCCTCGTCCCGCCAGGAGAGGGACACACCGGGGGCCCTAATCCAGATTAGGAGTAGATTAAGGGCCCCTCTAACAATGGAATCCCCGGTTTCACTGAGAGAGAAGAGCTAAAACTCTCTCTTTCAGCTGCAGGAAAACATCCGCCTTCCCCTGCGTCCCCGACACGTTTGCTTTCACAGCCAGAAGTGGACATTTATGTGAAGAAATGATTAAGAGTCTGGTCGTAGTGGTTATTTAACTTCTCTGCTGTAGGAATGTTGAGGAATGACCCATAAACAATGCAATTGCATTACCATAGGACTGTGAAGCACACTCATTTAACATATTAGAAAGACAAATAAGATTATTTTACTTTGTGAATTGCTTTATTCTTATCTGACAGACAGGAATGATTGGAAATCAATTTAAATGCACTTCAATTAAAGGTCCGTTCATATGCTTTAACATGAGTTTGACTTGTTGACCACCTCAGAGTGCTCTGGCATCCTCATCCCGGTTCGGGCACTATTATGACGTCTCCAAGACGATGGAGCCCGAAATTCGCCAGGCAGCAAAGTGCCACCGCTTCTACCTTCCCGAACATCCCAACCAGGCATCACCCGCACACAGGTAAAACGACAAGACATCATCCACAGAATGCATGGAAACCAATGAGACACCATCTGCAGAACAGAGGCACACAAACCCGACATCATCCACAAAACACACTTACACAAATAAGACATCATCCCCAGAGCGCAGGTAAGCAAACATGGCATCGTTCACTGAATACAGGTAATACCAACAATGTGGACAGTCCAGCATAATTTAAAGAGCACATACTGTATAAGGCCTGCAGCCAGCATGTGGTGCAGAGAAAAGTCAACCTGAGAAAAAGAAACTCTAGATTAGAGTTCTTCTTTAATCTTTTCTCGATTAATTACCTTGTCTATGAAATTACAGATAATAGAAAAAGAAAATGCCAATCACAGGAGAAACAAGAGGCCTACTTCACAAGGTCTTCTTTTTTTATTCAGTTTACTATTAAAAAAAGGAAATCCACACATTTCAGAAGGCAGCAACAGTTAATGTGTGACATGTTTTTGTGAAAAATGACAATCTCATTATTTTTTTGTCAAACAATTAATGTTTCAGCTCTAATAAACTGTTCCCTGGTTTTAAGAGTCATTAAATTGTTATATTAAATATTAAACATAACAACAGAAAGCAAAACCATTTGGGGTTTAAATCATATTTAAATAAACTGTCCAGTTAAATCATGCTTTTAAAAGTCCATTTTAAAATCTGTGTCTTTTTTACCCTTTAGGCAGCTGATACAAATCAGCTCCATCCTCTGCTCTGAGTGGCTTGCCATTGGCCTAAGACATTCAGCCTCTTGGAAAGGTTGTGTATGTCTATTCAAATAAGGGTCTTGTTTGCTCAGCGTCTGTTTGATTTCTCCTGCGTTGAGTGTACTTAGGGTTCAGAGGTCATGCAGGCTCTTTACTCAGAGAGTGCTGCTGAACACACAAGGGCACACGAAGGCACACTCTCACACTCTGGGTAAATACAGCAATCTGGAGCACAGAGGATATGGAGGGGGCTTTATGGGATCCCTCTTCCTTTATTTCAGCAAATAGAGACTGTTTAACAGACAGCCCATGCAAACACATTAAGTTTTGTGGATATTTCGTTTGAAATACACATTTTCACATGTGAAGTTCACAGCAATCGCTCTTCTACTAAATATTGGTTCAGAACTTTATAATGCCACTTAATAGGAAATACAATTAAACAAGATCTGCTCTCAATTGACGTTTGTAGCGTTGTGTGTCAGTCTAGTGAGTAAGAGTGACACGGCTGTGCTGTTGTGCCGTTGTGGCGTCTGAATGGGTTATAGATTGTACAGACATTTTGACAGCAGGAAACTACACCTGCACCGCACCATTGTGCCCCCTCCAGCCCCGCCCCGCCCCAATACTGACACACACACGCACACTCACGCGCGCGCACACACAC
>JBAJHX010000001.1:22014723-22030604 GCA_037176925.1 Amniataba percoides
CACACACACACACACACACACACTCAGCACATCACACGCGCACATGTACCACACCAAACTCCGAAGCAGGCTACTCCCCCTTGCACGTGTCCACAGCCCCATGTTGATACCCTAGCTGTTAAATTGCTCCGTTTCACTTGAAGGCATAATTGGCACAAATTGCTCTCTAGGTGATACAGATCCTGTTGTTTAAGACCAAGCATCCCCCTTCTCTCCTCCTTTCTTCCCTCGCTGAAAGAGGAACGCTGAGATAAAGAAGCTTCCCCGTGTATGATCCTAATTAGCCGACGCACTAGCCCCTGTAGCTAAGCACCTAGACCTTTTTGGTACCTGAATGAGGGGTGCTCAGTAGGGGTAGCTAAAACACAATGCGGCCCTACACAATGGCTGCCAACCAGAGGCAACCTCCCGCTCAACTGCATGTCAAACCTTCCCAGCCCCCTACCTCAGAGCAGGGGCATGGGCAAAGAGGCCAAGGAGGGTAGGTGTCCCTCTTTCACCAAACCAGCTCTATCATTAGCCCCAGCAGGGTCAGGAGGCACCATTGTTGGGCTGAATAACTGAAATAGAGTACATGGATATACTTGGCGCAAGTGTAATCAACACGAGTGTGTATTACTGTTCTTTATGCAGGGCTATTGGCGTGTGACCAATCTATGTGTATCAGCTTTTGTAGCCTGCAGGTCAAATTGACAACCGACATAGCTGCCCACTGTGACTCACTACAGAGTGGTCATTACAATGGTGGAGCGTTCTTAAGTGGGTGGACCTGTGTAAAAAGATGGGGTTAACATTCCCATTGGCCATCCTATAGGCACATGGCGGGCGCAGCGGTAATCCATCCCTTGACTGTTGCTAAATGTTGCTCCGATGGTACAGTACGCCCTTTGTCTGTGGTGCACATCTTACCCCTGATTAAACACCAAAATGCTGTTCCCTGTTAATTTTAGATATCAGCCCATTAGTTCTCCCCCTCCTTCTCACTTATCAGCTTTGTTGTGTGCACGTTTGTGCATATGCACATCTCATCCGTCTGTCTGTCTGTCTGTCTCTGCACAATCAGATCCTCGGGGAGCTGACAGAGAACCAGTCATGTTGTAATTTAATCAACCAAATAAATTAATTGGATCTCTTGATATGGATCATCTGTCTGCTTCAGTGGCTCCAGAAAAGCACAGTCAGGAGGAACATGCTGCAGTCATAGAGGATTAAGCTACTGCGGTGATAGACTTGGCCCAGTTTTATCAAAATGGTTTCAATTACAGTTTACATTTCCTGAGTAACCCTTTTGTTGTCCCTTTCTGGTTGTCTTCTCCACTCTGTCCACTTTTCCCTCTGTCCTGTGCTCTTTCCAGTGCCATGCTCGAGTCCTACTCCTCATTGCTGAAGTCTCTTCAGGAGGTCATACACAAGGAAGGCTTCAATGTATCGGCCCCCATGGTGAGAACCAAGAAACGAATGGAATTTGTTTTCTGCCAATATGAATTCAAATGTTTTTTTTTCCCACATATTATCTACACATTAATTTGAAATGTGTATTTCCACTTATTTTACCATTTCAAGTAAGCCAACAAACAGCAGCCACACTGTGTACTGTCCATTTGTGGTTAAAATGTGCAACAAAGCAGCTGAACAAGAAAAATGGTCCACTTCAGGCCACCAGTCTCTTAATTTTATGTGCTGTGATCCCCGCTTTAGCCAGTTGAATAGAGCGTTAAAATTATTTTTAAATTTTGGGTTGTTTTTTTTTTTTTTTTAAAGTTTTGTTTGTTCAATTGTTTTCATTTTTTAAGTAGATAACAGCCACACAAATCAATTAATCACACAAGAATTCTCAATTCTTGCAATTCCCATGATAATAATGTTTTTACTCAGATCCCCTCGGTGCTTGTGGCTTTGTCTGTGGTTTTAGCGCTGATTGACAAAAAAGCTGAAATGCAGTAAGGCATGCAGTAAGCTGCTGCTAGCAGTGATGCAACACAAAAGGCAGGTGTGATTTTCTTTTTTTTTTTGTTTCTCTTTTTTTGTACTTTCACTGAAGGTAGTGTTACTATGTTCAATTGCAAATGTTTGCCTGTAGTCAGTCAAAGTGCATTTAAATGATTAGGTTTGATATAGATTAGAAGAAGAACATTTTAAAAATAAAATACTAGAAACAAGAGCTGCATTTGTGACCTCAAGCTCATCTGTCACATTCCAACCAGCTCTTCTCTTGAGTCTGTTTACCTCTCTCTCACCTGCTCGGGTTGGCCTCACCTGTGTGTCCCAGCTGTGTGTGTCTTACCTTTGACATACATCTTTTTAATAACCATCAGTCCTTCACAGAATGCCAGAAACATCCATGGCCCCGTCTGTTTTCTACAGGACCAAGAGTAATCCTGTTAACACTGTGATGTGCCTGTATATGTATATGTATATATACATATACAGTAATATTGTGTGTGTGTGTGTGTGTGTGTGTGTGTGCATGCGCGCCTCATTCACCTACATTCAGTGACCCCTCTGTTCGTCACCTGGAGCCACCTCTCCCCCCCTGTCTCTCACACACAGGATTTACCTCCAGTACCCCCCACCCTCCCTCCCCGAGTGCTGTCACTCACACGCCAGATTAACTGCTGACATCATTAAAGCAGTGTGGCCGCCTGACATGCTGTTGGCACAGTCCAGGAATGCAGATCGGCACAGAGCGACATGGGCTCTGGCACAAGAATGCCCAGTATGGGTGATAGTTACTGTGTGAGTCTACATGTTTAATTGTTGTTCTGCCATCGTGGACTGGTAACAAGATGCCAATTTCATATAAAATGTGTCGTGTAAATAACAGATTAGAGCGAGGATTAATCTCCCTGAGCATATTTTTTTTAGTCTTTTCAGAGGAGTGGGACATGGGTGGCAGCAGGACTGTGAGACTGGCTGGTGATTAGGTTGTGGTCCCAGGCTGGCTGTAGCCTATATGGCTGGCCTGTGGTCCTTGGCTGGACTAACTACTGGCACTGTTCCCTGATTTTTCTATAGGCTAAACTATAGGAGTTAAGTTTGGCCTCTCCTCCTGATGCCACAGCAACAGTCTTGTTACCGCAGTTCCCCCCTGCTGGGCTGAAAAAATCGAAATAGATTTCTAATTCTGTGGCCTCTCTATGCCTGTGTTGGCAAAGCACGCTAAACAAAGAAAGGGCATATCTAATAATAACAAAGGCGCACACACACAGCACTAATACTAAGCATGGTAAAGTGTAGAGATGCCGCATTGATGTTGAATGGCGTTAAGGAGGATGAATGTAGAGTCCAGTGTGAGAGTCCTCATTTGGGAAACTATGAGCCAACTGTGAAAAACTCCCAGAAACAATGGGGTTTATTTTTCTTAGATGCCTGAGATTCTGATCCAGATCCAAACGAAGCTTAGGTCATACTGTTGGGAGAGGAAGCGATGGGGAGCGGGGCGGAGGAGATTTTGGGAGGGTCGAGATAATACAGGGGGAGGGATAAAGGAGAGGAGAGGTTGTTAAAAGAAAAAAGAAAAAAAGAAAAGAAGTGAGCAGATTTTTAGGCCAGAGCTTTGTTAATCGCTCTTGGCTCTCACCTCAGTAATCAAGACCCATCCTGAAGAAATCCCAAATAAAAGGCAATTGTACCAAAGGTTAAAAACCTCTCACAGTTTAGACAGGCTCCTCCATTCTCTCCGTTTCAGTGATATATATCCCACCACTGTTTGGCCACTTTTTTCTCCGTCTTCATGAGAGTGGGTTACTGTTGATCTCTTGTGGTGGGGTGGGATGGGGGGGTTTCAAGGGAAGGCACTCCACCCTTACCCAGGCCCCCTTGGCTGCAGAGCATCGCTGTTGTGCCAAGAATGTGCTGGGGTTTCTGGGTGGCGGCCATATTGGAAGCCTGTCTGACAGGTCCATTGTGCGTGTGTCAGATGGCCTCTGTGATTGGGCAGTTGTGTCCAGTCACGTTTGGGCACTGTGTTCCGATCGTCTGTGCTGGTGAGCAGACTGTCCAGTCCGCTCGCTCCCAGACTTTGGGAATACTACCCAAAACAGCACCTTTCCAAAATAACCCAAAAGCAGCAATCTGTTCATCTTCAAATGCACAGTGAGAACTACGAAATCGAACTGCATCACTGAATTAATGTGTGTGTGTCTCTGTCACTGTAGAAAATTACAAATATGAATGACTTTTTACACATTTTTACTATTCGTGACCCCTTCTTCTCCATGCTGCTTCTTTCGTACAGACAAAGTCACGTAACATCCTGCGAATTGGGCTCCACTCCCTTGGCTCGGCTCTGTGGGGCGACGACCTGTGTTGCCGTGACAACCCCAGAAATAGCCACGCCCTCACTACCTTTCTCTATGGACTGCGTGCTTTGCTGAGGTCATCGCTGTCGGTCGCGGTGGTTACTGTGCCTTCACATCTCATCCAGGTAAGAGGATGTTTGACAGCAACACCGTGAACGAGTGTCAGTGACAATACAACTTATCTGATAAGTGGTTACTTACTGACATGATATTGACTGGTTTGACTTTTTATGCTACTATAAATCAGCTCAGAGCAGTTAGTTTCTGAGATACAAGAATACCACAATTAGCAAGGCTTCTCTGCTTTATTCTCATCTTCACCTCTTTGCTTCTGTATTGTGTCCGCTTACCTTAGATTACCAGCAGAGGGATAAATAACGTACTAAACTTGAATCGACTCGGATTTACAGACAGTTGGGATTTTTATGCACAACGCTGATGTTTGCATTGTGAACTTGTTCATCAAAGTTTGTAGCCTTTTGTGGAGGGGCCTCCTCTTGACCCTGTGGTTCAGTGTCACCCTGGTGTGACTCAGGCCTGCGAGGGGCCTCATCCTCCACGCATCACTCCCCCAACAAACCCAGTCGAGTGCACACTTTATTCAAAAGGCCTCTAAAATCTATGTTTGTTTGTTTGGGCTCTTAATTACTTGAAGCTGTACACAATGAGTGCGCGCGCCTGTGTATCCATTTTATTCTCTTATAAACATCCCTCCTTGTACTTGTGTGCGTCCCTGGCTGTATTTTTCAGTGTGTGTGTGTATATGTGCGCGCATGTGTGTGTTTGGGGGGTATGAGTCCGCGTGCATGCTTCTGTGTACAGTCTGGCCTCTCAGTGTGAAGGTGGAGTCATCTGCTGAGGCATATGGCAAACCACAGCCCTCCCCCAGACAGTCGCCCATAGAAGCACACTCACAAGAAAAGCCATCTGAGACTTTCTACCAAAATGCTTCATCTCGAACGCACTTCAAACACCCCGCTTCCTTATAGTCCTCATTCACAGGAGCATGGAAGCTGCATTATCCATGGTCCTTTTAAAATAAAGATATAGGTCGACGCTTAACTTTCAGAACAGCTGTGTTGTCACAACATGCTCTGGCTCCAAGCCTATGTGCTCAGCGCGCAGCGGCATTGGCCTACTCAAAAAAGGTAGAGTGGCTAACTAGCAGATGTCAGCTGTGGTGGGAGCGGTCCCCCTGTCCCTCTCTGGCCTGGCCTCCAAACCCTTAATCTGTCCCCTCCCCCTTCTCCACCCTGGGGAGTGAAGTGAATGAGTGGGGGAAGAAGAGGCGGGGGGGGGCAAATTTTGGACTGAATCAGGTGTTGGATGACTAAGCCAACATGGAAGTAATGAGAGGCTGTTAAGACGGGCATCTTTGAAATGACCTTATGATTAGTTTAGTTTCACTTGATATCATTATCGTAAGAAATGATTCCAATTGATCAGCTGACGTCGCCAAGTTAATGACACCGTCCACATGCAAGCAGAGCTTCTTTTTTTTTTCTTTTTTTTTTTTTCTACAGTGCCTTTGCTCAGACAATTAGCTTAGTTAACGTAAGCACAGCCCTTGGAAGACTGTCTAGACTAGTAGCAGTGGGCTAGCTGGCCAAGACGGCGCTGGACTCTCTATCCATTATTGAGCAGCTCGGGAAGTTGAGCAACTCGCTGAAAGCCTCCTCAGAGCGGCCCAGTGCCACAGTCCATCTGAAACATTAATTAGGCTTGTCCTGGCCCCGGTCCTCCTCCATCATACTATCTCCTGCCACCTTCCCTATTCCCACAAGTAAACACACACAAACGCAAAACACTCTTCTCTAAAATGCATCCACATACACCTCACCTGCTGCTCAGACTAAGCGGTGTCCTGACCTATGCAGATATTTAGACTCTGGGCTTGGACTGGTCGAGCAGAGTTAGAACATTACATTTCCTCCGAATAAGCATCAGGCCTCTACAGTCTTTCCATTAATATTCAATTGACCCTTTATTTACTTTTATTCATTCAAATTTAGGATGTGAATTATTGATTATACATAGTCAATTGATTTTTTTATGTATTTGATTAATCTATTAATAATTTATTCTGTGGGGAAAGAAAAGTCAAAGAAAGGTCTAGGAGTTAAAACCTGTGTTCAACAGTCCAAAACCCAGATTTTAATTTATTATCAAAAGCAGCAAATACTCTCATTTGTACTGTTTAAATCAGCTGGTGTTTAGCATCTTTGCCTGGTAAAATGACTGCAACAAATAACTGGAAATATTTTATATATTTACAGTTTTATTTGTTGTTAAACACCATGTTGTTAAATTAAAAATTGTGACATTAAATTCCTGGAAAGTAGTCACCACTTAGTAATTTTACTTATTAGTTAATTGCAAACAACAGTTCAAAGGGTAGTTTTTTTTCTCATCTCAGTCTATCTTTTAGTATCTTTATGATTGTAGAATTATTATTATTTTCACGTTTTAAACTAGATCATTACCGCAGCCACAACTGTCCTTTCAGTTTGGATGAACTCACATTTCCAGCCTTGGATGCAGTGTGAATTTATTTTGTGTCATATATAGACGATACAGTATACAGACAGAAAATCAGACAGACAGAAAAGTCATCCCTGCCTCCCTCAGAGTGATGTATTGAATATCGGGTAGATTGTGCGCACATAGAGACACACAAACAAGCAAACACAAATACAGCATTGAGCCACACAGCCAAGTAAGCAAAACCCTGTTGAGTCAAACAACATTAATAAATTTGGGGTTCGTCAATAACTGGTTGCACGAAGGAACTGTGGTTCCGTCAAGGTGAGATACTGCAGAGTAAGACGTCATTCAGTGATAGTCCGCTGAGACTCGGGGTATTCAGGGGATTCACACTGATGGAATCTGAGCTAATTGAGCCAGCATAGGCAAGTGAGTCTTGTTTGAGCCCCTCATCAATTATGAATAAGATTTTTTAAAAGATGCGCAGTTGAGGTGAGCCTTTCCACGATCACCTATTTAAACTCAGCCTTCGGAGCACGTGCGTGTCTTTGCTGACGTCACTGTGCCCTTCTGCTGCTGTGCCGAGCAGCTCTGAGTGGACACTTTGGATTCTTCTGACTTTGAAACTTTTGAGTCTTTGCCAAGGAGCCTCATCTTTGTGTTCAAGTAAGCAAAGAAGAGCCTCTATGGCCTAGACAGACCAGCGCAGATAAAGTCTTAACTGACCTTCTCGCTCGCACAGACACCACTGGCTGTACTGTACCAGTAGTGTTTTGAATAATTTGTTGTAGCCAAACTCTTACACCGACTTTAATTGCTGCATTAGAGTGACCTCAGATACCCTCTAAGTGCTGGTGGCCCTGACTGTTGGGATACGCATACTTTAAAAGTAGGACAAAAATGAAAAGGAAGAAGAAAGAGTGGGGAAAAGACATGAAGGCATGAAAACTGCATTAGGCGGTGGCAGCCAACACAGAGAGGAGGATGTGAATGATTCAAGAGGCGAAGGGATTAATAATGCAGCACTCCCTCTTTCCCTCCATCCCAGTGTCCCTCTCTCTTTCTCCCTCCCCTCCACTCCCTTTACCCTCTGCCTCCACCCCTTTGTATAGCTCTCCTCCATTCTTTCGATCTACTGTATTCGCCCCTGATTTGTCCTCTTTGTTGTCAAGGCACCGACCTAACCAGTAGGGGGAGCTCTCCTCATCGAGCCTTCTCCTGCTTCCACCCACTTTGCCCTCTCTTCTCATCCCCTGCTGTGCGCCGGTTTGGGAGTGTTCACCAACTGCGAGCCTTTTCGCAAAAAAAAAAAATTGTTGTTCGATGGAGTCAAACAATTTCACGAGTCGACTTTTTGCGCCACTTTTGTAGACAAACCCCTGGTGTAAGTCGTGTGTCCATTTGCCTGCCGCTGTCACCTGTGTAACCCCTGTCTGTGCTCTTTCCCCTCTATACCTCATCACCCTCACCTAAGCAATGGGCAGAAATGACCTGGCCACGGGAAATGATGACCTAATTTAATTGCAACACTGATGGCCCGTCAGGAGGCTTTTAATTACCTGCTCATGTTTCTCTCTCTCTCTCTCTCTCCATCTCCCGCTCTCTCACTGTGTCGGTCCTACAGGACAGAGCTCTAATGGGCAGCATAACCAGGCTATGTGACAATGCCATAGCCCTGGAATCATTCAAAGGCTCTGAGAGAGAGACCAACCCACTCTACAAAGATTACCATGGTAAGAACACACACACTCGCTTATCTTTCTGTGTCTTTTCCAACAAATACACACACACACACACACATACAGGCAGTGCATTAAGGCTGGGGCTGGGCTGTGGATGGAGGCAGGGCAGCCCCCTTGCAGGCCAGGCTGTCAGTGCGCGTTAGTGTGCTGCTGCTCAATCAGACGTGCTCCTCAGTAGACAGGCCGGGGGGGATTCAGCTGCCACGCTGTACCCCCTCTCCCTCGCACCCTCACCCACTCCATCCCTGTCTCCTCCTCCTCCTCCTCCTCCTCCCCCCCACCCCGCCCTCCTCCCCCTCCAGCAGAGCCTCTCTCCCTCTTCCCTCTCGCCTCGCCCCCTCTCCATCCCCAGTCCCATACCCCTGAGGCTCTGGAGCAGAGCAGACCAACACTGGGGAATCGATATTCTCACCATCACTCTCTCTTCCCCTCTGCCTCCATCTCTCCATCCCTCGCTCAATGTCTCCATGGCCAGCATGCTCTGCTAATAAATGGAGGGCAAGGCTTTCAGTAGAGGAAGAGGACACCGGGAAGGGACGATCGGAGAGACGAAAATGAAGAAAGGGGAGGGAAGGGGGGGGCGAACATAGTTTGCCTCTGCTCTCCTGGTCCTCACCAACACTTTTCCTTTATGGCTTTACCATTCTTTCTTTCTCCCATCCGCTTCCCTCCTTTCTATCACTCTATCACACTCTTCACGCATAAAGGTCAGTTTAAGCGAGTGGGGTATTTTTAGCCATGCCTCTCGAAACTCTCCCACTCACTCTTGCGCTTTTCCTCTCGTTCCCCCCCTCACCCTCCCTCCCCCTCCTCGGGTTAGACAGCCCTGGTTGTGACAGATGAAGGGAAGAGGAGTAAAAACATTCAATGGCAGATTTCAGTTTCATCCAACAGCATGTTTTATTTAGGTAACACGTTCCATAGTGATCACATTCCTCTGCACCGTGAAGGCGGGCGGCATGTAAACCCATTCAACATATGAGCGCTGTAGTGCATCTTCTTTTGCAATTATTTTATATTACAAAATTGCTCTTTGGAATTTGGTATTAACATTATTTGAATATTTTGTCTGAGAATACATTTGCCCTCTGATTAACCAGCCAGAGAGATTCTGGTTGGGTTATGAAATACATTTATGTGCATGATTGTTTTGATGTGTGTTCATGAGTGCAAACGCATCTGGTACGAGTGTGAGGGTGCGTGCGGATGCGCGTGCGTGCGTGTTTGCGGCAGCAGTTCAGGGCTGCTCAAAGCATGCTGGGAAGCCTGTCACTGCAAATCAGGCAAGGGGAAATCACCCAAGTGCACAGAGGAGAGAACCCACCATCCCCCACTTTCTCTGTCTGTCTCCCTTTCTCCATTACTCCCTCGATCTCTTCTTTTCTCTCTCACGCTCATTTATACCACCCACTTGTACAGTACTTTTCCAGTTTTTTGAATATGGAACGGTGACGGCTAATGACAAATGAAGAGTAAAAAAATACTCCAAAGTTTCTTCCTATCCTTTGCAGGAATCCTTAGCCTTGTATGTTTGCTTTCTGTCCCTTGCAGCTCTAATGTGCCCTTTGATTGGAAAGTTTTCTTCATTGTACAACACTGCTCCACCCCGCAGGGAAAAAGGATGAGCAAGAATGAATGTATACAAATGTTTATATTTGGCGACAAGTCATCTCTTGGATCGTTTTGTCTTACACTTTAAATATCAAATATATAAATTCATATATATATATATCAAATGTATATGTGTATAGTACAAATTTAAATGTGTATAGTACAGATTATTACACTAATGAGTGGCAGTACTTTTTTGTTTTTAGTTTCTGAAAGAGGAGATTTCTACTGTGACACTGAAACTTGAAGAGGTCTGAAAAATATGGGCAGTAACTTCTGTCTTATGACATTCACATCACTCATTCAAGCAGCTGACCAGATTACTTCAAATCAAATAAGGAAATATTCATTTAGATTTAATCAGGAGGTAGGAGCTTTCTTTTAAATAAAAGTATGTTGTTATAGGAGAGAAAAGCAGTTCCTCTCAGCTGTTATGTGTTCCCTATTTAAAATGTGTTCAAGAAACAAATCATCAATCATATATTGAATTAGTGTGAGATAACTCAACCATGCACTCCTATGAGGGAGCACTACTCCTTAAAAATAGTTACATTGATTATAATACTGTTAGTTTAATTCTTAAGGGGCATTTGTAATAATTCATAGTGAATCATTTCTGTGTCATTTGGAAAAGGAAAAGTTGTCCTATTCTAACAAGATTCACTTACACTTCTGTTGAGGTTGTTTTTATGTTGGGACAGTTTAACATTTCAAAAATCCATGTCATGGATTGTAATATCTTGTTTGTATTTTTGCTGTAGTCTCTATAGACTTTCCAGGCCATTCAGTGTCAATCTGTCCTTCACAGGCTTGCTACACGTACGACAAATACCTCACCTGAACTGTCTGGCAAGTAAACTGCCCGACCACAAGGACCTGGCCTTTAAGCTCAAGAGAAAACAGTTCACCATTGAGGTAGGTTGTCATGGTTTCTGAGTAAACAGTTTTCTTTGTAAACAAAACATACTGTTTAGCAGCTCTGCTGTTTTTTAAAGTCAGTCAGTCTCTCAGATTTTTTTGATGTTGTTGTTGCTCTAGTGTTATTCATTTAGTGTGTTTTTATGATTTGTCATGTAACTGTTAACCTCAAACAAGAGTCACATTTAGACAAAAAGTAAAGCCATTACATGTTTTACCATTCATCAAGTTCATAGCGGTGCGGATGACAATGAGAAGTCTTTCATGTTACCAAAGTCATTCCAGTGTGTGTTTACTTTTGCCCATTATCGGGTGTCAAAATCAAAGGTGAAGCTATTGATTATACACTGTTGCTGTCACACTTACTCCTGTGTAATGTCAGGAGGCAACAGAGTGAGAAAATCTATCTCTGTCCATGAATATTCAACTGAAAAAATACAGGTACATGCAGTTTATGTTGGAGATATTTATATTTTGATTTACTAAAGGAGTATGAATGAGTCACCTGTCATGATGGTAATGCATTGTCCGCAGACACAGACAACAATGAGGCAACTGCAACAAACGGGATTACACCATCAATAACATTTTAAGCCACAATGGCTCTCGAGGGAGCAGGAGGTGCTACTTACTTTGTCTGGCAGGTTGTTGTTTATTCACTCCCCAGCTGGTAAGGGCTGTGACCTGTTGAGTGGATCGCAATTTTTACCTTTAACTGTGGTTTATAATGTAATTTAAATGGCAGTGTGATTATTTTTACAGTGAAAAGGAAATGGTGGGGCAACAACTGCTTTGGACAGACGCAGTAGCACAGTTTCCCAATTTGACTCTAACTCGTGATTATAAGACACTGGAGGACTAAAATGAGGCAAAGTTGTAGTCATATAAATGCTGCTTGGACACAAAAGGACAGCAATAGGAGGTGAGGCATTTGGCACAAGCACATGACTGAACTGAATGAGAGAAGGAGGAGAGCACAAGAGGACTGGAGGAAGAGGAAGAGGGAGGGCATCCAGTGAGTAAAGGCAGATAAGTTTGTTTATGTCACTATTAAACAGTTCAGCATCAGCCAGTTTTGAAACCAGCCTTCAAAACACTATAACACCCAACAATTAAGTGACCCAAAGTAATCATATTACAAATTCATGACACACCATAGGGGAAGATAAACTAAAAATTATTAGCTTACCATCTGAGCTCATTTGAAAAGAGAAGAGGCACAGCTATTTTTCATCTCCGCAAAATATACAGTGACTGGCATTACAATCCTTTAGCAGCTCAATCAGCTTAATCTCAGTTGAGTGCATGGCTGGGGTGTCTAGTTTTTATTTTCCTCAGATTGCAGAAGCTCTTCTCTTACTCGGATGTTGTCGTGGAAATTGTGATGATAATTTTCAGCAGCCGGAGAGTCTCAGGGAAAGCCTCGTCCCAAGTTGTTTTCGTGGATGGATGATCACTAAGACAGAGCCGTCTTCTTATCGAGAAGTGACACAGTGTGGTTAACTTAACTTAGTCTTCGGCTTCTTGTTGGTCCCCAGGGCCCAAAGTTTTTCTGCACAGTCACTGCAAGGATGGGAGAGGGTTTGAAGAAACTCAGCAAATAAGTTTCCTACTGTTTTCTCCAAAATAAAAGCACCATTGACTCCAGTTGCATCAAAGGTCATTTTTTGCTGAATTTGGTACAAACACATCCACCTCTGGCATGAGCGCAGACAAGAGTTTTAATGCTGTAGGAAGGTGGGCTACTTACGTTTTTTTTTACTATCCCTCACTAATTGGTGCCATCCCATCTTGGTTGTGTGCGTATGCCATCCATGCACACTGCGCTGTTCTCACACAGCTTACTTTTGTCTTATCTTTGAAGTTTCAAGTGTTTGATGGCCTTTGAAAAAGTGTCTGAGCATTGTAGAGCCTCTCTGGGTCATTTAGTCGTCCTCACGTATGGTTTCAAATAAGCATCAGAAAGTCCCAGGGTTCAGACGGTCAATCGACTCGCCATGCCAACTTGGTGCTATCTCACATTTTCCACACAGTTTAACACAGGTGATAATCTGATGGAGGTCTGATGGACTGTTCTCCTCAAATTTATGGTTATGCTAATCAAGTCCCAATTTGTATCCATGTCAGTTTGGGTAGCAATTTAGCTGCAGAACCAATCCATGTTAAACCCACAATTAAACAAGGTGTTTAATATCCAGTTTTTCTTCAAAAGCCAGACTTTCAAGTTTGTGATAATCCACTTTGTTCATAGTGACAGCAGTTGTTCTCTTCTTTAAAAGACATACAAATGGCTGCCAACTACAAGTAAATGATTACAATAGTACTTGGCAAATGGCCATTCAAATAGCAGTGGGGCAACAGACAAGAAACCCCACTTGGCATGAAATTTCTACCAACCACTTTCATTGCCAAAGGCTTTAGGGATGCGTACTTTCTCGAGGAACTTGACATTGCGATTGTGCTCCAATCCCCACATAGTGACCTCTTGAGTGAACTGCAATCCAGAGCACCAAAACTATTCTGGCCAGCAGCAGCTCTCCAGAATAGTATTAAATTAATTTCAAATTACTCAGTACCACTAAACCCACAGTATTTTCTACCTCCAGTAGGTGGGGCTTTCTCTTAAACGCCCTTCTGCAGATTAGTGTGTTTTGTTTTGTCCTCTGAGACACAATGGAAAGAGGTCTGAGGGTGAAAATTTACTAAGAAAATATTTTTTCTATCAGCTATGGTTAAAACTATTTTAATTAGCCTGACCATTTTGAATCTGGAGTGAATGGTATATACATAACACAGGACAGAATGGCCTTTTCATTTCTTCATTCATTTTGATTTATGATTTCTCATCCTCTTTCTCTTTCTCTTCCTGTCAGAGACGCATCCATTTTGCATGTGTCACATCATCACTCTCACTCAGAGCAATCAATCTGTCACTGAACTACCACTCTGGAGACAAATTAAGGGGCCCTCCTCTTAGCTCAGGCTCATGATTGGTCCTCATTACATTATCATTACCTTATCACACCCTCTGGTCCTTGGCTCTTAGTGAGTCCTATTGTCTCAGACAGGAGGTGAGGGGGAGGAGAGGAATGCCCAAACCCCCTGCCCCCAAACCTTCTCCACATCCTACGGTCAACCCCTTCCCATTTTCTGCCAGCCTTCACCATCTTTCTAACCCTTTCTCCTGCCTGCTCCCCCTCCTTCCTCTGACCCTGTGAATAGGCCACTCTACTATAGATTTATAAGGTTCATAAAAGTCAAGGTGGTTATACTCAGTGGTCTTTTAATTAGGCCTCTGTATTGGGCAGGGCAGGGGGCCGAGGCCTAGTGCATCTCTGTAGCCCTGTGGGGCCCGGATACTGTGTCATATATCCCAGCAGCACATTCTTAAAACCAAGCTTTGTCTGCCTTCCTTGTTTAAGGAGCTTTATTGTTTTTTTTGTTGAATGGTAGCCATACTTTCGGTATTACCCTCATGCAAACAAAATTCTAAAATGGCTGTGATTGCTGACATAAGGGAGTACACGAAATGAAATGCCAATCACAGTCTTTGGCCTTGACACATTGTTAGGTGTCAGGGAATTTCCCAGCAACATCAAATCGTATCACCAGTCATGCATCAAATCAATCAAAACACAGATTAGTCATTGTAATACGCTATTACGTTCTCATGCTGTCCTCTCTGGCACAGTGATTGGCTGTCATTAATTTGTACATTACCTTTAGATAGAGATGTCACAAAGGTATGAGTGCGTGTCGGCTCTGCGTACCTCAGCGCAGAGTCATTTCTTCGTGTGAGCGTACCTCTGTTTACGTTTGCATGCAGGGCTACCGTGGTGCTCCATCTACGTGGCTCATCATATACTGTTTGACCTGTTGGTCAGCTGCCTCGGTGGGCCACTGATTGACACATGAGATGGCAATTGGTGTCTGAGCCCTGTGTCTTAAGTGTGACAGCCCACACCAGCCCTGCTAATCACCTCATTTACTCAAGCTACGGGACTCCTCTGCCTGGGGCCACATAATACAACATTCTCTCTCCGAGTTTTTCACCGCCGTGCTCGCAGTTTGTCTTCTTCCACACATCCATCATGATAGCAATGAAGCACCCCTCCTGCTGCTTTGCACTTCTTTCAACTTTTGACTCCATTTCTATATGTTAAACGTGGCGAAATCCAGCCTCACTCTGTGTATCATCTATCTGGATTAATTTGTGATGCGGTGGTGGCTAATGACAGGTGATTGACAGCGCTAGCTCCTCTCCGGTTGGGTCAGGCAGCTACATGTCACACCGACTGTGCATGGAGTCACGCTGGTAACTAATTTCTTAACTGCTGTTTGACTCATGCTTCTATCACCTAGCGCCTCAGGAACGCGGAAAAGTATTTGTTTGCCAGCACACGGAGTACAGCTTTTGTCCATAAAGACATTCTCTCGCATTCGCTCATTTGTAATAATTGATGTTTCTTAATTTGACGGGTTTTTGTACATTTACTGCTGACCCCGCACTCGGCACCACCATCAAGGTTCTGTTGGTTCCGTGATAAGGTTACCACAGTAACATTTGACGTTTACGAGAGTTCAAGCTGCGGTTGATGAGCAGTTATTAGCCATGGCGCCTGAAGCCAGAATTAACCCATGGCCCTGTCTGAGCAGGTAGGGGAGTGTTAGGTGTTTAGACAAGATTAACACATACTCATAGACGCATACACAAACATTGCTTACTCCCACACATGCAGATATTGACATTATTGAGAAATGCACGCATGCACATATGTGACACACAATGTGTATGAGAATCTTCTCGCTTACTCATATTCAGCCG
>JBAJHX010000001.1:22030704-22073415 GCA_037176925.1 Amniataba percoides
TTATTGAGAAATGCACGCATGCACATATGTGACACACAATGTGTATGAGAATCTTCTCGCTTACTCATATTCAGCCGACACAAGCTTCTGTCACTGCTTTCACCAGGCGAGACGCTTTGAGGACGACGCTCTGAAGAATGCAGATAGGACGCAATTACATTCTCCTTACCTCTGTTTGACCCTTTAAACTGACAGGCAATGTGCCTGTGGGGTACTGGGGTGCCAGAGGCAGGTCGCGGGGTCAAATACAGTATAAGACGGGGATTTGTGTCAAATTAGTCTACTCTCAGAGAGGCAATTTGGAGGTGTCGGTTTCACTGATGAGCTGTCTCACCTCGATGGTCTGGTGTGTCAAGTGTGCATACATGCACTGGCTTAGTCTTGAGACCTTTCTGGTTTTTTACTGTTTTAAAGTCCCCATTGGGGAGAGTCACCTAAAGTGGCAGTAATATTTAACCCAGTTCATTTTTTGCTGGAACAAAGTGTGATACCACTCTTGAAGGCACTGCGGAGGACAGTCAGATACATGAACACACATTCTTGGTGGTCACTTTGTAACAGGAACGCTTCATTTCCACTGTTTATCTTGCATTAGCAGCGATGAAAGACAAAATAATTGGCACATTGATATTGCCAGTATCAGTTAAGTTACCTGTCTTAGGGTATAAAAAACTGTGATGTATTGTTTTGATATTTGTTAGTCGTTGATCTTTCACTCAAACTGTTGTTCCTGGATTGTATTTCATCATCTCAGCAGTTCCTGAAACAATATATTCCCACAAGGGCACTGGGCAGTTTTAACACAGGTTTGTTTTTTTGTTTTGCTTAGTTTTGTTGTGTTTTTTAAAGTCTGAATCGCCACAAATAAGTACCAAAAAAGCAACAAAAGCAAACAAACATCACATCAGCCAAGGTGCAGCATTAAAAGTTATTAAACACTAATTTAATGGATATAGTACTACATTGACTGTGCTGTGTATTTTTGCCCTCATACGACCAACGTCTCGAGTCGTCCAATGACCTTCCATCTCACATGACATGAACTTGGCATCAGCCAGCTGAGTACATTTTTAAGCTGAGTGGAGGGGAAGCAAAGAGGGAGCAGAAAAAGGGCATGCAGATGATGGTGCTGAGTAGAAGATGACTTAAGGAGGAGAGGAAGCCGAACTGAAAGAGTCCGAGGGAGGTGTGTAGAGTAGGTTAATGTTTCTTGGCATGTCCTCAAAACGTCTTTAAGACAACGCCTGTGTCTGCCCCCTGTTGAAGCCTGTGGGTGCCGAGGGAAGGGTGTTAATGGACCTATGTGAGGAGCAGAGCGAAGGCTCGGAGAGGAGGGGGGAGGCATAAGCGGAGAGGAGCAGTTAAGTGATTCTCAGGTCAGGTCTAATTAAAATGAGGGCTTTTCCTCAGAGGCACCAAACCGTCTTATTGAGAGAGAAATAAAAAGGGAGGGAAAGAAAGAATCGTAGAATGCAGAATGAGTTAGACAGAGACCCAGTCCTCAGGGCCTGTTTGTGTATTTGTTTATATGTTTGTTTGTATCCCATGCCTGGTCGTATATCTGCTTCCCCATGTCTCAAATAATGCTTGGTACTAAAGATCACAGAACAGCCAATGTTGAAAAGAACTCATATGGAGGCAGAACTGAACTGGGTCGTTTAATATTTACTTCCATTGGTGGATTACAATGAGTATTCAGAGACTGAGAGTAAACTAAATACAAACAATGGGCTTACTGGATGTCCTGAACCTATTAGCAGCATATAAAAAAAAAATCTTAAGTCCTCCATACATCTTCCTGCGATACACCTTGGGAATCACAATCAGATGGGAGTGGACCCTTGGAATAATATTCCAATTGAATAATTTATACTTCCTCCCTTGGTGCACACCAGCCTCTGTCGCATTTTGGAATGAGGTGTGCTTACGGTTTTGTGCGTGTATGAGAAAGAGAGGGAGAGAGCCCGTCGCAGGCCAGTCAGTGGCACGCGATCGGACCCCTCAGCCGAACAATATTCACAACATACATCAGATTTGCATTTATTATTTAACAGGGATTTTATCTATTCTGCAAATGTGCATGTGTGTGTTGAAGAGGCCCAGCTTGTAAGGTCTCTGTGCTGAGTCTTGGGTGTGTGTGTGTGTGTGTGTGTGGCAGGGGGTGTGGGTGCTGCAAACAACGTGCATGACTTTTTTTTTAGTCTTTTTTTTTAGTTTCTTTGTTGACATCTTAAATGCTGATCTTTGTTCATTCTCTTGGTTGAGAAAACCAAACCTACCTCAGTAATGCCAAATCTTATCAATTTTATGAGATAAGTTTAATTGCTGGAAGTGAAAATTTGGCCTCCTGCATTGGCATAGGTGATCTGATGTGTCCAGGCACTGAGGATGTGCTTGTCCTGGCAGGGGCCAAGGTTCAGAAATCATTAAGGACACTGGCTAAAACAGTCCCCAACGAGTTTAGGAACGCCTAGGGAGAAAAAAGTAGTCGTGGCTTTGTTGGCTGTAGCCGGGTCAAAGCTCAGCGAGAGAATATCTGGGGCTTTGCCAAATGTGCTGCCCTCTATACTATATCAACACAATGCCGCAACGCTTCTCGCAAACAGGCGATATTAAAGGAAAACAAAACAGGGCATATGTGCTCCTCCTGCCAGACTGAGTAAGAGTGTGGTCTGCCTGAACTCGCCCTGGAAGTGAAGCTGTTTCATCGGTGAGCAGTGAACCCTTAACATAGTCCACGCACCACTCAGCCCCCATCAGACCAGACCGGCCACATTGGACTCAGACCCGATTAAAGTAGCCCAAGTTGTCTTCAGCTCCCGTTAGAGAGAGAAAGGGAAAGAGACTGTAACTTACTGCCACCCTGCATCCGCGAGGTCTTGTGGTACTATAGCGCATGTGTAAGCGTGTTCAGAAAAGGCTCGCTATTAGCATAATGGGAGTGACTGGGGAACCATAAGCCCCCTGGTGCTTCTGAGCTGGGTCTTCACTGTATCCTTGGCTTCTGAGTCCTTTTCATTGTTATCTCCTAGGCTTTAGAAAATGGTGTATAATTTTGCCTCAGGTCCGTACACTTTCATGCAAGTCTTAAAAACTGTTTTCATAAAGTGGTAAACGTGTTCACTGTGCAAAGCTGCTACTAATTTTCCTCACATTTAATCACGAGTAATTATTTTCTTCTCATCTTTGGTTGTGTAAACCTTAATATTTGTGCTTAGTTTTTAATGGAAACTAAGAAACATATTTGGCAACAAATATACACGTCTGGCGAGTGTTTCATAGTTTAATCAAATACGCTCAAATGCAAAATGCAAATGTTTCATTTGCAACCAAGCACAAGTTTCTAAACGTATGTTTTCGAAGGTCCCAACACTTAATGCTCAATAATCCAGATAAGCAGCACTTTAACAATGTCCATTCTAAAGTTGTTCTGAAAAAACATTGAGGCTTGACTAAATAGTGATGAAAGGCAGAGGCTGTCCTTCCTGTTTTGACCAGGTTTAATTCAGAACTAGCCGAAATTAAACGATCCCTTCACTGCTGCTGGCCCACAGAGAAAGTTAAAATTGCCGTCACGGGCACAAACAGCTCCGTGGTCGGAGTGGTTCAAAGGTGGAATGTTGATCCGGAGCAGGAGCATCAAACTCAGGAAGGCTCTCTGCTTGGGTCCTAAAAATAACTTTCCCACACTCTCACCGCTCAGTGTCCTGGGGGGGTCAGGAGGAGGAGTGTGTGTATGTATTTCTCTGTGTTCGCTCAGTGTTTATGTATGTTGTGCTGCCTGTAATATGGAGAAATTAGACACTGATTGGCGAAAGGGATGCGTCAAATTCTTTTAGTATAATGGTTACGTCTCTGTTTTTTTTAATAGCTTAGCAGACAATACATTTGTGCATTTTCCCATTATTTAGTAGAGAGTGTAGCTGGATAGACATATGTTTATATAGATATGACCAGATATTCTAATTTAAGGGGATGAAACAGATTCTGATTTGTCTCTGGCCTGCTAAAAATAATTTTTTCATGCTATATAAAATTGTTCTTTGGTTAAAGGATCACTGCTTACAGTGATTCCACAGCTGCTGTACTTAGATCATTTTATTCAGTGCAAGCAATTGAAATCATGAACATTTGTCATCAGCAACGCAACTTGCAGTGTTGGACTGACGCTGTTGACATATAGTAGGCTCACAGAAAGAGATGGAGGCAGCACAGCATGGGCTCCTTAACAATACTGCTGTGTGGAAGTACTACACGTCTGCTAAGGTTGACCATTAAATGTCAAAATGTAAAAGAAAACTTTTGTCCGTTCTCACTACAAATGAGGTTAGTGTCTTCTCATCCACGTGAAGAGGCAGTCTTAATGTAAGGAGTCAATCATTTCTAGACTCCTCACAACAGAATACTTACTTCATTCATTTGCTTTCATTACAGAAACGCAGGCTTAGAGATGCCAGATCTGTTGGACACTGAGCTTTTTTTCTAAATGCCTTCTCTGTCAGCAGTCCTTCAATGAGTCCTTGCTTGACGAAAACAAATTGGGCGTCTCGATCCTCTTTCTTTCTCTTTATCTCTAAGCACACAATAAAGGCATTTGTTTCAGCTAATCATGGGAGCTACTTAACCCCTGCTACTGTGAATATGGTTGTCTTTAAAAAGGATTCACCCAACAGTCAACACAGAGTTGTTTAAAGTGGTGTTGGCCATTGAGAGAAGTTGGCCGGCCGCTGAATGTGGCGGTGCTCATGAATTTTATGAGGGCAAGTGTCGCTGTCCTTCAGAGTTCACAGGTGGCTACTGAAAGGCCCGGCCAGATGATGGAGGACAGTTAGGACACATATAGAGCCCTGAATAGACTTTAATTACACTCAGCAGATGAGTCAGAGGGCCATTCGAAGGACAAGCCTGCACTCCAGTAGGCAAGTTAGAGGGCAAGGTGATGGCGCCTTATCGAAAAAAGTTTGCAACCGCGTCCACAAATCAGGGTGCCTGCGTGCCTCAGTGGACTTGTGTTTATGCAGCAAAAATGGAACAATTTTCTTTGTGCGTTCGTCAGGGTGTGTGTGTGTGTACGCTACCTAACACTCATATGTGAATGTGCGAAGGTGGGGGAGGCACCGGGTGGGAGAATACTCCAGTGTGTGGCTTAACCAAACTTTCCTTTTGTCCCCAACAATGATGAGTGATGATGAGTGACAGGGGTGTTAGGAGTGGGATCTGGGGAACAGAATGCGCCTAAGCAGTGTTCGCCCAAACTCACACAAAAGGCAGCTAAAGGTCAAATCTGAGGCAAGCTTCTTATCCACCGGCATATAACATTGCGCCACGTTGTGCGTCACATAATTAGCTAAAACATTTCATGTCTCTCTGCCGTGCTCGGGCTGACGTCCCGCCGTTATTACGTTTGCAGTGTCACTGCCGTTCTGTTTGTCATTTTTGAAAAGCACTTTTTAGTCCTTTTGAACTATGCAAATTCTCTCAGTTACTGATTATATGATTATTAAAAGCACTTCTGCCAGGAGTGTTATCACACTGAGCCCCTGAAAAACCGGTTTCCATTTCTTTGGCCTCAGTTTCAACTTTAATAACAACAACAAGAGCTGCTTTGAGATGCGCCCTCTCCCTCTTTGTCTTTCTTTTTTTCACCACTTCATTTTTATTAACCCAAACTGCATCTAGTAATATCTCTGGAGCAAGTATGGAAACATGCACAGACCTTTTGTTAAGCAAAATCCATACATTCTGCTTACATAGCCCAACTACACACACAGAAACCCCTCCCTTTACACACACACATTATGGCTCACCACTAGCAAGGGATGAGGAGGACTTGCGTGCAAGTGTTTCCCAGGAGGCAGTTGTAGACTGAGGGTTCTGAGGCCCGGGGATGGCTCTAGATGGCGGTTAGCGAGGAACCAGTTTTTTTTTTCTTTTTTGCCTGCCTCTCCTCCTACCCCTCCCCCTTTCTGAGCTCAGGCAGTGATCGTAATGGGGGGTGACAGCTCACCTCTCCCTAGCGTGCCTACGGTCCTCGGAGCGTTAGACCCCCCCGCGTAACCCCACCACCACCACCCCCAAGTCCCGGAAGGCCATAAAGGTTACTCCATATGTTAGTCTGAGGATTCTTATGAATCTTTTCTTCTTTTTTTTAATACTTTTTTTTTCACCTGAGACAAGTACATTGGTTGTGAGGTCTGGAAAGATTTATATGGATCAGATGAAATCAGGTATATTCAACTTGATCCCCTCATTTTGAATATATTTGTGCAGTCTCTTTCATTGTTTTATTTATTTTTTATTTTTTGCTCTGTCATCGTTTGCCTCTTGTTCTTCTATGTGAGTTGCGACTCAGTGGTGTGAAAAGATCCAGGGCCTGGAGTTTCACATCTATTAAAGGCTTCATGTTTGGAGAGGGAAGTGATCTGATGGCCTGATGTTGTACGCTCACTTACACCGACTGTTTGTATGGGGACGTCATGTACGCTTGCTTCATCACCCACTGTGAATGTGTGTGTGTGTGTGTGTGTGTGTGTGTATTTGTGCGCCTGCGTTAAGCATGCATTTAATCCTGACAGCGTGTCCTTGCTGTCTTCAAGTACTTTCATAACATTGTTTCATTACTTTATTTTACTTTAGTTGAGAAACTGTGAAACAAACATAGACTTCAGCATAATTGTTAAAGTAAAATAAAGTTTGAGAAAACTTAGTATTGTTTGTTCACATAAGGTGCAATGGGAATATTTTATCTTTCTCTTGCAGATATCAAAGTTTTTACTTATTGGGTGACTTCATTTACTCACATCAAAAGAAAAACCCCGCTCACCTCAACAAGAGGAAAGATCCCAACGAACGTCCCTCTGCAGCTAAATCTCACAGGACATGAAAGTTAACAGCCTCCTTTGATGCATATCCTTAAAAACACTCTGACATTCAGCAGTCGTCGTTTGCGCTTTCTGCATCGACAGAAGTCTTGCAAGGAGACAGGAGATGTAATGCACAAAAATTATAATTAAATCAGCAGAGTGGATTTCTTGCAGCCCTCACATCTTGGTGTTTGTGTGCGTTTCTGAATCATTGCAAGAGCGTTAATGTTTGCGCGAGTCATGGATAACCGGCTACTGAAATTGTATAATGAGTGGTGTGTGTATTTAGAGGAGGGTTTGCGTGCTTAGATGGCCGAGGAATAGCGCACAAAAGCATGTGTAGTGGTGAATATTAGAGTAGGCAGAGCGTTAGCAGGGTCACTCTGTGTACAGAAAGAAGTGCTTTCCCATCTCAAACTCACTTGCTCTCTCTCTTTCTGCCTCCCTCTCACTCAATTTCTTTTGTCGGAGAGCCTCCTCCCTCTACTCCTCTTTTTTTAATCATTTTGAGCTTTTTAAGAGCGCTGCCCTCTCCACATTCAGAGCCCCTATTCCAACCTAACAGCCCTCTCATTCACCCCTTTCACCTCATTTGCCACAAGACACAAAGTCAGCTTGGCATCGTATAAGGTGGTGCCTGTTTTAAGATGTTGTAATCATGGTGAACGTTCAAGATAAACTCAATTGCTGAACCTCATTTGCCCCCATCCCCACACCCCTAAAAAAAAAAAAAAAAAACTCTCATTTGGACGGTCAGGCAGAAGTGCACAGACACAGCGGCACTGCTGTGGGAATCAATCTGCAAGGTTGGAATATGCGAGATAAGTGCCAAAGGGGGTGTTTTTCAGCTTCCCGGCATCCTCTCCCTGCAGGCTAAAGTGGAATCCCAGCCACGCCCCGCACATCACCCCATGTGATGTTTAGGGATGCATTCAGCACCTTCTCTGGACACGCAACATTTTTCTGAGTGTTTTTTTCCGTTTTTTTTTTTTTTTTTTTTTTTTAAAGCACATGAGCCGTCTATTTTTTCTCAATGCAGTGTACAAAGTGCATCACCACTTCTGGCCTTAATGGCAGCCCACATATCAGAGAAGAGGCACTGGCCTGGTGTAATCTGACTTGTCTTAATTACAGGCAGTATCCAGTAATAGGCTGCTTCCATAGATATCAGCCATTAGAGCAGTGTCTCTGACGGGAGGGGCCTGATTGGCTACGAGGTAGGTGATAAAGAAGCCATGCCTCATTTACCTCCAATTTTTTGTTCACACATCCCTGTATTAAAGTCAAGCGTGAAGATGGCAAAGGACTGTGTTAAACTGATTTATGTGCTCTCCTATGTGGTGGTAGCTAATCTGCTCCTCCTGATTGCATTGTCAGCAATCAGTGCGGCTCTACAAGTAAATGATTTCGCTGGATGGAAGTTGTTTCAGCAAAGTTTCAACGTTTCTCTTTTTTTTCTTTTTTTTTTTTTTCATTAAATGGTCCCTTTTCTGGACTCATTAAAATTGATATCAGCAGGGCATTGTGACTTTCTGTTGTGAGCCTATAAAAGGACCCTGCCCAGGCCTTATGCTTTTCCGTGTGGTTACACTCCCAAAACCTCAAACCAGCAGCTCTTGTTTGCTAATTGAAGTAAACCACAACACGCATCCTCAAATAGACTTTACAAACTGGAGCAAGAAGTTCTTCTTTAAGCAGACTTTTACTGTTTTCTCTAAACTGTCTGCCCTTTCTTTTCTCCCCTCAAGTAGACACACGCCCTCTGTTTTGTGCTTTCCTTGAGGGTTAGCTCAGATGCTGTGATTTACACTCGTGAATGATGAGCAGAAGGAAATTGATGATACTTTGCCAATCCCTCCATCTCACCCATCCGCTGCCTTTGTTAGCACCGGAGCAGCATGTGATCTGATGACATGATATGTTTGAGTAATTCTGCAGACGACTTCACCATCCATTTCAAATGCCATAAAACAAAGTCAAACCATTAAAGATAATATACCCATTATTAGCATGGAAATTAGAGATGGAATGCCATAGAGTACTGAAAGCTTGTCACTTGAGTGACATTTAAAGACACTCCTGGTTCAGTGCACTGTATTTAAGATATGTTTGATGTTTTTCAAACTCCAAATTTGGTATATTATCCTCGGGTGGCAGCTCACACCTTGTTGGTATTTAAGACAGGTTTCAGCGGATATTACCGGATCGCGCTGGCGGTTGCATTTAAGGGTGCAGCTCCCTCATAACAGGGAGGTGTCGTCTGCTGACAGATCACTGTCTGGATGAGAGAGCACAGCAGCATCCCACCTCATTACCGTAGCAACACACTAACCGAGGGACCGACACACTGCTCTCTGTGATTAAGATGTAAATTTCCTCTAATTGGAATGTAAATTCATACATTTATATGAAGACGTCAGCTGTCAGAATGCAATATTGTGTCCTTTTTTCTCCCTCTCCCCTGTTCCCCAGGCAGGGACTAGGTGCCTGCAATCTGTATCATACTCCCGCAGCCCATCCTGGGATTTGCCGTTTGTTTAATGTCGGGCCCATTGTCCTGCATCCAGCCCGGCATTGTAATGCTTCCCATTCATGTTTCTGTGTTTTGTTGCAGTCTGATTTGCTCTCGCTACCTGTGTTTGTTCCTCCATGCATGGCTGAGCCGTCAGGGCTTTGGGGACGGGGAGGGACTTTGAGACGGGGCCGGGGTCATTGGGTGGCCGTATTTTGTGTGTGCATCGATTACTTCTGCTGAATGTTCCTCAATGCAAATAAGTCTGCCACTTTGAGAGGAAGCACATGTATCTGAAGTAATTAATTTTACCCTTGAATGCCAGCTGTGGTGTTGGTGTGATGTGTTCCAAATTGAGCGTTCTCACCAAAAAGGTGTTAATTTGGGGATTTGGCAGATGAAGTAAGTGTGTTTGCCAATGTATACGGCCCATATAACTGGGATGTGTCGTTTTTGTCTCGCTATGATTGTGCCATCGTGACGGATTGTGCGATTACAATGTGATTATGGTACACTGAGGCCCAATAACAAAATTCTCTCTGTTCAAGTAAGTAAGTCTTGTTAAGTTATATTATAGTGTACGCACCACAGCCCTATTTATCTTGTTGAGAAGGGTTCTTTTGAGTAGGTGTTATTGGCGATGAAATGATTGTGATTAATCTAACGTACTCTAGCAAGTACTTTAAAGTAACCTTTTAAAGTTATGTTTTGTTTGTTTGTGTGTGCGAGCGTGCATGCGTGCGTGCATGTGTCTGTGTGTTTGTCTGAACATTTCTTCTACACATTGGGAGAAGAAAATAGTGTGATATTGGTGTAGTATTTAAATGTAATGATACTTTATTTACATGCATCCAGACAGTTTAAATACTAAACACCTTGTACAGCACACACCACACTAACCCTATTTTCACACAACAAGCTTCACCATTACCTGTCTCAACAGGTCATGTTCCCGAACTGATCAGCACGAGGGAAAAGAACAAAAGAACAGGAACAAAATGTCACACCTGCGTGCTCATACAGAAGGAAGCAGCGCCTAATTTGTGATGTGACCGTTTAGTACCAGGTCAGATTTTCAGGGTGTACAGCACACAGTGTGCTCCTTCAGGCATTAGTTGCACGACTTGTTTTTCAAAATCATTTGTATGTGTCCTTACACACATCTGATTGGAAAACTGTGTGTGCACTGATCGGCATGTTGCCTTGAGAGTCCCCTGCATTAGCACACATATGATGTGCCCTTTTGAAATACCTTTTATAATATGCGCCTTATTGTAAGTCTTGGTCAGGTGTTCATAATGGAAAGATTTTATAATTCTGAGCTGAAGCCTCATTGTTGTTATACATATGTCAGTGGTCTAGAAATATATTGACAAACACTGTGAGTAAGACCACTTCCATTTGTTATGTAAAAGACAGAACTGTCTGACGTGCCAGATCCTGCCCACTGGACATGTTGTGATGAACCCAAACAAAAGCAGGATGTTTTCCTTTTTGAATGTTTGTGGCTTGTACAGATCATCAAGCATTCCTGGGTGTGTGCTCGAGGATCCTGCACATCTCCTGCACATTCCTCTCAGGCACAGGTTGTGAGTGAAACCTCACAGGTCACGCAAAGATTTCTACAAAGAAGGTTCAGACGCTGGAATCGCCGGGGCATTTCCTCCATTTTTCACAGGCTTTCTGAGAAAGTGTTAGCGCTAATATATTGAAATGTGCGTGTGTGTGTGTGGCGATCAGATAAAAACAAGAAACATAAACCTTAAAGACAATGTGATGCATTCACAGTATATCAGTGTGTGTGAAGGGTGCTGCAGGGTTTGACAACAGCATGTGTAGGTGTTGTATGGTGCAGGAAATTAAAAACATCGGAGCCAGCACGGGGGACCTCCAGGCCACGTCAAGCAGCGGAGAAGAAGGGAGAAAAGGGTGAAGGGACCCTTCTATTTTTAGGTCCAGCCGCAGGTCACCCTTGTTGAACCCGTGTAAAAGACACAGTGGTTCGTAAAAGGCCATCAGATCTTCGAAGGCCTTGTCTTTTGTGTTGTGTGACAGCACCTGGGAATCCCTTGCAGTCTGATTCCAGCCGAGGGTTGAGCCATACACCAGGAATCCTGACTATGCTGCCACAGCATGTCAACGGTACTCCACCCACCTGTGGCACCAGACCTTCACGGCGTGCCCTCCCTCAATTAGGCGTCCACCAGGAAGGAATCCTAATAAACCTGCTCCCTTCACTTCCACTCCATCCATCTCCATCTGTTTATTACATCGAATCAGCGGCGTGGAAAACCTGACACGTTCCCAGCCGTTGTTTCTGTTTACCAGGAATCTGCCTCTGGTCAGGTGAACCGGTCGGCCCCGGTCGCGTGGGTTATTTTCAAGTTTGGGATGTGCTTGTACACCCTGGTGACAGGCCAGCAGCCTATCAGGAATTTCGTCCAGATGCACCCCTTTTACACACCTCCCTCAGTGACTTACAGTTTCATCCATCTCCTGACTGTTCAGGTGTCAGGTGGGGAAAGTGAATCATCTTTTTTTTTTTTGCCTTTGGCTGCCAGAATAAAAGTGGCTCACTCACTGTACAAGTTGCTTCTTGACTGAGATTTAGAATTTTATATATTCAGGACTTTTTATTCAGTTAAATCTTTAAAGATATTTTCAGTTATTATGGCATTTTATACAACCTTTTATTTACTCCTTTAGTCCAGACAGTACCTAATGACTAACCAGGCTCGGCTCACTACAGTCACAGCACAGACATACGCGAGGAGAGGTAGCAAGAAACTGGGTGAGAGAGAGAGGGAGAGAGAGACCATTTTGTCCCCCAGGTATGACAGAGTCACTCATGCAGAAAGATCCCACATGGAGGGAGGTGGGAGAGTGGGAGTGGGTGGGGGGGGGTTTGCATGTAGGAACTCTTGGCTTCCTCTCCTCGTTCGTACCCCCCCCCCCCCTTCTCTGAAAACACATCTGTCTTCTTTTCTCTGCCACACACCTTTCCAGCATCCTCCGCTCACCTTCTCACTCCAGCGACGGAGGCTTTTCACCGTTAACGGCTTAAAATGTTTTCTCGTATTTAGGGCGTCCAGCTTCTTGTCACATTTCGTGCCACCTGTCATATTTTGTCGAAACTTTCAGGGGATCGAGCTCTTTGGCCGCCGGTTCGTTTCTCCTTTTAGCCAGCGTTCTCTGGCCTTCGGACACACTGCTGCTGCCGTCACCCCCGAGCGGCCTGTCTTACATGCAAATACGTGCCGGCTCTACAGTGATCACCATTTTAGTCCGCGGCAGAGCTATCTCATGGCTGCATGCATTAAAACAATTAAACTTTGCCCCTCCCCCGCCACAACAATCATTTGCGGATGTGTTGGGTGAAATTTAGCAAGAAATTATCATTTTCTGAATCACTTCACTCTGCTTGCTCGGTGTTTGTTTCATTCTTTCTCTTTCTCCGTCTCGTCTTTGAGCTCTTTAAAAGACTTGGAGCCCCCTGCATGTTCTTCTTTTTGCTCCTTTTCTCTGTACTTTTTTTTCATCATTATCCAACAGCACTTTTCGGTGCGTGCAAATGCTTTCTGAACGGCGTCCTTTCTTCCCTTTCAGGCTGGATGTCATTGTTGCTGCCTGTGGGCTGGGTGTATTTATTTAGGGGTAATTGGTGTGTGGATGAGTGAGGTAATGAGGTGCATCCACACTTGGCTGCTCCCCTCCCTGAGAGCCTGAGACAGACGTAGCCTAGCTGGGCTCCGGCTTGAGCTGTACCACACTGCTGTCTTCCTCCACACAGGCCAGAATGGCTCTTTCATACCCAGGTGGACAAACACAATCACTGGGGCTGATACCTCAATGAGGCGTCTGCAGTTTGAAGTGCTGTGTGTGTGTGTGTGTGTGTTTGTGTGCGTGCATGCAGGAGTGCATATCCTTGTGTGTGTATGTGTGTTCATGTGCTTGTATTTGTGGGTGGAGAGGGAAAAAACAGCGCCTGGTTGTTGGCCCGTCTCTGTCTCGAGCCCTTGTTTGTCTTGCGGCTTGTGTTTGTATAAGTGATTTTCCCTGTGTGTTTGTAAGTGCATGTATATCAGGCTGAGTGGGTGTTCAATGGAGCTCAAGGAGGACCTCTGGCTCTCGTAGCCCCCTGCCAACCTCAAACTGCCCCCGATGTCCTGCAGAGTTACCTAATGATTTCACTTACACCTCCCTTATCTGTCTGGCCCGTGTGGCAGCAGCCGTCTGACGCTTCAGCCTTTACATGCCATTTGCTGCCTCATATCCTGTGAAATTCGATTGCACAGCTCCAACAGTAGCCAGAGTAAGGGGATCTCCCTCTCTCTCCCTCTCTCTCCCTCTCTCTCTCTTTAACTCTCCCTCCCTCTCTTCTTCTCTCTCTCTCTCTGTCTGCCATCTTCCATTTTTGTAAATACAAACATAAACAGTTCTAGCATCACACTTTTTTTCCCTCCCATATTATCTCAGAGCAACGTTGCATTTCCGTGTTTTTAGCACTCTAAAGTTGACACTCCATTTCACCGCTGTGGTGTTGGCGGCAGACTTTAAATGAGATGTAGAAGTTTTAAACTGGGGGAAGCTTGGATGTTTTGAGGCTGCCCACAGGTGTTCGGCAGATAATATTATGCATAGATTGTTTTGTTGTTATCAGGGTAATTGGTGTAGACCTGCCAGCCTTTGATAGACACACAATTACTGTATGTGATGCATAAGTGGACTCATTTTAGGGCAGGATTTTGAGTTGCTAATGGTGCATTATTCAGCTTTTGGTCTGTCCCCAAAAGTGCCGGGCCAAATCAAACACGCCGCTCCAGGGTAATTGAGGCCCACTCCGCACCCCCTGCAGTGAGCAAGGCAGAACTGTAATCCCCTGACAACTCTGACTTGGCCCCAATCTGGCAGGCCGCCCATTTCCCAGCAAAACGCCTAGCTCGACATCGGGGGAGAATGAAGAAGCTGAT
Source organism: Amniataba percoides (assembly GCA_037176925.1). Lineage (NCBI taxonomy): Eukaryota > Metazoa > Chordata > Actinopteri > Centrarchiformes > Terapontidae > Amniataba > Amniataba percoides. The sequence continues at coordinate 22,045,050 of JBAJHX010000001.1, forward strand.
AGTCACATTTGGAACGCTTTCCAATTTTGTTATTCTTTTCAACCCTGCAGCCTTCTGTAGCCATCTCTGCACTTACCCGTACTTTTTATTTTAAACTATACTTCATAGAACATAATTGCACACTAAGTACGCACCGTCAAACTAATATTCTCACTCATTAGTCTCCTCAAGCTTTTGTGGTTTCATGATCAAAGGTTTTGGATGAACAAACCCAACCACCCAAACCACAGAAAAGCTTTCACTTTTCTTTTAGGACTGTTTTGCCTTACAAGTTTCCAGAAACTCTACGGCAAATTGAAAGGCTCTGTAATTACAGAAAATTTGAGAAAAGGTTTAGAGTGAGTTTTGGACTGAAATTCATCCATTTTGTTTGATTTTTTTCACATTTAGTTTTGTGGAATAAAGGGAAATAAATTATTTTGATTAACAGTCAACCTGTTATTGATTATTAAGTATTTCACACAAACTAAAATATTTAGTTGCCTCCACACTGGAGCTGTGATGGTGCAAAATTTTGACCAACCACATCTTTGGAGTGAGTACCTCGTAATTTTGTACATGGCATTTAGGTTAAAGAAATATAGCCAATAAATATAGATTATTAGTCACAGCTATTTGTATTACTTTGGCAACGTGAAAAAGTTAGGTTGTTGTTTGTACCTTACCATACTTACTTAGCCTATTTGTTATAAATTGTTATTGTCATAAATGTGCAAAGTACTCTTTCTAAGGCTGTCAATTAAACTGTAACATGTTTGCACCCACAGGGAAAATTTAATTATATTTATAAAGAAAAATTCAGTTGTACTAAATTTGATTTCTTGGACATGAACTATGACATTTTCACCATTTGTATTTCATCTCCTTTTATATATCTGTACGAATTCCAGAAATTTATCACCACGATTGACACCATATTAATTAATTTAGTTCATTATAATGCAGCTATATCTTTTCTTATTTCTTATTTTTTGTGTCTAATGTTTTTTGTCATTATATTAAAATCCATACATTTTCTGCAGTGCCACCTCTCATAGGGGTCATTTGCACAGAGGGTATCACATGCATTTAGCACTGTCTTTTTGATTTTTAACTTTAGCATGCATTCTCCCCAGGCACTGGCTCACTGTTTTAATGGCTTTAGTAATTCTTCACAATTAACACTCAGCCAGCGCTCCAGGTTAGGTAATGGCTGTTGCGTTTCAGGCAAAATTAGAAAACACAAAACAAGCATTCCCCATCAGCCACAGTGCTTCTCGGACCTAGAGGTTACGGGGGAAATGGAAGGTGGTGAATTTTTTGACAAGGCAGCCGAGGTGATGTCTCATTCCCTCTGACATCTTGAACACCCTAAAGGTGGTTTTGCCAACAGTCTGCCCAGGAAGCACCTCACCTAGCTGTGGCTAAATTTACACAACCACCTGCCCACAGGGAGCATACTGGAGAGGAGAGCAGAGGTGGAGGTGGGGTGGGATGGAGGGCAAATAGGGGAAAAGAGGAGGGGGTAGGAGACTGAAGTGTGTCAGGATGCAATGCATTATATGTTTTTAGAAGCTGCATTGAATGTAATTTGCTAGAATTATTCCACCCAGAAATGTTGCTGTTTCAACATTTCTGTTCAGCATTTTGCACCTCTTGGCTCTGCTTTTGCTTTCTGTGTGTTTTCTCTATTGTATGGCAGGTTTGCGTTAGAGTGAAGACAGAATAGGTCAGATTTGGGTTTTCTGGAGTGCCGTCTGGAGTTCAGTAGATTAGTGGAACGAAGCATTTCAGCCCCCGGCGAATCCAGTACAAGTCCACCGAGAGCACATCTGCTTAGCTCTCATATCATTTCACTGTGTGGCTGTGAAAAAGGTGACCCTCATTTCAGAGTGTCACAAATAACAGCAGTAGGGGGTCAAGGAGTGGATGTGAATACCTGATTATTGTCATATCCAAGGCCTTTGCCAGGCTAAATATATAACATGCTCTGTCAGCCTATATGTTTCATATGAAATTTGAAATACCTCATATGAACAACTTTATGAAATTCTTCTTACAAGACATTTTATTTAACAAAAGACTGGAAAGTGCTAAATATGAAATATGCTCTTTTCCAGCATCATGTCTGTGGTCTGCTGTAACATGGGTAGTTATTTCTTGGTTGTTTGCTCTCCAAGTGAAAATAGTTGGAGGAACTCTTTAGCAGCAGAAGCTCCTAAGTGTCCCAGTTTACTAAAGGTCTAAAAGTCTTAGACTTTTTTCTATTGTCTATTACCCAAGACACCATATCGGAACAGCTGTTTTACTTTAAGGTCTTACTGAACCAAATGCTTCAGAAACAGAAAGAAATTGTCAATTATTTTTTGCACTGCTACATTATTACCAGACTTTCATGAATAGGCAAAGACTAAATTCCCATCCTTTAAAACTGTACATTCATGCTCTTTATAAATGTACTCAAAGGCTGCATATACTGAGGCTCTTAAGACGGACAGTCACATAGAATGGTTACAATTCTAGATGCTCCCCAGTGGCAGAGTTCAGGCTGTTTGCCTGTGGGCTGATGTGGAGTGAATGGCCTTAGAGGCTCTAGGCTGGTCGATGTGTGGCCCGGCTGGTCCAAGTCAGCAGTAATGACTGGCTTTGGCCAGCATGCCTGTTAATGTGAATGGGGTTACTCTGGGCAACACCTTTTCAGCTGGGTCCTATGAAGTCCCCAGTATGGTGGTCTTTGTCCGCACAAGGGCTGTCCTCTCAGCAAAAAGGGCTCCTTTTTTGTGAGGACTATCAACTGGTGATGGATTATACCCACCCCCCTTTATTCATCCGGGCAGACTAACAGACACGGATGCATGCAAACATACACACACTCTCACACTTGCATATAACCACAAAGACATCAAAAGTATGACAAATGCATCAGCGTGTTATCTTCCACTGTTGCACACACAGATGCACACACCTTTCTTGGGTATACTCAACATCACATGCTTTCACACCATTCATTTACTGTCCTGTTCACTTCATTTAGACATCAAGAAAAAGCATATCTTCCTGATTAATCTTTTCTTGCTGTCTTGAGTTACAGAGAAAATGTAGTTACATCTGTTCCTCACCAGTATTTTTGTTTGCCTCCCTTGAGGGATGATTATGAAATCTTCACAGAAACTGACTTCCTGAATCCAGGTACATGTTTGCATCCAAGGTGTCTGTGTGATCCATATGATGGCTGTAAATTTTGAGTACATGATGCTGTATGTCCAGTTCCTACTGAAAAGAATTACCAATGATGCTTGAACACCCTCTGCCATGTACTTGTCTCCTGTGCCATACAGTGCCAGAAAGCAAATAGTTGAAGAAGAGGTTTATGAACGTCCAATGGAAGCTTTAACATCATGTCAATGTGTAAATATTTCAGACGCGTAAGAACTGGAAATGCAAGGACAGACGGGAGAAAATGACAGCATTATTCTGTCCAAGTGTTTTCACTTCCTATGTGCCCTGTTACATCCCGGCTGTTTGCTAACACAACAACAGACCATTCCTCTGTGAGAGTGGTCGCCCCCACCCCTCCCAAGGGGTCAACCACTTACCCAGGCTGACACAGTAACCTCCAGACGACCTTTCGCTTTGCCAAATGTTATGCCTGTAAACTGTGTGAACTCCATCACAGCACAAATGACAAGGGAGAAATGGAGTTTTCTGTTGGACGTTCGGGAAACTCTAGTTGAACGAGCGAGCTCTGTGCGCCCGTGTTGTAAATACCTCTGTGTGACACATGCATAGGCAAGTGGCAGTGGGTGTCTGTCTGTCTGTTTTTGTACAAGAGTGTGTGCACTTGTCGACTGAGTGCAACGCAGAAGAAATAATGAATAATTCATTTCAAAATATCCTTGGTAAGGGCTCTGACTTTTATTATATGGTGACTCGAGCAGTGGCAGAGTCGGTTAGGACAGTGATCTTAATGTTTTGGCATCTTAGGAAATGCGCTTTTTCACTTTCTATTTAGACGTTAACATGAGTTTTTCAGGCAACACAAAACCCCTCAAAACATCATAACTTCTTGCTGTTATACTTATATGGATTAAAAGCAAAAAAAGATATCAGGTGTTGATTTAGGGGTTGAATTTTGTTAAATGCAGCAGCTTGATCCATCATCACATTCAAAGGAAGTATATAAGAGAGGTGTCAGTCTTCTCATCTTAACTCAGCAAAATAGCCATAATTTGCAAAATGTCAAACTGTTCCTTTAAACCAATAATGGCATTGTCCAAGTTTCTCATTCAGCTCTGAACTGTGGAAATCATTTTAATTTTTAAAAAACGTAAACCATGAAAGTGGCCGAAACAGCTGATTACAGTGAAGCAATGGGTTACTTTGCCTGTAGACAGCTGCACACAGGCTTAAGCTTTCTCCCAAGTGTGATTATTATAGCAGGGCATCTATATAGCGCTAGAAAACCTGCTTTTACCAAAAGTGTCAGTGCTGTTTTAACCTGAGGACGTTCATATCAGAGTCATGGTTTGAGGGGTAAAATGTGTGTTTGAGGGGTGGAGGGCACAAGAGGTCCCCCAGATATGCTGTCATAACCCATGCAGCCGCGCTCTTTGCTATGGGCCTATCGGTAGTGAAGGCAGCACTTAGACATGTTTGTACTCTACGCCCTATATTCCGCTCCCTTTCTCCCCAGGCGCCATGTCACTCCAGGGGCGGACCAGCACTCCCTGACTGTGCCCAAGTCCATAACACCAACTAACCCACCCCCCTTAGTACCCACCACCACTAGGGTCAATGTGCCCTCGCCCCCCTCGCCCTACAACGCCCACGGTCCATACCAACACTGCCCTCCAAAGAGAAACAAAACCGAACTGAAAAGAGACAAAATGGCCCCACGCCGCTTCCCCTGTCAAAGCTCTTGACAAGCCCGAGCAGGGGCCCCCCAGAGGAGGGTTCAGTTGAAGATGATGACGACGGAGATAACAAGTCAAGTTGTTGTGTTACAGCACAGTTACACTTTGGCCCCGGTTTGTCCATTTGGTTATTCAGAAGCATCGCGGAGCTAACTGATTCCCATGCATGTCATGTTTAGTAACATGACAGATACTATCAAATGCTGTTTTACATCAGTCCGTGGAGCGTGAAGGGTAAGTGAGGAGCTAGCTATTGAAGAGAACGGGAATAAACATTCCATTAGGTATTAAAAAACCTTGAAATATTGTCAGGTAATCAATTTCCTGTTTGGACATGCTCACTTTTAATGAAATTCAGTCCGTTATTAGTCCCTTCCCATTCTTCCAGTGTTTGGGAATATAATTACACTCAGAGTGCTTACTCATCCTTCTGCCTGCCTGCTGCCTGCTCTGTCAGATGCATTAGCCGTGAAGCAGAAAAGATGAGGAGCCCGTGTCTGTATCTGTCTATCTGTCAGTCCGCCTGAATGTCTGTATGCCTGCCTCTCAGATTATCCTGGATCAGGCAGCAGGTGACATGGCGAGCAGGTGACCATCACCCAATTACCAAAAAGAAACTTGAGATGAGCTCCAGTGTAGTTTACATTTCTCTCCTTCTTCTCGTGCCCCTCTTATACTCTTTTACTTGCAAAACATTTAAGTTTGCACTATTTTCAGACAGCATGTATCGGACAGTCTTGAGTTCAGTTTTACATGTTCTGAAAAATATTATACAAATGCAGCTGATGCTGGATTGGTTAAATAAATGATTAAATTCCTTAATCACCAACACTACAAGCTACTTATAGTGAGGGCCACAGGGACATTGTCCAATATTACGACACATAAATGCGTTGACACGTATTTGTCAAAAAGTTCGTCATAAATGAGGAATAGGAATGAAAAAAAGAATTTCTCTAAAAATGATAAAGTCTGCAGGATGAAACTTCCCCAGTCAACAGGTTATTCTTAGGGCAAGGTCAGGGATCGTGTTACACTCTTTGTTACCACAAAAAAAGAGGAAGGAAGAGCTTCTTCTCTGCTTTTGTTAGGTGCAGGTAGGCTAGAATTACCAAAGTGATGGGATTTATGCTGCGTTGTTTCTGCATTTTTTTTCTGGCAAGGTAGCGGAAGTGTTCTCTGAAATTTCCAGCACAAATGTGATGATAGTTTGCTTCTCCAATTGAAAAACACATCACCTCATTATGTGGGTTTTGGTGTGCTGAAGTTAATACTTGTTCCTATAGGTCCAGCAAATGATTTCCCACACAATGCGGTGTAACTTTAGAGGTGTGAGGGATTATGGTGCTGGGAGGTGATTTAGCTTGGTTTAGTGACTGGATAGACCAGCAAGTCTGGGAAATTTCTACCAATTTTGTTCTGCTACCATTTTGACCCTTGGCTGGTTGTAGAAATGGGACTGGAAATGGAGGACATTGACCTGGTGTCATGGACAGACGTCAACATTAGTTTACAGTGGCTGCACTGCAGCTGTTCTGCTCAGGGAAATGGAATTGGCAAAAGGTATCACCTCTAATGTGACCGCTGTCCATGAATACTGGACTTGTGGTAAATAATTCCAATCAAATTTTTTTTAGATATATTTTGTGTTTGCTCTGCATTAATACAATAACCGGAATTTCTTACTCATGCATGACAGCGTGTATCCTGATTGTTTAGATGACATTTCCTCTGTGATTCTAATGTTTTCAGCTTAGTGATGCAATGTTCTCTCATTTCACTGAATTAATAGAGCTTACAATATGCTGACTAAATTACAATAATGATTGTGTTAAGTAGGTGTTTATGGTAAATATCGTGTCACTTCCATGAGCATGTTCCAGCATCAGCTAATCTGATTGGAACAGCCAGACCGCTCGTCATGTGTTCCAACAAGGTGTTGGGTTTCCCATAGTCCTAAGCTGTACAGTGACACGGGCCATTTGAAAGTGTGGCTAAAACCCTATGGAAGAAATGACTCGTTAAATTAGCACCTAATACTCCAGTCATTAGCAAGCCGTTACCACCAGTGGAATGCCTTTGATGGCGTTGCTTTGTGTGAGCCGGTCCTGTTCAAGCTCCAGTTGGAAAAATGCGTCCATTTAGAGAATATTATACGCTTACATAATATAGTAATCTTACAAACCAAAACATGACAACAGAACTGTGATTTGAGGACTTTTCTGTGCCATGAAACCCTGAGGTGCCACTGCTGATTGTGGAGACTGTGAACAACTAGTTACAAGCAGCATGAAACGCCATATTCCTTAAGAGCCGCGTCTTTGGGGTGTTTAGTAAGCAGAAGGGAATTGTCCATTGTGGGGTGATATAAGTAACCCTCTTAGGCAAAGCCAGTCCGTGGGCCGGCCCTGAGGGCTCATTTCAAGTGCTTAGCGCTCGTTTGGAGCTTTGTCACCCCCTCACCCTGTTGCCAGCATGGCCCCAGCCCCTCTGGCTGTGGAGCCGAGCTGAACCACAGACCTTTACCCCTGCCCGCCACCAGGGAGGGAACACTGACATCACAACTCTAACACACACTCGCACAAACATTGTGGCACACATCCATTTTCACAACCCCCCACACTCGTTTCCCCCACCAATACACCACAGCCAATGGTCTATTTTCCCGCCGTCCACTCCCATCCAGCAACCCCCCCCCCCCAACCTCTCTCTGCCTCTCTACTTTTTTTTTTCCTCTTTCTCCACCCTCGTGAAGGTTGCCAGGCAGCAGAGAAAGACTTCACACACACATACACCCCACTATGCCTCTGAGGGTTTTCCGGATGTCCTTGTTTACATCATGGAGTGTGCAGGTCGTAGGGAAGCAGACTCAGAGCCTCCCTGGTTATGTCTGTCTAAGTCCTACACTGACCTCCATTCATTTGGTGTCAATGCAAATGTTCATGGCAGCCCCGCACTTGGCCCTTCACAGCTGAAATATGTGCTCTGCACTTATCACGTTCCATCACGTTTGGATCTAATTTCCAAATACGGCTGAAAAAGAATCACATTCTCTTTCTTGGATCGTCTCCATCCAGTTGACTTGCTTTGACGGTGACATGAAATATGTTTTTTTGAAGTGGAGCTTTATACAAAGTACGTTTTTTATGGCCCTGATAACCAATAGCAGTTATCAGCTCTAATATTGGCTGTCAGTGATGTGTGGGATGGCTGTTGACTGTTACCAGGCTCTCTTTTCCCCGTGTGTGTCAAACCAATCGATTGGTTTTGTCTGCTCCTCCCTCCAACTTTGATGTTACCATTGATTGTTCTCATCTGCCCCTGAACTCAAAGGTTAGAGGAGCTGAGCTGCACTTCTGGATTGCTTCGACCTTCGCTCCGCACATGCTCAGTGGGTTTACGGAGCCCAGAGCCAAACAGACACGGTGTAGCCAGGCCCGTGGGTGCGTGACAGCCAGACAACGGTGTGATGTGTTTTTTTTTTTTTTTCTTTAACTCACCCACTGAGGATGATGTATATGTGATTGATTTTTCTCCTACCCTTCTCTCTACCGTGTTTCCGCTGCAGTGCGCTAAGCAGGACTGAGTCCAGGCTTGATCAATGCATTGTTTTTCTTTTTCAATCACACTCGAGTGAGCTGAAGACACGAAAGGTTACACAGGTGAGGTTTGGCAGGGGTGGAAGCAGAGCAGAGCTTCTGGAGGCCCCCTCAAGGCCAATATATGAGTTTGCATGGATGTTGTGTGTGTGTGTGTGGGAGACAGAGGGAGTCGGAGAAAGAGTTGCACACAGGGAGAAGTTTCACAAATTCATCATGCGTGCGTCTTACAACTCGATCGTTCCTCTTGCACCGTCGCAGGAGTTAGTTTATACTCATTATGTATCTCCTGTCTTTTCTGCCAGTGGGAATCTTCCGCCCATGCCTCTCTTAAGTCCTTTGTAACCTTACCTTTACCACCTTACATTAAATTACAGGTCCTTCACAATGTCTCAGCGCTCACCTGCACCCACATAATTTGCAGGGCTGCGTGAAAACTACTCCTCTTGTTTCCTTCACTGACAAACGGTTCTCTGACACACACAAAGGCAACGTGTTCAACATAGAAGAGATCACTTGAGCATGACGCGCCTTCGACCTGTTAGCCACAGTAGCTCAGGCTAGGCTTCGTATCAGACGTGAACCATGACTGATGTACAAAGCTTTGCAGAGCAGACTCAGGTTTCAGTGCTGTTAAAAAAATTTGTATTAAGCAAAGGGAGGAAATCCTCTACCCTCCAGGGCCAAAGAGCGTTGCGTACTCCTGACTTATCTGTTAGTAATGACGATGTTAAACCCTGTACCCAAACACCTAGTCATTAAGAAAAAGATAAGTATCTGTGGGAGTGGAAGGGCTCTGCTAAAGCTGCATGTCTGGAGGGGGTGAGGATGTGGCGGGCAGGGGAGGTTCAGAGGGGTGGGGTGGGGTTGGGTTGGGAGGGCAGGCTTTGACCAGCGGGTTTCAGATGTCATGGCAGATTCTTTCAGGGGCAAATTACAGGGTTTAACTTCCCTTGTGCCCGGGATGCCTCTGTTCTGATTTCTCCAACTTCCCCCCCGATAGAGACTCGAGCGACATGCCCCTCAACGGCATTGTCAGCGTGCACACTTGACTCGGGAGACGCCTCACCTCCTCTCGCTCTCTCAGCACCTCTTCAAGACTTTGTTCGTGGAGTGCCATTGGCAGCCCCTCTCGCGGAGCGGCATAGGCCCTCTTAAGCTTTATAGCAGTTAGCGTGTTGGTGTTAGGGGGCTTTACATGAGTGGCCCTCATTAACCTCTCAGCGTCTTTGTGCTTTGAGTTGGCACAGGGCTGCTCCGTAGATAAGCTTTACCATGAAACAGCTGAGGGGCTTGATTCTAATGACTCTGGTCTTAGCAGAACGTAATCATCTGTGCTACAAACACCGCAAGTCGATCGAGAACAAACACATCCAGGTTTGACCTCCACTCACAAACGCGCACCGTTTGTGTCCCACAGACAACTTCTCAAAACGCTGCGGCCTTGCACACACACACACACACACACACATATATTCCCTGTGAGCTGTAACAGACCTAAAGCTCTCTGAAGCATTTAGCAGCATGCTAGCAGGTTGACTCTGCACTGCCAGTGCTGAGGAGAGTGCTGAAGCATCTAATGCAATTTCAACCCAACATGGATCTCTGTGAATAAACATCACTGAAGTGTACCATCTACTGTACGTTGATCCACTGCAGTGCCTTCTTTTTTCTCCATACGAGCTGATCTAATGCTCTCTCTCTCTCTCTCTCGCTCTCTCACACTCTCTCTCCCCCTCTCTCTGCAGAGGCTGCACTTGCCTCCAGACTTGTCTGAGACGGTGAGTCGTGTGAGCAGGGGGGAGCTGGCAGGAGCGTCCACAGTGGCTTCAGCCTGTGGCTCCGGCACTTCCGGCAACAAACACCTGGACTTCTAGAGCTCCCACACAGTCGCCACGGGCAACCAACACCTGGAACGCCGCAGCGCTGTCCTCTTTACCGCGGTGACCAGGTTGCTCCCTCGCCCACGTAATGTCAACCGTGATAACCCTGCCAGCCATTACCACCTGCCAACCGTCCCAGCCGGGGGTGAAGACCTAAACATCCACAGAGCCTCGTCTCATAACGGACACATTTCATTCTATAAACCCACAGTGCACTCGGTGTGTGTTTTTTCAGACTCTGACCGCTGATATTTGTACATTACAAGCTGTCACAAGAAGCTCTTTCAATTAATTTTATCAGCCATACTTTTATATCCACAGTTTGCCTTTTTCCCACTGTAATTTGAAAAAAAATGTGATCCCTATTATTTGGTATTATGAAGGTACATGATTGGCAGGGTAACTAGTACTTGATCCGATTAAAATCCAAGATGGAAGGGTTATTTTGGTACATTTTGTTTGCTTTTTGTTTCTTTCTGCCTCTGGGCATTTTGGTTACAAGTAAAGTGTAATCATGAAATGTCAGTCTTGGCAAACATTAAATAATTTAATGGCATTCTCCCAAGCTCCAGGCCTATTTTACAAAACACATAGCCACTCCTGCCTGACGCCACCATGTACAATAGTGCTCTATTTTATTGGATAATGTAACCAAGTGCGCTTTTGTTAAGCTCAATAAAAACAAACACACACACACACAATACTCCACATATGCTCTTTATCCAGTCACTGAAGGGGAGGTTGACTACCTGTGCAAGGTGTAAACTAAGCGAGATATGAATGACTGATCTCTCCTCTGCCTCACTGGTTTCAGGTCAGAATAGGGATGCTTCCGTCCGAGCCTGAGAGTTGAGTCCCGGCAAATGACGTCTACCTCCAGTAAGCTGGAGAGCCGAGCAGGAATGTGGGCAGAGGGTAGGAGAGCTGGATTTGGGTGCAGGCTTCACACCTCATCAGGCATGTTTGCTGGATGAGCTGCTTTGCCATGACAAGCCCAAAAGAACAAATTAGGTCAAATGGTGACACAGAGAAACAGAGAAAAAACAACATGAAAAATTAAATGTTTCATTTTTGTTTTCCTCAGTCCACCGCTGATGCCAGTTTGAATATTTTTGCCCGTGAAAACTGGCAGTGTTGGTAACCATCTGCAGCACGTGTTGGGAGAGGGTAGTGTTACCTGACAGTTTCATGCATGAATGGAGTGCTCTTATATCGGGTGAGAGAGAGAGAGGGAGATGACATACACAGGTCACTTATACAGGTGAACAAAAGCTTGTGTTGTCAAGATAAAAACTGTTTCCCCACATAATTGTTGCAGAAGAACTGACATATTCAGGGTAAGGTGGATTTAAGTAGAATAAATTCATTATGTCATTTGTTTATGTTGCCGTACTACTGGTATGGCTTTTTCCACACTCACCGTGTCACCCCGGTGCTGATTCACTTTTTTGTTCTGTCAGCTCAGGAAATTGATTATTTTTAAAGTTTTAAAAGCATCAACAAAGTTGTATAATGTCAGTATCTTCTATGCATGTTATGAAAGAATTATGGTTCTTTCTTATATATTCAAAGGTGTAAGGGCATTTGATGTTTGCTGAAGTGATGCTACTCTCAGTACTCGCATCCGATCAAAGGTTGTCTTTTGCATCAATTATACATGTAGCTGTGCACATGTTTCAAATTAAAATAAACATTTAGGTATGACTTATTATACCTGATAGACTGAATTTGTGTGTGTTCTGTCTTCAGATAAAGCCAATTGTACCCGGTCAGACAATGCTGTGCGTTATGATTAGTCACACATGCTTCTCTAATGAGTATGAGTAAGTAATTCAGGGTACCAGGAAATCTCAATTAATTAAGCGTTTGAACACAGTCACAATAACTGGTACTTTACAATCAGGTCAAAAATTCTGTATTCTCTCCTTTCCTTTAGGACTTTTTTAAAAATAAATGATCACATAAGGGTCTCACTACCTTTCCTATATTTAAAAAGAGTAGAGTTTAAGTTTGACAATCCAAACATAATTTTTTTTTTGGTTTTTTTTTTTTGTTGTTGTCTGCTTCCTTTTTGATACTTGCTTCTTTCTTTAGCTAATTTCAATAATAGTTTAACACATTCTGTATGAGGTATTTCAGTTCATAAAATATTTAAACCTGGAGGGAAAAGAAAATGTCAGTATAACATATACGGCTTTTCTTTTTTGTTAAATAATTTGCAGTTTATGTTAATGAAATCTGCAGCAGTGACACATAAGATGAACACTCAGTGCTGTTGGCACATTTCAGAGGACCTACTTTTTGAAAGCCTCGCTTAGCCTTTAGCAAAAAAAAAAAAAAAAAAAAAAGAAAGCCATGGGACTGAGTCAAGAGAATACGCTTTTATTTTTGTGTCTTTTGGCAGCTGCCTCTCGCGTCCTATTGATTCCCGACCAAAGCCATAGTTGTTTTCCTACAGTAGCATTAGCTGAGGTCTTGTGGGTTCTACTGCTGAATGGCCGTCAGACCACAGCACTGTCCAAGTTACACAGTGCTGGACAATATATTTTTACCACATCAGATCGCTCTCTGTGCGAATTCTAGTTTGATAAAGCAGACTTGTCCTTAAACATGTTGTGTTAAATAACACGGCTACCACATCTGTGAAATCCAGTTTACAGAACACACAAATTTGGACTCCTATTTATTGTTTTTACAGTGATGAGGGAGGCCTTTCATAATGTTTGCTTAAAGTACACACACAAACACACAGCACGGCATTTATCTGCTGACACTAAACAGGGGAACTTCACATTTCCAGGCCAGAATTGTTGTGTCTCATTAAAAGACAGATCAAAGAGGATAAAGTTCCTGGGGAAGTTTTTACACAAACTTGCATTGCCTGACTTTGTTCCGAGCGAGAATTACATCTAAACCTTTTTATCCTGGAGCTGTGTATTATTTAGGCCTCCACTAATTGCAGTCTTTCTTGCATTTTGAATCCCTCTTTCATTCTCTCTCTGTAATTATTAATGTTCCTCCTCTGTCTCGGCGCAGTCGCCTAACCTGTTCCCTTCTCCCCCTTCCCCTCCCCGTGTTCCCGGAACACTTTTCCTTCCATCTGCGTGACAAAACTGGATTAAACGAATACAGAAATTGCATTTTTAAAAAATCCTCTTAAAAAAACTGATTAACCTCCAATCCTCAAAGTCCCGATTGGACTATTAAATATTGAGTGAGACGTGTAAATTCAATTAATCAATTTTAGCAAGACATTTGGTGTTGTTGCATGCTGTGAGAATGTTACCTGACCTCACTCTCTTCTGGACACCCTTTCCTTTTAGATGCTCGCTCGCTCTTACTCTTTCTCTCTCTCTCTCTCTTCCTAACACACCCCCTCAAATCCACACACATACACACAGACACAACCCCCCTGCTGAGGCAGCAAGTGAAGCAAAATAACTCACTCTGCCACACAATCGCTCCTTTGCCTCGCTCTAGGCCCTGACTGCTTTATTCCATGACTTTTTTTCCCCCCTCTCTCCTCTGCTCCCTCCTCCTCATTGGTTCTGTATTTTTTTTCATACCATCGTAACTCTGCCACAACAAGAGCCAGCGATGGTGAATTGCTTGACCTTTCTCATTGTGCGGTGGTGTTGTGCTGTGTGGTCTGTGTCGACTTGGTTCAGCCCATACATCAAGAAGAGGTTTGTTATTGTGGACACCTTTGTTTGGTGGGAATTGGAGGTGTTGTGTGTGTATTACGGCCGCTTGTACCGGCATTTGTCAGCATTAGATTTGTTTGGAAGTTTGCAGCTGTGTTGCATCCTGTCAACGTTTTAGAAGTGCCTCGGCTTGCTTGGCAAAGACTGACACTGCATAGGACACAGCATTGAACAGGCAAAAAGGCTTTCTTTAAGACACAATTTTACTGTACAAAATGTTTTATAGTTTTCACAAAATACATTTAGAAAGCTCCATTTTAAATAAAATTAAATTGAAATATTTAAGAGACAGCGTGTAGACGTTTTATCTCAGAAGCATTGCTCAGACGTAAACCCAGTGTGTGTCCATGTTCTACGTACACACTGAAATAAAAATGCAAAACTCAAAAGAGCATGACAGATGATGCTAGAAAAACCCTCCCATGGTCTTCAATTATAAATAAGGACTGCGGGGTTCGACTGCAGTCTTACGAACTCGAAGCCAATGTAATCGAACAGAACGTGTTTACAAAATTTTGCAACACAAGACTAATATCTTTAAAAAAACACTGTGTAATAGATGAAATACAAAGGCTTTGGTCTGTTTTACAATCAACAATGATTAAATCTGATATGTACTTGTAAACAACTGCCAAACACTGAAGTTTAAAACTCTGTCAAGCAATGTTTAATCATAATTATAGGAATTAAATATTTCTAGTTGCACAATTTTTTTGACCATAGGACACTATAATACAACTATACCTAAGAGACAAATTGTACCTGACCCTAAAGAAATGTATTTTATGATGCATGGAACATTTATAGAATATTCTCGGGGATATAAATGAAATCAACTTTTATTGGAGAAATCTTTCTGGAAGATTTCTAGGGAAGACAAGTACTTTACATTTTGACATAAACAAACTGGATTATATCGAAGACGCAGTCTACCATTTACAGACTACAGGTTTTCTTTTACACCTGTTTTCCCACATTTAATCTTCTTCGTGGTAATCTAGAGTCAATCCAACCACCGAAGCGAGAGGTCCAAGTCGTGTTGCATGTCGCACCGTCTTAGCACACTTTGAGCCGTGGATAGTGATCCGTGTTTAATAAGCCAGCAAACGCAGGCCCACGTCAGAGGGAGCCGAGACCACAGCCTCAGTGGGTGGATCGAGTTTGAGTTTCCTCTGCTAAAATATCCGTTCGTAAGACATAAGACCAATAAATAGTTGTTGTTTTTCTTTTTTTTTTTCTTTTGACACAGTAAGAGTCTTCCCTCCAGCTTTTCGTCTTTAATGATATGCAACAGCGTCCAGAGACCATGCAAAGGCTGGTAGAAAGTCTCGATATAAGCAGATTAAAAAGATAGTCATGGCAGAATCTCTCAGGTTCTCCTCTCTCAAACAAACGCAAGACCAACATGGTTTTCTAGCAGTCCATCTATCAGTACTTGATCTTGGTTTTTCATATTAACATACAAATGGCCATTTACTAACACACCAGAGAAAAAAGGAAACAATGACTGAAGTTGGAAATAGAAAAAAAAAACAGATAAGTTTTTGTTCCATAAAAATTTAACACCGGGCACTTTACAGAGGTCCTTTTTTTTTCTTTTTCTTTTTTTTTCTTTTTTCCTCTCCATCGTTGTTCTCTCTTCCAAGTCCTCGTCTGAATGTGCCTAGAGCTACAGAACAGCACACAGTCCCACTGGAAAAAAACAAAGCCCAGACGTCCCAAGGCTCTCCCAGAGTCTCTCTCTTTCTTCCTCTCTTTCCTCCTCTCCTCCTCATGTCCTTTGCCTCTTCTCAACCCTCTCTCGCCTTCTCTACTCTCCTGTGCCGTGTATGTGTGAGGAGCACTGCCGGAGGGCGATGGTGGAGTGGGTGGTTACAGGGTGAAGTAGCTCTTCTCTCTACTGTAGTCTTGACCAGTACTGAGACATGTCAGGCTCGCTCCCTGGGACTTGGACAGGGACAGACACTCCAGGAGAGATGAGTCCTGCGGAGACAAGAGGAGGAAGACATCAGTAAAAGAAAAAACAAAAAAAACAAAACATTACAACGACTAAAAAAGGAGAAGGCCCAGAAGTCAACATGCTAAATTAGATGAGTGGATGCACCATGCACAGTTAGCGTGACAGCTGACGCGGGTTAGCCTCGTGGCACAGAGCGTTGTGCTTTAAGCGCCTGCAAAATAGGTGGACGATCGGTGGAGCTGCATTGGGTCACAATGCTCTGCACATGGTTGCACAGTAAAAGGCTCGCGAGCTCGATAAATTGAGGCTTTGGCAATGGCATTTAAACTGAGAGAGTGCAACAGCAAATGAATCAAATTAATTAGCAATTTAGCACAGAGGAAATGTGGTTATGCATGATTAACTCGTCATGACTATAACCGGTATATATGGCCCTCAGTAACAGCGTCCTAATGGGGTGGAACTAAACTATGGGCCGGAGCAGCGGGACTGACATGATGGCGATGAAGCAGGCCGCGTTCATGCAACCGCAGGAGTTAAAAAAATGACATGGAGTGCAGAGATATCCATCGGCAGACATTTAAAAGCATGCAGTTTTTTCAGCTGGATGGGGAGGCGAGGCTGCAGCAACAGACCATAATTCAGAGATGTGCTATGTAGTACCCCCGGAGTTACAGGAAAAGGTGGCAGATATGTCAAAGAGTGCACTCCCTTTGCTCAGATTAACTTCCCAGGCATGTTGGTAAACAATGAACTTTCTGCCTACCTGTTGAGGTGGTACCAGAAGTGGTCATTGATTGGCTGTTCATATGTGCCTGCATATGAGGGGGCGTGTATGTGTCGTAGCTCCGCCCGTTCACAGGCGGACTGGTAGGCAGCATGCAGGAATAAGAGGAGGTCTGGCTGGGCTAAAGATGGGGAGAGAATGTTACATTAGCTTAGCCAACCATAGTCTGTAACGCTGATTGAAACTTAGGCACATTTTTTTAGCACTGAGTTGCTGAGAAAGTGACCCTTTAAACTATAAAATAGGATTTTCTTTTTTTTTTTTTTGGGCCAGGAAACACACTTTAAATTACTCAAGGCCTGTTGGTTTCCACTCTTAAAATCACATCCATCATCACAAAAGACATCTTGAGACAGTGGTGCTGTGGGTGTGTCTGACTTACTTGCATAGGTAGATTGTTTGCCATGGTGAAGCTGGGCATGGGGGGCAGCGCACTGTAGGTGTTCGTGAGAGCAGAGTCAGGTCTGCCCAGCATTGACCCCGAGGTGAAAGACACTGCGGATGGAAAGGAAGATGTGGTTAGAGTCGTCGTCCTCCTGTATATGTATAAGTGTGTGTGTGTGTCTGTGTGTGTGAGCGTCTCATTAGCGTGAAGAAGTAGTGCGTGCTGCGCAGTGACGCCTTATTTGACAGGCTGATGGGCCCGGACAGATACTGCGGCGCACACACACACACACACACACACACAGTCTCAGGTGATTGACTTGTGCGGGGCTGCAGCTCTGCCGGTGTGCCCTCCTGCCTGATTCGGTAATTACGCGGATAGTCAGCTGAGAAGTTTTGCTCAATCATCCATCAAAAGGAAAACCACCGGCGCTTCTTCATGTGAACTAGAGCGCACAGCTCATCGAGCCCCCCTTCACCCCCCTCTTTTTTATATATATATATATATTAACCCGCAGGCTGTCACATAATAACATTTAGTAATTTTTCACGTGGGGCCTGTTTGATTTGCTCCCACAGATGCAGTGCGGTTGCTCTAACGCATCTATGAAATGTGTGAAAGTCACATTTGAGTGTTTTCTGAGGGGATCTGTGGGAGGTCGTCCCAGCTGATGTGGGACCTACCCGGTGTGGTGGGCTGTGGGATGGCCTGGTAGACGCTGGTGCTGAAGCTGCTGCTGATGGGGATGTGACTGGAGGAGTTGTTGGCCTGCCGGCGCTGGTTCCGCAGCTTCTCCTCCCGCCTCCACTTCGCTCTCCTGTTTGAGAACCATACCTGAGAGGACAGGACAGTCGGGTTGGTTTGATGTTGTTTTTTTTTTTTTTCAAGTAATTTAAAAATGATAATAATCATCATCCCTGGTCACTCACTTGTATTCTTGCCTCTGGCAGGTCGATTTTCGCCGCTAGTCTCTCCCTCGCGAAAACATCTGGATAATGAGTTCTTTCAAATTCTGTGATGGAGGGAGACCGAGAGAGGTGTGAGTGGTCACATTTTTACAGGAGCTGTTAGTGGAATAAACCACAACAGGCCTCAAATCCCCAAAAAGTAGATCCATGCGCCGTCTGACAGATATTAGGCCCGTTAATCCTTTATTATTATTATCATATTATACATATATTATATTTGTTTGTTTTTACACACAATCAGGAATACCTGTTTTTTTTCTTCGAATGACAATAACAATATTTTGTAAAATAATTTTAATTAAAAAAATGAATAGGCTATGACTTGTAGAACTGTCTAACCTTTTTCCAGGGCTTCAATCTGCTCCTGTGTGAAGGACGTGCGGTTTCTCTGTAGCTTCCTCTTGAGCTGCAGCCTCATCTGTGTCTCCTCTGAATCCTCCCCGTTCGAGCTGATGGAGTTTGTGTTTTCTCCTGCACCGTCTTGCTGTTGGCAGCCATCTGCAAAATTTAAATAACAATATATATTTTTTTTAAAAAACATCACATGTAATGGAAATATACATTCAATTAAAGCTAATTGAATAATGAATTCTCGGGTCTCTTGAGGTATCAGCCTGCAGCTAATTGTACAGACATCATTAATTAAAGCCCCTATCATGGTTGATTTCATCCAACAACCCCTCAAAAAAAAAAAAAAAAAAAAAAAAACACACACACACAGGAATTTCTTCTTAATGTCGCCGGATTGGTGTGAAAAGGAACAATATGAAAAAGAAAAGCAGTAGAGGATGGGGGTGTTGTAGTGGTGGAGGGGTGTTAGGAGGGGGCCAGCACGGTTAAACTGTTTATAAAATATTGTGGGAAAAACATGGTGGAGGAGGAAAAAGGCTCCTCGTCCTCCTCGCGTCCCCCAACAATGGCGTGTGTTCTCAAAAGGTTAAGAGAAATGTGACAAGATGTGGCCAGCCTCTTTTCAGGGCCTATGAAATGTATTAAAACCCCAAACTCTCTCTAGCCCCCCTGTTTTTTTTTCTGGGAGTTTTTTTTTTTTTTTTTTTTAGGGCAGTGCAATGCCTCAATGGGTCGTTCCCATATGGGCGTTGGTATGGCCATTGAGGTGACCACCAACTTTTGAATAGGAGAAGACGCTTTTCAGCGTGATACAATGCCTCCAGGAGTAAGGGAAACCATTAAACTATGGACACAGCCAGGGACGAGCAGTGAGCCCTCGGTGGGTGTAATATATGTGTGTGTGTGTGTGGGTTGAAGGTGGGGGTGACAAAAGGATCCTCTCTCTCTGGAGGCGCGCGGGCTATAGTGCGTTGGCATTGTGCGCACGAGGATCCCAGTCAACAGAGCTTTGAGTCCAGTGTGTTAACCCTTATCCACTACCATCATTAATCACGTCCCCCCGGCCAGCTCCACGCCAGTCAGGATTTCTGTCTTCAATTGGAAACAAATGAGTGAGGAGAGAGCACGCAACCCCCTGAACAACCGAAATAAGGCCAATCTATTCACTGGCCTCCTTCAGTGGCAGGGCGAGGCTTATCGACTAATGTCTGTCTTGTTGTTGGACATCATTATCACGCCGAGAAGTTAATGCGAAATTAAGCAGGGCTGCGTCGATAAGAGGCCGGTTTTTATGTAATATCCCACGTCTGTCTGGAGGCATGTGTTGAACTCGTGTAAGGGGCATTTCAGCTTTGTGTGTGTGTGTCCAGATTTAGTTTGATTTTTTTATTTATTATAGGCTATGTGCCTTGCTCAAGGACATGAGGGTGGAACAGGTGGCCTAAAGGGCCAGCATGCACTATATTAAAGGCCTCTCCAAAAAGCGAACACGTGGGCTGCCTGTGTGCACTTAAATTAATGCAACATTTATTTTGTCAGGTTGTGCAAAAGATGCGAATCATATTTATGTGTGTATTTTTTTTTAAGAAAAAGAGATGCACGTTTGCTCACATCCGCTGCAGGGTCGGATTTGCAGGCTCTGGAAAACGTGTTTAGCGCGTCTAAATGTACAAAAAAAAGTCTCGGTTCACTGGAGGAAACCAGATGCGACATGTTTCTTGACAATTTCCCTTTGCGGCGCAATAGACAAAAGTATTCTTCTATAGGCCAATAGTTTGTATCCATGCTATTTGTTTCTTCACTCTGGATAATCCATAAAAAGGAGTGAATGTGCAGCTATTATCCGTCTGCCAGACCCACTGACGCTGGGATGGGATTTGTTTTCTTTATAAAAGCGCTGGGAAATAAACTCATTCTTTAGTATCACGATGTCTCAGCCAGTGAGGCGGAAAAGCAGCAAAAAAAAAAAAAAAAAAACAGAGAGAGAGAGGGAGAGATACCGAACCAATTGCGGCACCTTTCAGCTGCTGAGACCGGATCAAAACACTCTTGAGAAACCGCTTAGAACTGAAAGAGAAAGTGAGAGACTAAATCCTATAGACGGGATTTAGAGCCATATAGCCAGCGAGAGAGAAAGAGAAAGAGATAAAAGAGAAAATCGGTGAGGAGTTTTCTTCGCTCCTCTTTGGATAGAGTTGTCTCCTTTTGGGGCCCTGTCACTCTCCATGTAGCCATTATTTCTGCTTACTCGGCTGTCGGATGGAAAACATATTTTCGTTCCCCTGAGACAACTGTTTTACTTTGAAAGCCTGCTTACTGACTGAAGCAAGGAACTTTATATATTATTATTATTATTATTGTTATTATTATTATTATTATTATTATTACAGTTGTTGTTGCCATTATATATTATGGGGTTACAATAATTTATATAATAGATGATATAATTATACCAGCAATTTTATTAATAATAATCATGATTAAATATGCTCTCAATAATTATCAATAATTAATTTAATGTGTTGCGACTTTGTCTATGGTGACCACAGTAAAACATGCGGATATTACAATAAATATTATCATAATATAATAATAATAACTATTCTAAATATTCGCAATAATAATAATAATAATAATAATAATAATAATAATAATAATAATATGATTTCAAAATAAAGTTCATCATTCCAGCTGTTAATACGATCGTTTCCGCTTTACTGCTTGTTGATAACAGCCCCACGTGTCCAAATGGCCATCAAACAAATGCAAATGATTATTTGCTGCGAATGAATTCCACCACTTGCACCCCCCCTCCCCACCCCTCCACCCCTCTCTCTCTCTTTTCTGCTGTATATAAAATCAGACACATGTGCGCGTTAAGAGGATGGAAATATTAAGAAACAGACCAAATGTTACAAAAAAAAAAAAAAGTCTGCTGTTCTGTGGTGGGGCCAACAGGACAGCCTGTGAAGTGGAATATTTCCACAGCAGCCTCACCATCTCCACACTCCTGCATGTTGCCATAATGACAGACAAAGCCCTCTCTAATGAGCAATTACACGTAGTGCGGAGCGTTCCCATAACCAATCATTGCGTGTGAAGGAAAACATTCCTTTGTACCAAACATCCCCGCACACAGCCCCCCCCCCTCCCCGGCTCTGCCTCCCCGTCAGGAGGGGAGGAAAACGCAGGCTGTTGGACGGACACCTCTGCTGAAAGGACAAGCCGCTGTCACGCACATCCATGTCTGGGACAGTGGAGGCATTGAGAGCGGCGTGCTCGGCCTGTGGCTGCCTCTCATCGACAAGTCTTAATTGGGGGTCTTGTCCGGGGCATCAAAGCATGCCAGCACAAAACCTGCCCCGCAAACAGAGCCGCGGACCGGAACCACTGGAATAGTGAGCTGGAGAACTGACGTGACAGTGTTTGGTGACCTCTGCGGAGTTCACAGTGATCCGCACAACGTGGATGGAAGATGTGTTATGTTTTGTTTTGTGTTTTTTTTTATGAGGATAGACGTTATGAACGCCCTCTCTGTGCGTGCGTGCGTGCGTGCGTGCGTCAAGCTCGAGTCCAGCACCGTCGTGTGATAATGAGGCTCACCTTGGTTGGGCTGCCCTGGCACTGATGTTCCGGGGTACCAGCCGGGCCGGGTCCCCCAAGTTCCTGTCTGACCGTTGAGCATTCTCAGCTTGTCATACATGCCATCTGCGCCCATCTGTTGCTTTTCACTAGCCAGGTTGCGGAGGACTCTGTTTATCGATGACACCTGAATGACAAATTGCGTGTGATGAGAAGTAGCTAAAGATTGGGATCAGGCACACACACATTACACTAATAAATCTGCACAGGAAGAGGCAGCTCCTGCAGAATAAAAGAGGCGTGGAGCTGCTTCTAATTGACTCGTATGTTTGGGTGATCACACACGCAGATATGCGTGTATTTAATAAGCCTGAATGCTTGGCTGATCATCTGCTTTTCCTCCACTGCGCGAGAAAAAGGCAACAAAAAAAATTTCACGTGGCAGATGAAATCACGCACACTTACGCTGGGTATGTTGTCGTTGGTGCAGATGCCCTCCGACAGGAGTCTGTCGCGGATCTCCCAGGCGAAGATCGACGGACACTCCCGCTTGTACTGCGCGATTTTCGCGACCACCTCCGGAGTGGCGACCCTGGGCTTGCTGCCGCCTATTGCTCTCGGTCTAATGGAGCCAGTCTCATAATACCTGCCCAGGATCTTGCTCACGCAGCCGTTGGATACCTGGATAGGAAACAAAAGACACAATTCACATACATTATTTACGACTAGTCAGGGAATTTCTAAGATGGCGTCAAATAATTATCACCTTTTCACTGTCCAGCACTTGGACTTCATCATGGGTCTATAAACACAAAAAATATGCCTTGAATGGTATATTAGGCATTTCTTACAGTAGATTTATTCTCTATAAAAAGCAGGCAGATTACTTTAGTTGTCGGCCTTATTACGTTTCCAGCAAACGGAATAATGTGACTACAGCACGTAATAATAATTTTACTGGCTTCAAAAACAATCACAAAATGCAACATTTAGGCCACAAGAGAGACTAATTTAATATGAAATCCACAGGTTATGTCTTTCATATTTTGCTCAGTGATGGTACACAGACAGTAAGCATTAAGAACAAATCTGCTTAAATCTGCTTAAATCTGTTTTCTGATTTTTGTTTTTTAAGAAAAAAGGAGATAGTCACCTGCAGTATCCTGGAGATGTCGCAGGGTCGAGCACCACTGTGAGCAAGTTCAACTATTTTCTGCCTGGTGGAGTCCGGCAGCGGTCTGCCATTAACAAACACACCACCAAGCTGGTTTACGCCACTGTGACCTACATGGAGACAAAAGCGCCAGAATCACCACACATGCATACTGTAACTGCAATAAAAAAAAGAAGAAACAAAAAAACAAAACCAAACAAAAACAAAAAAAAAACATGAGCAAATGGTCTGAACTGAATGGAGAGGAGGATGGTGGAAGCGTTCAGGATAACCGAGTTAAAAGATGGAGCATGGAGACAGAAGTACGGGAGGGTTTTTTTGTCGCAGTCGACTTAAAACAAATTAAATTAACTTAGCAGATTCTTGTTTAAATAAAAAAAAAAGATGTTTTAACCGAAGTGCACTGACAAAACAAGAGTTTTAAGGAGCAGCGCTCGGCATATCCCCCTCTCAAGGCAAAAACACTTCTTCAGAAACACATGCAGACCTGAGCGAGCTTCACATCAGACTACACATCCTAACATGTAGCAGGGTTTCTTTTAAAAATAAAATCTAATGACAAATAAAGCACACAGCAGCCCGTCTTGTGCCCCCGAGAAAACTCAACCAACCTTTGATCAAACCGGCAAACTTGGGCACTAAACCCCGCGCACCGTTATCCATCCCCCTCCTGCACAGCTGTGCATCACCTCCACCCTCCAACTATCCTCCAAAAAACAACACCCAGCAGCGGCGACACTCTCCGCAAAACAACCGAATGAAGTGTTAAATTAGCTTTTAATACAAAAGTTTTTTTTTTCTTAAATAAAGAGGCGTTAAATCCTGCGACAGTCCCTCAAAAACAACAATCACGCACCGCCGAGACAGAAAAGAGCAATAAAATAGCTGCTATTTATTAGTTATCGTCTTAAAATAAAAAAAAAAGATGCTTCCTTTTTTATTATTTGGAGTTGCAAATTATCCTTAAATTGTCCTATGCTGTTGTCTCTAAAGCACAGAATAAGCCGGCAAACCTGAAGCCAAATGGGAGCGCTGACTCCCCGGAGTGCCTGAGCTGCTCTCTGTCTCTCCGCTGCCTTCCCCTGCGCTGCCGCCCGGTACATTGACTCCGGGAGCAGAGGCTCCTTAGCAATAAATAAGCTCCAAATATAGAAGAGGGGGAAAATATGATGAGCCTGCCTGACATTTGTCTTTAAAATAAAGCTAGCTGCACGTCAAGTTTGAGCTTAATTTCTGGAAATAGGCGGAAGTCGCCTCGGATCATGCATGGGAGGCTAATTGAAAAGATCAGTTGGAGCACTTGTGGCAGGCATGTCACTTTATGACACCGCTCTGCTTTTGAAAATCGCATCGTCACGACAAATAGTAGCATGATAAAACGACCCTTTCTGTCTGCATTTGGATATCACTCAGACAAAATTGGACGCTACTCGTTTACCCTCGGAGGGAGACTTCGTTTTAAGGTGGCCGGGGGCTACGCGCGGTCACACAAACGAGGGCGCGCCCGGATTCTTAACATATTAAAAGTGACATGCCGTTTTTTTTCTCCCCCCCCCCCCTTCTTGTTTGTATTTGACAACAAATGCTCACAGCCACTGCAGCCCTGTTGTGTGCAATCGGTAGGCGTCTTTCCTCTGAAATATGTCACAGGACTGTGCTTTAAGCTGCAGACTTTATTCTATAGGAATGATCAGAGGAAGTGGGAAAAAAAAACAAGTGGGAGTGTTATGTATGACTGGAAATAAACCTGTTTAACCGGAGTAACATTGCCTTTTTGGCCGCTATGTGTAATAATCTTCCAGCGTGGATCTGATTGATAGTAAATCCATTATCACCCACCCCCCCTGCTCTTTGGTAATTCCAGGATTAAGTGGAATTAATAGACTTCTTACGCAGAAATTGGCCTGCCCGCATTAAAGCAAGCGGCGCTGCTCCGCGGCTTCTCCATCACCTCTGATTTATAACTATCATACAAATCCTCCCGGATCGATAAAACCGTCAGATAAGGACATCACATAATAAATAAAAAAAAAAAAACTCAAACTCTCCAAAGGTTAAGTCTTAATCATGGCACAATTCCCTCAAGTGCCCGGAGTCGATCTCGCCCGCTGGCACTGATTATGCGCCTTGTATTCTATTGCAAGTCGACTAATAGGAAAACATATGGTGTCAATTTGGACGCTCCCCACCATATACACCCAGGAGTTATTAGCACAAAAGCCACCGAGGCCGCCGCGACCTTTAGACAACCCAAAGGGCCGAGCCCAATGATATCTCCTCGGCAATTCGCAGCAGACATCACACGCCAAGCCAGGGGAGCATCCCATTATCATCAATCCGCGGCAAAGCAGGAGCACTACTGGGCATTGTACACAGCTTTGATAAGGCCCCCATCATCTCTGTAATGGACAACTGGCAATCGACCAATCACAGCGCCGCGGCCCTATAAAATAAGACTAACGCCACCAGTGCGTAAAAGTTTGCTCCCTCTCTCCATCACAGGTCACTTTTCTGCGTGTTTTCTCATCAATCACACCTCCACACGGCTAAAAAAAAATAAGAAGAAGAAAAAAGAGAAAAGAAAAGACAATCCATGCCGTCTATGGTCCGACATCAGATTCAAAATAACATTTCATATTTATATATAAATATTTGTTGGCACTTTAAGGCACTATAATGCGCACAGGTTACAGCACAGACACGTCATCGAGGTATATGGAGAATAACATAGTAAAATTATTCCACACACCTTCATCACAGATGTCATACACCTCTTGTCCAGCAGCAAGAGAGAAAATGTTTCATGTTTATCCTTTTTTGTTTGCAACACACACACACACACACACCAGGAATAAGACACATATTCAACTCATGGGCCACTTAAAAAAGAAAGAAAGAAAACACACACACATAGAGGCCTGTAAGCAACTTCATCTACCATGTTTTGTTTTTTTTTTCTTGCTGATTGGCACCCACGACAATATGGTTGTTAATATTTATCTTCCGCTATGAGTTCAGCCTTCACCTAACAGTGAGGCCTGCGGTTATATTACGAGCATTTTCTTCCTACTTCATGCTGTCTGTCCGCGAAGAATACGGACTCATCTACATAAGACATTATTGCCATTCCTCATGTTTCATGCAGGGCTCCTCTCTCTGCGCGGCTAATCTCGTATGCAGCCTGGCAGCCAGCTCTAACGCTAATGCAGACGGCTGTGCAATTATTTAATACCAACTCAAGCAGAAACAAAAAAAAAATCTCCCCCCTCTCAACCCAACCCCCTTCAATTCTCCCCTCTCTCTCTCTCTCTCTCTCTCTCTCTCTCTCTCTGTCTCTCTCACTCCCTCTCTCTCTCTGGAGAAGGGCGACGTGTGATTAACTTGTTCAATAATAACTTGCCCACCTATCATTGCAACACAAAAAAATAATACATTAACAGCAATGAAACGGCCTTCAAATAACTGAGAACACCCCCCCCTCCTCCTCCATCTTCATCCTTCTCCTCCTCCTCTTCCTGCACCTCAAAGTCATGCAAATTTATGTCTGCACATACATTTCCCCTCCTTTTTTTTTAAAAAAAAATGTCATTAAAGTTACTGGGCAAGAAAAAATAGTGCCATAATGTCAGTGGGTGCTGCTGCTTCTTCTTCCTCCTTCATGCAACAGCCACGCCAGAAACTTGTGGTTGTAACTAATTAAAAGAAAAAGAAAAAGAAGAAGAAGAAGAAGAAGAGAAGAAAAAAAAAGAGTTTTCAAGCCATATAAAACAACTTACTGTTCTGCATCATTGAGGCTACGCCAGACTCCCACGTGGCTTGGTTGTGGTATTCTAAGTGTCACAAGGGGAGGAGGGGGGAGAAAAAAAACACAAACAAACCATGTTAACATCACATCATAAAGCTTCATTGTAACTGTCAATTTATTTGCATTCTATTTTACTTTTTTGTGTTGTTTTCTGTTGTTGTTATTGTTTTGGAATAAATGAAAAAAGCTTCTCATCTCATCTTTCGATTTGAGTGTCTGCGGATGCTTATAAAACATTATCATTGATGCATCATGAATTTGCACATCCTCAGTGTATGTATGCATTTTAATTAAACTTGCCTGGAAACAGAGTTGACTGTCCACTCTATAACAATTTAGTCAATCATCTGCCGCTTTCACTACTTAATGTCTCCCTATAGGACAGAGCAAAACAACACATTAGCACAGCCACAGCTACACCGGTGCACTTAAAGCCTGCACTCATCTTCAGTTTTTTTCTGCCCTGTATTTACAATTAACCTCCACACTACCAACGAGCACATAAATAAAAATAACAATAATAATAAAATAAAATGATAGTTTGAACGTCTCTGCTGGGCCTGTTTCCGAAAGCACTTGTCAAAATAAATTCAAAGCAACAGTCTGGGGGCCTATAACTCCTTTTTTCCTTCTCTTTCTTTTTACAGCACTGTTTCTTTCAGGCCTCTTCATATAAAGCAATCAGCCCTCATCGTCTCAGCAAGAGGTGTCGAGATTTTCTTTTTAAACTCGCTCTGCCTGCTCTGGTTGGAGTCCTGTCGTGGAAACTGTACAGTGACACACGTTTGTCTACTTTGCCTCACTGCTCTGCAAAAAGTCCAGAGCAGGAGGAGGTGTGTGTGTGTGTTGGGTGAGGGGGTGTACAGAGCTGGTGCACAAAGCCTGCTGGACTCCAACAATGCACACCCCCTACACACACACACTAACACACCCTTTTTTTCTTTTCTTTTCTTTTCTTTTCTTTTTTTTTTTTGCTGCCTCCGTATACTACCTCAAACCAGGGGCGAAAACTCGCTCGGCCTCCGCGACTAGGAACACACAGCTTCCCCACTAAACACACCAACAAGTTCAGATTAATACAAAGAGCCGGAGGCATGCATCCACCCCCTCCGGGACCATTCATACACACACACACACACACACACACTCACTCACATTCACACACACACACGACCGTGACCCCGGTGGCGCTAGTGCGTGAATGTGTTTTTTTTTTTTTTTTTTTTTTTTTTTTTTTTTTTTTTTTTTTTTTTTTTTTTTTTTTTTTTTTTTTCCT
>JBAJHX010000001.1:22073515-22087490 GCA_037176925.1 Amniataba percoides
GGGTGTGTTTTTTCGGGTTTCAAATTAACACACACACAAAAACGTGACCCCGGTGGGGTTGGGGTGGGGATGTGTTTTTTTTTTTTTTTTTTTTTTTGTTTTTTTTTTTTTTTTTTTGTTTGGCCTGCTTTTTATAGAGGAGAAAAAAATTCTTCTTCTTCTTCTTTTTTTTAAAAAGTAATTTCTTGTTCTAAATATTTGGTGGTGATTCCGTGCTGCTGGTGCGGGTTGTAAAGCGGGTTGAAAGACACAACAGCGCAGTAGGGCGCTCAATTGGAAAAGACAAATGCATTAAAGAAGCTATTGACTGGGAGGGGGGACAGATAAAAAGGGGGCCAGGGAGGGAGAAGTCTCAAGTTTTTGGAAGCTTTTATTTTTTTTCCTCTCTCTCTCTCTCTTTCCCTCCGCGCAAAAGCTGTGTTGTGTGCAGAGCAAAATGGCCTAATAACGTCGTCTCACACACTGGCTTTTTTTTTTTTTTTTTTAGTGCGGGTCCGTTTTTTTTCCTTCCTTTTTTTTGCAGGATGCACGTTACAAGCGCCGCCATTGCGCCGGACTAAGGCTCTCTCATGTCCAACAAACAGGCTGCATTAATCAAACTCAGATTCCATCACACTGGCCCACATAGTCCGCTTAGCATGTCCTGAAAGCACCGACAGAAGCAGCACCAGAGTCAGATGCTATTATTGATACTCAGGGTGCTGGTGTTACTGTGGGAGAGTGTCAATAAAAAAATAAAATAAAAAAGATAAGCGAAATGACGCCTGAGCAGCCTTTCACAATGACACTCTGTCAGTGTCGCTCTCTGCCTCGCATGGTCCGAGTGGTTAATCATTTATTTAAGGTCGAGAGCTCAAACGTTGTTGTTCCTGAGGTTAACTGCCATCTAATCTGCATTTCTTTTCCTTTAGTAATCCGCAACAACAATGTCTTAATTCAACATGCTTATTCTGGCCGCTCACAACATTCATATGCAGCAGCAGCAGCAGCTCATGTAGGCCCTGAATACAATGGCCCCGGTGCAGGTTGCAGGCTAACAGGGAGTGTGTGAATATATAATATTATATGTGTATATATATTGCTTTAATAATGCCTCCCATATTACAGATTACATTGGGTGATTAGCACGCGTGTTGCCAACAGGTTTAAACTCAACTCAGAGGATCAAGCCATGTCAGTGGATGTTAACATATTAAGCCAAGGAAGGCCCTGCTGTGTGTGGGTTTTTTTTCCTGTCAGGCTTTTATGTTATTTGATTTTTTTTTTAGTAAAATGAATTATGCAGAATTTATCTTTATAATTACTGAAGAGAAAAAAAACGCATAATTGCAGTAAATCATTGTGTGTGTTTTATTGGATTAATTCCGGATGAACGTTTGGAGGAAATGGCTGAAAAGCAGCAGCGATTTTCAGCCCACGTTTCGCGTTTGATGAAATTATTTGAAAAACTATAAAGAGAACTATTTCAGGCTGATGTCAGGATCGTATCGATCATTTAAATTATATATATATTTACACAACTATTACACCGGACGACTGCTCGAATGTAAAAGTATACTTTTAAGCCGCTGTCATTTAGATTGGGGCAGTTTAGGGGAAAATTTCAAATAAAAGTTGTATTTTGTCTGACACACAAACACACAAACGGGCCTCCTCCCCAAGTGCTTCTTCTTCTTTTTTTTTCTTTTTCTGTGGAAGGCGCTTGGGTGACTCGCCTGCATGAATCAATCTGACACCTTTCCTCAACGGGTCATTGCGCCCCATTCTCCACGATGATCACTGTCCTGGCTCAACGTGACTTTTTACTCTTTACTGTCATAAATAAGCGGTAAGCTATCCGTGCAGGCCTGAGCACACCGACTAAAACCGAGCAGATAAAGCGGACAGAGACGCTAAAGGCTGTTCGCACTTTTTTTCTTTCTTTTTTTCTTTCTTTTTTTTTTTTTTTTTTTGAGGGAGTGCAGTCAGAAGACAGGCTGCACGGTCCAAACGATAAAACAACCCACAAGCTCTCCACTCAACCTACAGCCGACAGTAAATTAGCTATAATAACAAAAATGATCTTCACTTACAGTCAGAACAACAATAATGATATAACACCACATCATAACAGTTTATAATAATCATCCTATCATTGAACGGCACGGGCGAACTTTCAGTCAGGATCTCACCTTTTTGTGGCATCCTGCGTCGTTGTCAAAGTCCTTGGTAAACTATAGGCTACAGCCTAGTTCTCCACACCACAGAAAGAAGAAGAAAAAAAAGCCGACCAGGATCTCTCTCTCTCTCGCTCTCTCTCTCTCTCTCTCGGGAAGTTTAGAAGAGGAAAAATTAGTTTCCAGTGGTCTTCGGCGGAGACGGAGGGGATATCCCTGCGAAGTGGACAGAGATTGACAGTGAACTCAGATGTCAGGACGCACGGAGTTTGGCGAGGATGTGCGCTGGCGTGTGAGAGAGCGAATGAGAGAGTCGGGAAGAGAGAGAGTGGGGAAGAGAAAAGAGAGCGAGAGAAGGGGGAGTGGAGGGGGAGGAGGAGGAGGAGGGGAGGAGGGGAGGGAGAGTGGTGGTGGAGGAGGAAGGAGGTGGGGGTAAGAGAATGAACACACCTATGCTGATTGGTGATGGAACAAGTGTATTAATGTATGTGTTCCTGCTCTGCTGTGCGCCTCTCCTCTCCTCTCCTCTCCTCTCCTCTCCTCGCCTCGCCTCGCCTCGCCTCCCTCCGCCGCTCTTCACTGGCCCATTAGCGCGACCCGACCTCTGTCATCATCCCCCATATAAACACTTCCCCCTGCGCCACAGCCAAAGCGGGAAACGGGGCCGAGCCACAGCGAGAGGGGAGAGAGAGAGAGAGCAGCAGAGAGAAAGAGAGAGAGAGAGAGTCTCGTCTTCCCAACCCACTAATCAGCCCACGCATGCAAATACCCTGCGCTCGCTCGCTCGCTGAATGTTGCCCTATTGCAAAGCAACTGCCTCGGAAATGCCCATTGGACGGGGAGCTCTATTCTTCCAGGCTGAATTGGGTCCGCGCGGGGAATCTCGGGCACGTTCAGCTCCGAGCTCGAGGCTACTAACTAGAGCCGCGAGGGGAGACTGGAGCGGCGCGGAGCGGCGCGCACGTGAGCGCCGGAGCTCACACAGAGCACATGAACACCACAAAGAGCTGCACAGGGCCTTTTTCTTCTTCTTCTTCTTCTTCTTCTTCTTCTTCTTATGAAGCAGCCGCTGATCCACAGATGTTATTCTGCTGCTGTGATGAAAAGTTTTGGGACGTGTTGCAAAATGTTTTGTTCTTTCTTTCTTTCTTTCTTTCTTTCTTTCTTTCTTTCTTTCTTTCTTTCTTTCTTTCTTTCTTTCAGACCCGCAGGTGGAGTTCATATTATCACTGTGACCAAACACAACACGGTCAAGTGTCACCTGCATGTGAATTTAAAGCATACATTAAGAAATAAAAACTTCACACATGAGCAGGTTCTATGTTGCTCCAGAATAAATGAAAATAAAGAACCAACATCCCTGAGAGCAGACGTCTGGCGCTATTTGGGAAAGTTGTACTTGAAAACTTATCTTTATTATATTTTGCACAGCAGCTGCTCCGAAAACTTTGCATTTGAACGTGGCGCGGCTTTCTCTGGCTAAAAACAATCCGGGGAAGGAAGGAAAGGGGGGGGGGGGGGTGGTAGAGGAAAAAAAATGTCCACCACGTGCTTTTGTTGATTCTTTTGGGTATCACCTTCCCCTGAATGGCCTTCCCCTCCTGTCAGCAGCGACAGAGCGCAGCCCTTTAGGCGAGCTCCGCTGCTTTTTATGGACACATTTGCGAGGCTCGCCGACGTCACTCCCGCGACCTGACAGCAAATAGCACGCGTAAATAAAGTAAAGCAAATGACTGTGTAGCCATGGCCACACGCTCCCGAACTGCGCCGGCTGAATGACTGGCCATTAACGCACACCTCACCGCACCCAAAAGCAACCCCTCTGCGCCCGCGTTTGAGCAGGCACCCCGAGCTGTGGGCAGCACCAGCCCCGCCACTGAGGAGCCCCGCAGCTCAGAGAGAGAGAGGAGGGAGGGAGAGAGAGAGAGAGAGAGAGAGAGGCTGTATGGACGAAGCCAAACTAAAGCAGAAAAGGGGGTGCATGAAAGGGCAAAGAGGGAGAGAGACAGAGAGACAGAGAGAGAGAGAGGAGACAGGAATAAGCAGGGGGAGGGGAGGGAAATTGCTTTCTTTTTTTTCTTTTCTTTTTTTTTTTTTTGGATGGGAGGCCATGAAATGAAGTCATGGAGGCCTACACTTGACTTTCTTTGACATGTGAAAAAGTAGGAGAAGTCAGAGCTCATCAATAAAACACTTCGGAGGTGAAAGAGGGCTCCCTAACAACCATCGCATTCCTGACTATGAGTTCAATGAGTAGACAAACGACGCTGCCAGAGAGAGAGAGAGAGAGGGAGAGAGAGAGAGGGAGAGAGAGAGAGAGAGAGAGAGAGAGAGAGAGAGAGAGAGAGAGAGAGAGAGAGAGGAGGGCTGCCCGGCCTGAATGGGGCCTCAGTGGGCCGGCGAGATAATGAGCTGAGAGGACCGGCTCAAACTGTCACCGAGGGTCCCGCGGTGAGGAACAACACTTTGGCCAATACTCCTTCATCAAACAACCCGTAAACTAAACGAGCACATTCATCTGTTTCTCCTTCCCCGCATTGTTTCTCCTCACTTGGACTGGTGGCTCAGCCTATAGGCCTAACCGTGAATGGCCGCAGCTTATATCAGCTAAGGGGATGGAGGAGGAGGAGGGGGGTTCCCAAACATTTTCACGTCAAGGACCCCCCTATTAGACATGCATTAGACCACAAACACCCCCCTCTTCATCCTCCTCCTTTCCTCCAAGTCAACCCACCCGATGTGTGCTATGAGGAAACCTCGTGTTACTGTAAAAAAAAAAAAAAAAAGTGCAGTTTTACAGTTTTCCATTAAAAAATAACTCTGATTCATTTCTCTGGAGGTTAAAGGATGGAGGGGAGGGGGAGTTATTTTCTGCACCCGAGCTGGCTGAAAGTTGGACAACAGTGTGTAACAGTGAATGAAAAAGTGCAATAGGAGCTGTTTGGTGGCACAGAGGAGTCCTGCGGTGTTTCCTGCTGGAAAACTGCGCGTCCCCGCACCAAACCGGGGGGGTCTGACTTTAACACACACAAACTCCAATTAAACACAGAAAATAAAATGTGATTGATTGAAAAAACAAATAAAAATGAAATCAATCTTCCTCTCCTGCGCCTGAAGGACTCGCTCCTCGTGGTTGTGGCCCATCTTTGCAGTGTAAATAGTTTTGCCACTCACTTGTCACACACTGCAGCTGTCAAAAATTCACACCACTAACCTGCCCTCGCTGAAAGACAGATTCCCCGATGAGTGTGTCAAGTAGTTTTCTTTGGAAACAATACCTCCAGTAGGTTATTGATTTCTTTGGTTAAGCTGTAAATCCGCTCCAAGAGCTAATTCGTTGTCTCCACTCGGGAGATTTCAGGGGTTTTGTTGTTGTTGTTTTTTTACCCCACAAACCTTCATTCAGCATACCAAGCAGGCCATTCAGCTGTATCAGCAAGAGCCCTTTTAGAAAATGTATTTCCTATATATATTTTTTGTTTTGTGAGGTAGTCTGCATTGCAGGAAAAAAAATGGGATAGGCTGATGTTGGGAAAGCAATTAGCCCAATTCGGATTAGCAGCAACTAATGCCAAAGGCCTTGAAAAGAAAGCCTAATCTGGTCGCTATTTTCCCCTGAGGCAACGTGGTATTTGTACCCATCTAGAAACTTTTAAATACAAAAAAAGAAAGAAAGAAAGGAAGAAAAGAGAGAAAAAAACATAAGGGGAGGGAGCTGCAGTGGAAAACAGTGACATTGTTTTTGGGCAGGGAAGGGGATGTAGCGCAGGGTAAACCCACCTCATTTAAATAGCTCTTGTTTGGGATTAGTTTAGTCTTTACAGGCTGATACAGATTTATGGGAGATAAATTCATCATGTGTGAAACTGGTGGGAAAAAGTGTTTCCAATTAGTTCAGTTTTTTCTGAAAATCTGGTTCAATCTTTGTACTTGTTTTGTTTTTGTTTTTTCTTTATTATTGTCAGTTGTTGTCTTTGTGATCGTCCCCCCAATGGAGGTCACAGTTTACTCACCTTTACTGTTTGAGGACATCTGGAGGGGGTTTATTAGAAAATGTTACAAGGTTGTTCAAAGATTGATTTTAGTAAGTAAACAGGGCGGAATAACTCTGATTCATGAAGCTTTTTTTTTTTTTTTTAAGGGGGGAATTTGAGTAGCCTATTGTGTGTGTGAGTTTTTTTTATTCATTGTTTTATTTTATTTCATTTTATTTCTATATTTATTTATTTTTGTGCAAGAAGTGGCGCACGTTAGTTGTTCCTTCAGGAAGCTTCAGGATACTTCTACGCACACATTATAAATGCTGTTATTAAATCTTAACTCATTTACATTCATGATTTACAGGCCACATATCTGACTGCAACTGCCTTATGCACTGAGAGCAAATAAAGTCATCCACTATGATAACAATCTTGTACAATTGTATTATTATTATTATTATTATTATTATTATTATTATTATTATTATTATTATTATTATACGTTTTTATTTGTCCTGCTGATTATAAGGATATCTACACATTATTAGCTTATAATTTCAGTGGTCTTCTTTCTGATATTATTGTTGACAGTATTTTTACGGTTATTGTAATAATAATAATAATAATAATAATAATAATAATAATAATAATAATAATAATAATAATAATAATAATAATAATAATAATTATAATCTATTTCAGGTTAAGAAATAAGTTATTTAAAAACTCTAAATTAGTCAGCCTACATTACAATTATTATTATTAGTAGTACTAGTATGATTATCCATTTATTAGCTATTATTATTATTATTATTATTATTATTATTATTATTATTATTATAGTCAGTTTAATATTAACTTGTGTTGTTTATTGTCTGATCTCACAGACCTCCCTTAATGTCGGGTTGAATTTGTGAGCTGTGCTCTTGTTGAGGTGACCTGTCATTCATCAAACGGCCTCGGACTGTCACATTTATTCTGTCCAAAGAGATTCATGAGGGCATCGCCGCATTAACTGCATTCATCATTTGCACTTTTACACCGTGTGATTGTGTTTCTTTATGAACAATAATTAAACCCTCACGTGCTCGTCTGATATTCCATCAATCTGCAGGTTTAAACGCGCGCTGCACGTGGAGCTTGCACAGTTTCATTAATGTCGACCTCGTTATTTCTCCGCACAGTGAGGAAATTTAAGGAAACTCCATCATGGTGTGGCAAAAAAAGGAAAAATCCATGTAGCTTTCCTCAGGACGACATGTTTACAGTTGTTCTTTATTCTGCTTGGTCTAAAAGGCCCAAACGAGCATAAAGCTTCTACTTTATTGGCGCTTTTTAAACATGTTGCATCCAATATAAAAGGTCTACATGCCCATAAATGTGCTGGATTTTCAGCTGCATTTGACTGCACCCTGCTCCTCCTGAGGGCTGAACTCATGATTGCAAAAGCAGTTTTATTATTATTATTGTTATATGTATTCATTTAGCTAGTTGACACTTCCCACAGAGCGTGATCCTCGTGAAGTTCGTGTGAGTGTGTGTGTATGTGTGGAGGGGGGGGGCAGCCAAGCAGAGGACCGAGGATCTGTGGTGCAGTCCACAGAAGCCCTCTCCTGGCAAAAGGCTGAAGGCTGGGATAAACTGCGGGGCTAATGGTGTCACAGGGCTGCTCGGCAAGCGTGACAGAAAGACCCAAACACACAAGAGCCCGGACCCGAGACAGCCAAAACTGCCTGCTGCTGTTCGAAATCACACTGGATCTTTAGATTTAAGAGGGCAAATGAAAACCAAACACACACTGAATCTAATTTCAGTAGAGAGATTGGACTAAAATGAAAACTAGAAATGTACTATATATTAAAAAAAAAAACTAAAATATACACACGTTTAAATCAAACTATAGCTATTAGGCCCAGACTATTTTTAAAAACACAATCAATCTGAAACTCGGGGCACAAATGTCATTTCACTGCACACTGTCTTACTTGAAAATGTTACACACTCCTTTTTTGTTTGTTTCTGCAGCCAAAACTTAAAATATATATATTTCATTTAGCAACACGACCAAATATCCACTTTAACTCGACTTTTCAGCCAAAATGTGAAGTTGTGAAGAAGGGGGGTGAAAAAATAAATCGCACGTGCTCTGCAGCTCTCGCTCTGCAAACTGCAGCCAGCAGAGAGAGTGAGATCATCCGCTGACGGACAGCGTAATTTCCACCGCAGTGATGGATCGACACAAGCCTTTCTTTCCTGCCTCCACCTCCCCTCCTTCCATGGAAAGCTCACAATATTTTTTCTTAATTAAAAAAGGGAAAAAAGGAAAGACGTGCTCTTCATTCCTCTGTGAAGATCGCTCATTTCGCGCTGGATGCGTTGCATGATGGATGACAAGAAAAAGTAAAAATAATTTTTAAAAAAATCAAAAACACGACCGAGCACCAAACCGATATCTGTGTCCAACTTTGCCAAACGCACCGGGCCGAGAATCAACCTGCACACACGCAGGAAGTTTCTGCTTGAAAGAAAAAAACTCCTCTGCAGTTTTAACCTGCAGGAGATCAGGCAGAGTGGAGGAGTGGATACTGTTATCTAAAAAAAAGGAGTTTCCTATGTATCAGGGCTTTAGATCGCTGTGTATTAAAAAGAAAAGAAAGAAAATATAGTCCTTCCAAACTCACCG
Organism: Amniataba percoides; assembly: GCA_037176925.1. Lineage (NCBI taxonomy): Eukaryota > Metazoa > Chordata > Actinopteri > Centrarchiformes > Terapontidae > Amniataba > Amniataba percoides. Next base: position 22,082,335 of record JBAJHX010000001.1, read on the forward strand.
GATGAAGGGCTGCGGACGCGTCTGGCCGGTATCCTGCGCGCATTAAGTGGCTTTTCTTCCTCCCCGGATCTCTCCTCCGAGTCTCTGCGAGCAAACTTATAGGTCCCGATTCCAAAATCTATCTACCTTTGGATCCGTCGTGGAGTTGAAATGTCAATGAGAGTGGGGGGAAAAAATCCGCGGCTCTTACCAGCAACTTTCCCCTCAGCATCAGCCTCAAGTTGGCAGTGATTGGCTGGAGCGACGGCTCGACGTCACACCTTGGACAGGACACGGAGCGCGGAACGGGGAAGTGCACAAGGTAGAGCCGCATGTGGAGCACACCGGCCTGCTCACTGTCCCAGAGCGTGTGTGTGTGCGTGTGTGTGTTTGTGTGTGTGTGTGTGCGTGTGTGAGTGCAGGAACCAGTGCTTCAGTCTGCATGGGCTGAACTCTGTTTTGATGGTTTCATTTAGTTTTAACCTACTTTTATTTAATCTTTTATTGTGTTTATGTGAATTTATCTTGATGTTTCATTTAATTTAAATGAATTTATTCCACTTTTGTTGTGGTCTGTGGTCTTTTCAGAAAACAAAATATATTCCGGATATGTTTCCAGTGATTTTAAGAATAAAAGTCAAACATGGAGAAAGTTCATCCTGGAATTCAGAGGTTTTTTGGTTCTGTTTTGTTTTCGTTTGTTTTTTTTTTCTTAGAAAACACTGACTTTTCATTCTGTGTCAACAACATTCAACAAACTTTTGGTAGTTGTACCCTGATAGTTTTGTATTTGTTTTAAACTTTTACATGGAGCGTTTTTGCAAGACAGGTACTGTTCATTCAACTTTAAACACATGAAAACTGTGCGCAGTGCATTTCAAAAGCTTCTGTCAGCTACTGATTACACGAGTTAGTAGCTATATATGTTTGTTATTGATGGGTTTTTTCTACCTGAGCATGCTCAGTGTGCAACAGGTGTGGACAGGGCAGGTGCAGGAAGCCCCCCCCCCTGCAGACCTGTGAAAGCGCCTCTCTCGTTATGCATTTGGGGCAGTAGGCCTGGACGCGTTTCCACCGCCACAGCTCAGCCTGGGTAGAAAATAATGTAATCATAAAGGTGAATGATGCTGCAGACAACCCCTCTGTTTGAGCCTGCGCAGTATTTCTTTTTATTTCTACAGCCCTATAAAGTTGTCATCCAACTCGTAATGGGGCTGCAGCTTCCCTTTTACGAAGGCAGGCTAAAAGCCTCGACTCCTCTTTCACAACCTGTGATGTTTGTGTCAATTTGAACAAGACGGTGAGCAAATGGGCAACCGCGCCGCCGCCTGTCTCCCAGGAAGAGAGCGGGGCAGCGCAGGTACGGGCCAGTCAGGACCGGCTGTGTGTTTGGGCCCATTATTTGGAGGGACGGGGCCATTAAGGGGCCGCGATACTGTGCAACGCAGCAGGGTGCTCGACATCCGCGCTGGAAACCGCACGGCTTGGGTCCCTGCTTATCAGGCTGTCAATAAAACGAGATGGGATGCAGCGGTCGGGCCAGGTGCTCCCTTTCCCTTCCCACACAGCCCCGCTCTCCAGAAGCAGATCAGGCGTGAACGCAAATCTGTCCAGCCGGTTTTCCCTCTGCCGTCACCACGCTGCTGCACAACGCCCCCCCCCCCCTCCTCTCCTCCCCTCTCTCTCTCTCTTTCTCTCTCTCTCACACACACACACACACACACACACACACTAAACCACACTGACAGTTGCTTCTGATTTTTTATGGATATATGGAAAGTTATTTTGCAACTCAAATACCGGTCACAATAAAGATCTGCCTGCATTTGCATCTAATCCGAACCTCCACTGCTGATGCATATTTAGCAACCACACACACACGTCGCAGCGACGCTTAAATATCTGGCATTCTCTTTACAGTTACATGTACACACACACACACACACACACACTTAGGCCTATACACACGAGTGAGAAATGCGCAAAAAACTTAGGCATTGTGTGTGTGTGTGTGTGTGTGTGTGTGTGTGTGTGTGTGTGTGTGTGTGTGTGTGTGTGTGTGTGTGTGTGTGTTTTAGACCTATAGAGGAGCCTTCATGCTTTCCAGGGAAAACGCCAATCTCCCGCTCGCTCCGACTGATCAAATTTGAAACAAATTGTGTAATGATCGACCTCCCCTCTCTCTCTATCCATGCAGAACATTATGCAGCATAGCCCTGCGCCTCATGAGCGCATTGTTTACTGCCGCTGTGGCAGACAGACGGGAAAAATGTCCAGGGGACCGAGCACCGTTACCAGAAAGAGCAGGAGGGTGCGCACGGAGCTGATGCTGCGATCAGAGGGGGTGGAGGGGTTGTGTGTGTGTGTGTGTGTTTGTGTGTGTGCATGTGGGGTGGGGGTGGAGGGAAGCATTTCATTTCACCTAAATTAGGATTAATTGCAATGGAGACGAGGAGGTAAGCTTGCTCTGAACTTTGAGCTCAAACCGGCTGTGACACGGGTCCTCGCGCAAAGTTGCGAGCTCTAAATTGCTAGTTAAGTTTTTTTGCGTTAAAAAGAGCTTATAATTGTGTATAGATTTTTTTTAAGGCCAGGCCAAAGTTAGTGGAGTTGGAGGCTGATGTGGTTTGGAGACTGTCAGGCCTCTTCCTGCTGACTGTGCCACTCAAACAGCAGGCAGGGGTGTTTAGATTGGTCATCTGATATTTTCAATTTAAGATACAGTGTCTAGAGATAATATAGCCTAATTACCCTCCACACACACACACACACACCACACCACACTACACTCCACTCCACTCCACTCCACACACACTCCTCGTCTCTCTCTCTCTCTCCCCCTGTGTGAAATGTTTTAACAAGCCCTACACGCTCTGTGTGCAGAGTTTGATTTGTTTTCTCTCCATGCTCCCCGGCCCTGGATCGAGACATTAGCCGAATTCCCCCGGGGTGATTGGATGCAATTTGTCCGGAGTAGACAGGCACGTCCTGGATGTTAGGAATTCACTTTGGCTCAACGTGACAAGTCTGACTTCGATCTACAATTGCATCTGAAAGTGCAGCGAGCGGAAAGATCCCATGCCATTAAGTGTTCTTCTCCTCCCTCTCTCTCTCTCTCTCTCTCTCTCTTTTTTTTTTTGCAAAATAACGAGATCCTCTATTTGCTCACAAATATTCATAACTATTCCATTTGCGACACCTCTGATGTGACGGTGAGGCCTGTGTGCAAAGCTAAACGCGCGGCCGGTCAGTCAGACTGGAGAGAAAGTCCAACAAGGGGATATTATGCCCCAAATCTATGACCCTTTAAATTAGATTAAAGATTGACAGTGGGCAGGATCCTTTTTTTTCTAAACCTAAGACTGACACCTGCCACGCAGACTCGCCTGTGATTGATTCTGATGCTTGGTGCTGGCAACAATAACGCTGCTGTTTTGCGCAGGGCTGAGTAGGCGCATTTATCACTCGCTTGCCAGGAGTGGCTGAAGTCAGTGTCCGTGTCGCGCTGTGAGCTGACAGGGGAAAATGGGAGCTAACGAGGTTGTCAGATGTCCTGACAAGACAAATGAGAGCTCGTCACTCCCCTGCGCTTTAATAACGTTTAATGGAAACGTATTGCACCGTTCAAAATAAAGTGTTACACATACCGGGGTCTGGCGGCGACGCAGTTAATTACGCACGGCGAGGTAAATTACGCATCAGCTAAAGGGTGTTGGCCTGGATTCAGCGCCACCGAAGAGGGACTGCACGTATGTAGCACCTATGATTTGTAGTCCGCGGAGCAGCTCGACCTTGGACTTTGTGTCGTTACTTTGAACGAGGCACCGAGACTGAAGCTGACCAACAAATGATTCAAGCGGAGCAGACTGTCCTACGTGTGGGCAAGTTTGGTCAACATGAGTGAAAATTCAGAGGCAAATATGCGAACAGATTTACACCTGTTAGCTGTCCAGGAGATTAAAAACAAAATAAAATAAAATAAAATAAAAAACAGGAGTCATCTTGAAGCCAGGACCCAAAGGATGGCACACTGAGAAGTATTTACATTTAAGATTTAACATCATCCTCGTGAGCGGTGATAAAACATTCAATGTTTTTTTATTATTGCTTCATCATGTTTGCGCGCAGGACATTTATCTCTTTAACTGGAGAGAAACTTTCACGACTTATTTTCCGCGCATAAACGTTTGGATGAAGTGTACTTTTTGTCACCTGTCACAACCTGAAAGAGACCCCCCACACCACCATCCCATCATACCGTTTAAAAAGGAGACTGATTTATTCATATCTATTTTTGTGAATAACAGCAGAGGTTGTGCATTCTTCTGTGTAATTCATGGTATGTGATCTGGCCAACACACGGTGTGGTAGTTATGGTCATGATACTTAATCCCCAGGGCAGGACTGGCTCATACTCCAACCTGGCTGCTTTTAAAAATTGACTCTTTAGCAGGTTGTATTTGAGTGTTTTTTTATAGTGATCGGATCTATTTTTAATTCATTTGATCACCTTCCATGTAAAAAGAAAAGCTGTGAGTATTCCCATCATATGTAAAGTCACGGCGACCTGCTCTCACTTTCTGCTCTCATCATGATGCTTCCTGTGCAATCAGCTGACTGAGTAACTGGAATCAGCATGTTCGGGGTTTTTTCTCCCTCAGGATAAATAAGTGAACCTGGCAAACGTTGTGTTCAAACGAGCTATACAAACAAAAATGAACACGCTCTGTGAGAAATTTGACAAAAAAATAACCTTTCACACTGCAAACAATCAAATAAATAAAGTAAATAAGTAAATAAAAGCAGCGGTGACGATTCCTCACACGCTCGTTTACACTGAAATCCTTCACGCTCTGCGGTGAGTATGAATGTAAATCATAATTACAGCCTATACTGTGTGTCATCTTTAAAAAGGCAGGCCGGATCCGCGCGGGATGGAAACGAGTCACCTCATCAGGACTCAACACGCGCGGTGAGTGACAGGTGACGGTGTTTGTAAAGATCTTCACCGGCCCTGCTCCTTTCTCTTCTGACGGAGGGGGGCAGGATGCGCCTAAAAATACACATAATTTAACTAATACCGTCACCTGGCCTCTGTCCTTTACGTGTGTGTGTGTGTGTGTGTGTGTGTGTGTGTGTGTGTGTGTGTGTGTGTGTGTGTGTGTGTGTGTGTGTGT
>JBAJHX010000001.1:22096281-22107050 GCA_037176925.1 Amniataba percoides
TCACTCAAATCAATATTCTACTTCAGCTGCTCCACCAACCTAAAACATGACGGAAAACTCTTGTGGAAAAGGTAACACAGAACTCATAAATCTTGAACGGCAACAGGAAATCCCAAGAACACACCTCAAGCCAACAGAATTTGTTTGAAAAAAAAAAGGAGAAAAGGAGGATGGAATCATGATACCTGAAGAAAACAGAGCAGGGCAGTAAATTCAGAAATAATGACATTGTAGTTTCAAAGGTCACAACAACAATAAATGTGCCAAATTCTCTCTCCTACAAGGAAGTGCTTGTTATAATTTTACCATAGACCAAAGAGATGTGTTCAAATGTCTTGTTTAATTCCAACATGCACTTCAAAACTCAAACATATTTGGTGTAAAACAATAAATCTATTGTTGAAACAGTTGTAGATTCATGAAAATCATCTAATGGATGAATCGACATATCGCTGTAGGTCTGCTTCAATTTAAATGTTATCAATCAAACAGGACCTCACGAAGTATAAATATATTTGTGATATAAATTTTAATTATTTCCTTCTCTGTTTTCTGGCCTAAATCAGCAACTGAGGCTTCAAGATGAACTTTCTTAGCCTTTTCGATAAGCACAGGGCAAAGTGTACCATTAAGTTGCCCTCAACTGGTCAGACACCTGAGCAACAAACTCAAGAAGCATCTTTATGCTTCTTAAATAAAGCTCTGAATTTTTTGTAACAGCCATATTCACCTCCACAAATCAGCGTGTTATTTTCATGTACTTAAATAATTACATAAATGAATTCAATTTTAAACAAGTTCCAAAGCTTTTGCTGCACAATCAAGAATCAAGAATTATTAATAAATTACAGGAATACAGTCACGCGGGTTAGAAAGAGGCCTCCATAGAAGTGAATATCCTGGACACTAATGCTCTCTGTCTCCCACCATAGGGTTTTCTTAATTACATTAACCAAATGCCTTCTGCAGTGTGTGTAATCTCATGGTTAACTGAACACCCCTGTAGCTGCAGCCCCCCTCCCCTTTCTATTGCTCAGTGAAATATTCATGTTGAAAGCCACTCTTCCCATTTACTTTCTCCCTCCAACATGTTAATGCCTGCAGTTGTTCAGCCATGCTGCTATTGTCTGAGATCAATCCTAACTTCTCAATAACCAACGACATATACAGTATTCACACACACACACACACATGCACACACACACACAGCCCAAAAATGTCCACAGTTTTATCTGGGATTAAGCCAACGAGATTAATTTTAGCTCTTGTGAGTTAAGCACTATGGATAAAGCCTAAACATTCATAATATTAACATTAAATATCATTTGCTCTTTTAGATCAAGCTTGTGAGGTGTACATTTCATAGTAATACAGTATTTCATTTGAATGTAAGTTTATGTTGATTTATACATTTATTTTAAAGTATATTTCAGAGATGTGTCTCACTGGAAACAAACACATTTGTATTTTTTCATGTCTGCACAACACACTGATTCAAATTGACCAGGCAGGACTAATTTAAATACATTAACTATTCATTAATTGAATAAAGAGGCTAGTTAGCCCCAGGGTCCCTTTATAATCATAAACTGGGGTGTACTATTTATGCAAAACAGCAAAGTGCCATGTGCTGGCTTATTATGCTACTGATGAATGGCAAAGTACATGTTTCTCCTGCCCACGAAGGAGGATTAGGCATGGCAGTGTCAGCAAGTTGTTTCCAGGGTACAGAGTCTGCTCGTCCACATTACAGCATGTTGAGATGCGTCTGAGTAATGTGATTCTTCTGGTCCTCTTCATGGGGATGTGATCGCGCCCCCTGCCCCCAAAGCAAACTCTTGCCGCGTCTTGCTCAAAACGTTGTGTCTCGAGCATGAAGTTAACAAAACCGGGCCGCCGCCACACTCTCACACTAACACATTTTGCAGACTACAACCAGTGCTGCTGACATGTTTATAAGCAAAAACACCACAATGCACTGATCCAATTTTTTCTTTTCTGATACCTTAACTCAAGTTATACACCGATATCAAGTAGCATCTCATACCAGTGTACTCGTTTTTTACAAATTAGCTACAATGATGTGAACTCATTAGAATAATTGTCAGATAAAAAGTAACATGACGCCAAATTTAGCTGTGTGGCTAAAAACTGAGTCAGCCCCCAAAGTGACTAACAGAATAAAGTGACAGGAGAAACATTTAACCCTTTAATGACATTAATAAAGAATCTGTACAGAATGTGGCTGACTCCCATCACAGCTGATAATCGATCCACCTGGTTAGATCAATATTGGAGACGATACTGATACAGCATATTTGATGGGTAAATTCCTGATACCAACATGGGAAAATGTTCCTTAAGACTCTATGCTGCCAGGAATTGAAACAGGTTTACTCTGCATGTAATTGACACAATTTTAAAAGTTAAAATTATGATTTAACAAAGATGATTGAAGGTTATGATCTGAGCTGTGAGGCTGTAGGAAGGCTGAGTATTACGATACACCTTTACACATTAGGCTTACGTATCTGACTGCCTGAAGTTGTAAGGACAGTACAAGTCCCTGGACTCTGAGCTCCGGCTGGCTCCGACACGTCTGTATCATTGTAAAGGGACAAATAACAAACACAGCTTTATCTAAACTACTTAACTTAGCTCTCCACTTTGTGTTATAATAACAGGCTGCTGCTGTGGCTGACTCTGACAAACTGTGGCTGTGATTATTACTGTAGCCGTGTGATGACACAGCTCTGACTGTTGCTGGTGTGGCTGACTGCGGCTGTACCACGGCAGTGCTTTTCGAGGGTTATAACACTGACTGCATGCAGGACTCGTTTGGGTGCAGTGAAATGTGTTCAAGCTGGATGAGCGTTGAATTAAAGCTGCTGTATTTCTGAACTCCTGATGGTATCAGGAGAATAGTATAAGGGTTAAAAGCCTGTGTGGTTTAATGATGCTTTCTTGGCTAGATATGATAAGATTTATCTAAGACAAGACTAAACTTATTAATTATAAGAAATCTCCATTGTTTCAGCAGCAGGACACAGGAAATACTAATAGGAACGGTACCATAACCGCAGCATCATAGATTCAACCACAAATTCAGCTGTAGTCCGAGCAATCACCATATTTTCAATTAGGGTTGGGCCATAAAACGATCTCTATATCAGATACTAAACAAATCTACTTTGATAACAGTAAACTTTGGCCATCTTTACTCAATATGGATATATCTCATTATCACACAGCAGAAATAAATGCTACCTCAGCCAATCATACTCCAGTTTTTGGCTTCCAAAAATTTTACAATCTAAAATGTGCCGTCAGACCGAGCCACAACAAATCTTCTCCAACATTTGAATATGTACCATCCCAGTGATCACACCGACTATGAAAATTAGGGCCTATTTCAGTCAGTCTGCAAGTGTTGTCCGACCAGAGCTCTACCAAGATAGGGTTTTAATAAGTTATATGGCAGCTAACTTGTATTCATTTGTTGAGGCAGATAAAGTATGTTTACATTGTTAAATGTTTACAATATGTTATCTTTTATGGTAATAAACTAGATTCTCATGAAACCGCAGCCGCACACACAGCCAGTAGCCGTACACTGTCGGAGTTCGTCCTTTTGAGAGGAGTAAGCATTAAATACATCACCTAGAGGGGTCACGTGTTCTGCTTTGTGTAGTGTCCTTAGTGCTTCTCTAAGCTGGCAGTGGACTGTAACTGGACTGAGCCACCAGCCTATAGATCATGGGGAACACAACACATATTGCAAGAGACGGCAAAAAAAAAGGTTTTCAGTGTGACTCTTCAGGGGCTTTTACTTAGAAATACTGTAATAGCCTCCTCACAAGTGTATTTATAGTAAACATAACAAAATGGTGGTTATTCCAGCCACTCTGTAAATAAATGCCAAATACCACACTGAGCACAGAGTCCAGCTCTGTTGGTGCTGGACTTCAGCATCACACGCAAGATTTTTATTTTCACCCTCACACCCAGACTTCAAAATGACAAATTACATCTGAATTAGATCACATAACATTGTTTGAGCTCAGATGTCTTACTGTCAAATCATGTCTTACAAATCAACAAAGCCCAAGCGGCCAGACGTGTTGGGAGATGTGAATATTAAAACGTGTTAATTACCGTCAGTAAGTCACAGCACTCACTGATGTGCTGAAGAAACGACGACAGATGTGTGCTACGTGCGCTTTCACTCTACAGTAACGCTGAACTCGAAGTGACTTTTACATGCAAAGTGACTTAAGTGAAATAGGCTTTGAGCAGCACACAAGCTGCCATCAATCCTTTTAACTTTCACATATTTGTTTATTTTTCTTATGATAAATTTCACAATAGAAAAATAAAAGACCTCAACCCTTAGTAAGAATATGTGAATAAAAAAAAGTTAAAAGGACCCTCTTCCACTCTCAAAAAATAAAAATAAATAACCAAAAAAAAGAAAAGTCATAATTTCATAATTCTACGGAGCCCCTAAACAGACAAGTGCAAGAAAAATCTAGTGCTCATGAGAAAGTTTATATAATTACTTTTCATCTTGTAGTTGGTTGATGATTCCATCAGATATATTAGGGGTTTTTAGGAAAGTGAATATATCCACTTCTGCTGCCGTTCTCTTTAGATGACGCTGAAGTTGGCTTCATATTCACAGCTTCAATGCAGCAGTTGAGGGAAAAAATCAACTGATCATGCTGATTAATTGTTTGCCCATTGATTGTCCATTTTTTCACACCTCTAAAATTATATTGGGCATTTTAGGTCAAACTATATATCTGTCTGAGCCATTATTGTATTTTTGAAACTTCAAAAAAGGCACATTTCACATCTAGAACACACTGGACCAAGTCTAGATCAGAAACCACTAAACTAAGACTTCTCAAACCTGTCTAGAATGATTTTACATCAGTAACAGGTATAAAAAACAGACAATCAATTGACAAAACAGCTGAGTCGGTACGTTCAGTGAATTTTCCCTTAACTTTCTCCTTAATTGCTGGCTCAGAGCTGCAAATCTGAAGCTAACTTCAGCATTTTCTTTAAGGATTCCTTACTTTTCTGATTTTCCCTCCAAATAATTTCCCCACAGTCCCTAAACTTACAACACTGCTGGTTAGATGGTGCTGTGTACATATTAGTATTGCAAAATATATCATAAGCAAAAATTTTAACCGCAGTTTGTCTCAATAAAAAAGGCTTTGAATTTGGAGAGGTTCTTGGAAACAGCACAGCTTCAAATACACCAACAGAGAGTCTGAGCAGGAGCACAGGCTTGTTTCAGGGACACCTCAAACATTTTCAGGGTGCTTTGTTGACAATCACCCATTTTGTCTGTCACATAACAGACTTCCAGCAGAGACAAGACACTACAGGGTTGCATATTTGTGGGTGGAAGAGGGAGCACTTAAGGTAATGGAGGGGAGTTTTTTTTGGGGGGGGTGCATGTTGACCTGCACGTACCTTTACGCTCGACACAATTACGCACTGCCACGCTGTCATGGCGGCTGACACAGCAGCAGCAGCTCTGCGGGGTGAGGAGCTTTTTCGGTACATCTTGTCTCTTCTCTCCTCACACACACTGACTCCCTTCCTGCAGCTTGCAACGTGGCGCCCGAATCCCGCTCAAGTTATCGACGTGCGGCCGACCAATGGCAGCGCCGCCGTCACCGGAAGAGGCGGGGCGAGGCCTGAAACGGACGCTGTGATTGGCTGTGCGTGAGGCGGCAGGAAAACCCCCGGTTTAGTTGCGTCCCTTCCTCAGGAAACGGGACGGGATTGCCCTAAAAAGCAAAAGCGGTCAGAGTAAGGGACTGGCGGCGCTCCCTATCTCTCTCTCTCTCTCTCTCTCTCTCTCTCTCTCGGCGGACCTGTGTGCGGGCTCAGGTGCAGGGTGCGGATGCGGCGCTGTTGCGGGAGACGGAGAGGTTAGTGTGCGTCGGTGCGAGCGGCCGGGAGAGAGGCCACGCATAGCGGTGCACAAACAGGCCTGTGCACAAACATCTGGCCTCAGAGGAGCCGCCCCCCCCCACTGACCACCCTCACTGACAGACAAACAGACAGACTGACAGACAGACTGATGGACGCCCCGGGCCTGGTGTGCGTCCTGCTCCTGTGCGCTTTGGCGGCGCACGGAAAGCCCACGCTGAGGAAGGAGAGGGTCCTGTACCAAGACCCGGAGATCGCCAGGCAGGCCCACGAAGACAACAAGAGCTTCCAGTACGACCACGAGGCCTTTCTCGGCAAGGAGGAGGCCAAGACGTTTGATCAGCTCACCCCGGAGGAGAGCAAGGACCGGCTCAGGTGAGACCAGGACGCACCGTGACGCACGGGGTTACCATCAGGTGTGTGTGTGTGTGTGTGTGTGTGTGTGCGTGCGCGTGTGTGTGTGTGTGTGTGCGCGTGTGTGAGACAGTGTGATGTTTTCTCAGGCTGCGTGTCACTCCTCTCTTGCGTGTCACGGTTCAGTCATTAACATTTCACCACAAGTGCCTGAGTGTGTGTGTGTGTGTGTGTGTGTGTGTGTGTGGATGGATGGATGGATGGATGCGTTCACTTGGCACACACACTCCTGTGGAGCTAATTGCTTAAGTATTGTGAAATCTTAATTATGGATCGTCATTAAAGAACAATTCGTGGGCGGTGACGTTTGAGGGAGGCTCCGTGCTACGTGGTCACGTTTGTGCGTTTTTTCTCGCTTAAATGACAACTTGGCACCATGTAACACACACGTTGGCTAAATTGGCTTTCCCACCCTAAAAGAAAAAAAACACTCCTTTCCTGTGTTGGTGAAAGTGGGAGGACCCCGCTAACATCACAACGTGGCAGCTCAGGTCTAAGAATAAACACCACAGCTACACTTTTACTACTACTACACTATGATGGGCTGGCTGCTCTTCCTACTGCAGTGGTCCCCTTCAACACACCTCCTTGATAGTGAAAAAAGAAAGGATCCAAATGTTTATTTATTTGCTCAGTTTTTTTTTTTGTTTATCTCCTGCCTGCTTGTAAGAATCATAGCTTAGTCTGAGTGTTTGTCAGATCTCAGTGAAAATAAAGGTAAAGTTTGCGCCTGTGTCTGATCTTCACCTCCGTCTGCTTCACTTTCTTGCCTTTCAGTAAAATAGTGGACCGGATAGACAGCGACGTCGATGGCTACATCACCACGGCCGAGCTCAAGGCCTGGATAAAACGCGTGCAGAAGCGCTACGTGTACGAGAATGTGGCGAAAGTGTGGAGCGACTACGACCTGAACAAAGACAACAAGATTTCGTGGGAGGAGTACAAGCAGGCCACGTACGGATACTACCTCGGTACGTGCATTGGTGTTTGTGCCTTTACATACAGTATCAAAGTATAACTTGGTATTGATATGCCTGACAGTAGCCTTATTTCACCCCCCCCCCCTCAGCCAACCCAGAGGAGTTTGAGGATGCCACAGACCAGTTCAGCTTCAAGAAGATGCTCCCCCGCGACGAGAGGAGGTTTCAAACGGCCGACCTGAACAGGGACCTGGCGGCAGACAGAGAGGAGTTCACGTCTTTCCTCCACCCCGAGGAGTTTGAGCACATGAAGGATATTGTGGTTCTGGTAAGGCCTCCGTGACCACGCGGTAATTAAGCGTGATTAGAAAGGGGCAGGGCGGCGAGGAACACTCAGCTCAGTGTGAGACATCCAGAGTTGCGTGTCCGAGAAAACAAACTCCCCTAAATTTAGAGCTTTCTAATCTTGTCTGTCCACTAAGAAATATTATTTCATTACAGGAGCAGATCTGAGTCCCTGTCCCATGTGTTTTAATCCGACGGGCTACTCGGATAAATGTGCTGCATTTGGATAACTCTGTGATGAAATTTTAACTCGGGCAGGAAATGATTGAGTTCCTATATTTTTTGGAACAGGCCCAGTGGGATGGGCCGACTGTCCCATTTAAGACTCGATCTTTAAATATAAATTTGGCTTCATGGAACAGTTGCGTGGAAAATGTTAGCAGCGATGCACTATGCTGCTCTGTTCATAAAAGTTGTACTACCCATTTGACAGAGTTAATTATTAATCTCTCATTTTTATGATGTCACCGAATGTTACCAAAGGACTGTTCACCCGTGGGGGGGGGGGGTGAAAATCTACGTTGATTGTGTGGCATGAGCTAATCAGAGGCCCGTTTCTCACAGTTGTAATGAGTTTAGATCTTTCACACAGCCACGCAACAAAGAGTAATTGATGGTCTATGTAGTCACATGGGAATGAAAAATGATTCTCGGGGAGAGAGTGAGACACTTTACGGCTTTAGAAAGGACGTGATTGTAGGCTAGCAGAGAGCTGATGGAGCTGATGGTGCAGGTTCAGGCAGGAACTCGAAGCCATCTCACTGAGTGCCAACTGTACACCTCATACACACTCAATCACACAAGAGAGCGCTCTGTCTCAGTGCCCGGCTTCACATTATGTGCCCACAGATATCTGCTTTCAGAGGCCAGAGGCCTCCACTGCAGTACATCGTAAGCTGATGCGTATCCCATAATGAAGTTTGCTCGCGTTTACATTGTTAGTTTAGTGAAACTCCAGAGAACACGGGTACAGTTTTGCAGGTTTCCTCCAACATAGTTGTACATCGGTTGCTGCTTTTGATCTTTAACCTTAATTCCCATTCGTTTTTTTTTTTTGTCTTTTTTTATTCATGGCATTGGGAGCTTTTTGCTTTCCCTAATGGCTGCTTCACTGTCGTCACATTAAGGCAAATTTGTGGATCTGGAGTTTTAATTTAGATTCTGTATCATAATATGCTATCACATTTATTTCAGCCTTAATAAAGGTGTTTTCTGAACACAATATTACATTCCTTTCCTCATGCTGACTCTTTTAGATATTTGTCCAGCTTAAGTACAGTTAGACCTGAGAGATATTCTGGACTTTGGGCTGATTGGTTGGTTGGACATCTGGATAGATACCACTGGCTTATTCCTGGTCTAATGATGTGGGATTAAGACTGTTTATTTATTTCAAACTGCAACAAGAGCTAATTTTGGTCAGTTATCAGAAAGGTCAAAATGTTGGCAACCAAGTAAACCTAGTCTGTCATCGCTCCCTCGTGATAGCCACAGTAAAAAGCTATGAAACGAATGTTACTGAACTGAAGTTATGACAAATATGATTGCTTTGTCTGTCACATGCTTTTGAAATCTGTAGTTTATTGAGGCCAAAGTGGTTTAAAGGTTTTATATTTTTAATGAAGGTCTCTTCTTGTTTACACACAGCCTTTCACAGGGCAGCAGTATATAAAATGTATGGATGGATGTTCCTGTTTATTATTAGGCAGCTATTGGACTACAGAAGCTGCATGGCTATTAATCATTCAGCAGGGTTCAGAGAGGGCCTCTCACCTGCAGGAAAGGATGCATGCAGTGATTTGAATCTGTGTAGCTGCGTGCATGTGCTATGCCCAGATGCACTGCAGTTACCGTACGTGTATGTGTGTGCTATTTAACTAATGATCAGCTCACACGGCACAGCTTTAAGTAACCGTTTAGTCCAATTCACACTCTGTCAAATCCAGGATGTGAGCGAGAAAACCATTTAAAGCCAGAGCTTTAAAAGCCAATGTTTCACCGATTGTTTGCTTAAAAACAAGTGAAAAATCATCTTTTAATGTGATGGTTTTGGTTCTCATCAGCAGGGAGCTGGCTAATTGTCATGTCAGACTGCCAGCTTAGCTGTAAGCTGACCCTCATATATTCTCGCACCGCCTGAGGCGACCTGCTTCTCTTTTATTACTCAGAGTGAAAGTTCCACTATTGCTGACCCTTGTGTCTCCCTCTAATGACATCATTAACTCATTGTGAATGCAGGAAACCTTAGAGGACATTGACAAGAACGGTGACGGACACGTGGATGAAGACGAGTACATTGGTAAGCTGACTTGATGAATTAAAATGAATTAAATCAAATTCATTAATTTTTCAACAAATGCCACAAAACACAAATGGTAATGGCAGCGTTAAAATACAGTAAAAGAAAATAGTAGCATAATCTGAGAAGTAAGAATATAATAAATATGGTCCATCATCAGTTCTCCTCAGCTCCTCTGGAAAACTACTCCAAGTGTAGTCTAGTTCTAATGTTGGTCTGCAAAATAAAAGTATTCTTGTTCATTTTTTTTATTGCAAACTGGACCATGAAACTGTAAATTTGCCTTTTTCATTGCTCTCACCTGTCTGCACTCCTGCACTGACGTCACTGTTCCTGGTTGTTTCAGCCGACATGTTTGCCCATGAGGACGGGGGTCCAGAGCCCGACTGGGTCAAGACCGAGAGGGAGCAGTTCTCTGACTTCCGAGACTTGAACAAAGATGGTAAGATGGACCTGGACGAAATCCGTCACTGGATTATGCCGCAAGACTATGACCACGCTCAAGCTGAAGCCAGACACTTGGTGTACGAGTCTGACCAGGACAAGGTACACTGATTCATCAGCGCTTAACATCCCTTTCTTCAGCCTCACATATTTTGATTTGAATTGCTTGCTCACTCATCTTACATTTACCTCATCTCCGCCTCTCAGGACCAGAAGCTAACCAAAGAGGAGATCCTTGAAAACTGGAACATGTTTGTGGGAAGTCAGGCTACCAACTATGGAGAGGACCTCACCAAGAACCATGACGAGCTCTGAGCCCTCTCTCTGTGTGTGTGTGTGTGTGTGTGTGTGTGTGTGTGTGTGTGTGTGTGTGTGTGTGTGTGTGTGTGTGTGTG
>JBAJHX010000001.1:22107150-22126635 GCA_037176925.1 Amniataba percoides
TGTGTGTGTGTGTGTGTGTGTGTGTGTGTGTGTGTGTGTGTGTGTGTGTGTGTGTGTGTGTGTGTGTGTGTGTGGGTTTGTGGAGGGTTTGTGAACATCTTTGTTTTCAAAGACTCCTGCACCTCCTCTCACAAACGTCCGCTCCATCCTCTCCTCACAGCAGCCAGACAGGGTGTCGGATTGTAAACCGACACTGTAGACACCAAACAGGAGGAGGGACGGGGGCCGGTCCTACCACTAATACTAAGGGTCCGTCTCAGTTTTTATATCGACGGTTCTGTTTCTGACATTCAGGAGCAAAGCCAGACACGGTGGACTCGCCTTCCATCGACGGTGCCTTCCAGCCGCGTCGCTGCCTCAGAGATCTGTGTAGATAGTCTTTATTAATAACATGTCGAAAGCTGAATGCAGAGCTTTACGTGAATGGTCACATACGGGAAAGGTTTTTTTTTTTTATAGCAATGTTAATGTGAAACTACAAAGCAGAACATTTATGCTTATTCCTGATTTTATTTATTTATCGAATATCTTCTGAACTCTAGGTTTAAGAGAAGTACAGTGTTCAACTCGAATTTTTCTTTTGTTTTAAGTAAGACACAAATGATGTTTCTTTGTTTACAGTTTTCCTAGCCAAATAAGTGTAATGTTTTCTTTTGTGTTTGGAGGGAAAGATGTATGTCAAGTGCTTTAAGAACTGTTAATTGATGTCATGGCATGGTTTTTGCACGTGTTTGGTTTTAGTTAACCTGTGACAGATTTTTTTCCTTCATGCTTAGTTTCAAATGTATTTATTGCTATCCTTAAAACTGACAGTATGCTCCATGTTACATTTTTATTGACCTTTGTTGATGTTACATTTGAGGTTTACCAGTCAATAACTGTCTGATGTTACTAAAGTTAAGAGAAATGTTTCCTTTCCTCACCTCACAAGATTTCTTACTTCCTGTTACATCATCCCAAGGTCATTTCAGATATACCACAATTATTTTCCACTACATTTGGCACTGTATATATCAGCCTTTTTGAGCATTACAAATTCACCTTTTGCCTTTTTTTAATCTCATTTACTGTTTAACAGTTTGTATTATGAGTGCATAGACCAGACCAAAACACTTTTCCCCCTTTTTCATTATATTACTGATCTGTTGTGCTCTGTTGTCCCAAACCTCAGTTTGTCATCTGTTTCACACATGGCCATAAACACATCAGCGTATCTCCTTTTCACAGCACATGCTCATGAAATGTGTGAAAATAATAAAATAAAAAAAAGAAGAGAAGAGAAAGTAATGTATATTTTGTTTTGTTCAGCTGCAAAGCATCATTATTGGGCAGGGAGAAAACCTGATGTACTGTTTTATGCCTTTACCAAACGAGTATTGTTGTTCAAGGATTTAGACGGGGTTCGTTCAGGGAGGCAGTTTAAAGAAAAATTGGCCATTTATGGGAAAGGTAATTTCTTACTGAGAGTTGAAAAAGCAGACCAAAACTGGCAGCAGCTGCTTTGCTTAGCTTAGCACAAACACTGGAAGCAGGGGGAAATAGCTAGCCTTACTCTGGTCAAAGGAAACTTCCCACAGTGTCCACTGTTTGTTTGGCATCTTAGTATGGCAGCAGGACTCCAAGTCGAGAAAGCAAAGAAGCTGATTCTCCAGTATGTCAATCATTTCCTTTAATTATCTGAAATCTATTACTCTTGTGGATCTGATACCACCTTGTGTTGCACTTAAATACAGGTTTGTTTTATGTTAAGTAATGATTTCACAATTCAGCCTAAATACAAGTATTTCTTGATTAAACAGAAATACTGCCCTTCTCCAGTCAAAACTAAGCATATGCTGCTTTTCCTGCGACACATGATACTTCAAACACCAGACTGATACGCTGAGCCAGTGTCTCTGTATCGGGAATATTCCTTTCAAACAGTCAAGTCTGGGTTTGACTTTTGATCTGTTGGACATCAGGGACAAGAGGATGCTGTTAACACTTCCCATGACTTAATTACAGACTGTACACACGCACAGCGGAGATGGAGTTAAGCTGACTTGCTTTTGCTGCTGGCTGTTGCAGTAAAACTCTCGGATGTAACTGAGAAAGCGGCTCTGCCACCCAGCCTGTCCCCTCTGCTTGCTCATGTGGAACATATGGATATATGTGTGCCAGTTAGCAAGACAAGTCAAGCGGGACCAATGCGATAAAGCTCATTAGGAACAAGGGACAGGGCGATGTATGTGTGGGCTGTGTTGCTCTGTTGTGATGTAGGACCTTCTTCAGACACTCTCAGACCACGACTGCAGAAGCCAAAAATGTCTGGAAAGCGATTAATATGCAGCCTTTGTTTGATATTTTTACTTTATATAAATCAGTTTGACATTTTCCAGGTTTAAATAACTTAATAAGAGGGTGACATGACAACAGCAATGATTATTTCAGAAAAATTTACAGAAATAGGTTACCAAATTCTGGCGCGGCTCCACTTTGCAAAACATCATCCAAGAATACAAATTTCTTTTCGAATGAACTCCTTTCTGCAAAAGCTCCAAGTCTGAGGAACATTCAAAGTGGAGGTGTTGCCTGTAGTGACATTTGAAGTTTAGTTATTTTTGGTCTTTATAATGTCCATTAGATAGACTAATGGTTGCACTGTTGCCTTGCTAAAGAGTGTGGGGGTCAGCCTCGCATCGTACATTTGAATAATTGGGAGGCCTAAAACACTAAGTAGCTCAATGTACTTCCTCCAAATAGCATATGCGGTTTGTCATGTGTCAGGGTGCATCTGCGTGTCTGCGCCAATGTGTGCGTGGAGGTGGACGAGTATTAGTGGTGCACGGAGATGTAAAAGAACTGAATGTGTGTGTTTGCCTGAGCAAGACGGGGGCACGAGGACTATCTGTGCAGCCTGCCTCGCGGTCATGTTTAACAGCCTGCCCCTCCTGTTTATGATAGGTTCCTAATCATTCACACTGGGGGAGTGTGTGCACAGTAATGCCTTCAGACAGCTCTCATATGAGTGTCTGCGTGGATCAACCCCTCTCCACTGATAATAATGAGCCCTCTGGGTGAGAGCAGGGTGGGGACCACGGGAGAGGAGGGTCATAAAGTGTAGAATATTAATGTCTAAGACTATGAGCACCCCCATCCAGTGTAATTTCCACTCAGTCCACCAACGGTCTCCTTTTAAAGAGTACACTGCCATTTCCATATCAGCAATTAACAGCAGCAAACCCAAAATGACTACTACAATTAAACTGCCTGCATAACAAAGTATACAGTGAGTCCAACCCCCCTCCACCCCCTCAGCTCCCCTGCTCCTCTCTGGCTCTTATCATCATGATGCCCTATTTTTCATCTGAACATATCTGCACTCCCTCAGCTTTGTCTTTTATCTCTTGTGTTTGTTCCTTCTGCCCCGGGGATTTGTAGCCCAGGGTGCTGTTTGTAATGATCTTTGGGACATGAGGCTTTCATAACAGGCTTTTTGCCCATTATATAATAACATGCATAATAGCAAAAGAAAGTCTCGGTTCATTATCGGGCTCTTTAGACAAAACATTTTGTATTTACCAACATGAATTGGAACATTAGTTTATTCTTTGCCCTTAATGTGACAGCTCGGAGGATAGGCTTTCCTTTTCTCTTCTCATTGCAGGTTAAATTAAAGGTTTTTTTTGCTGAAACAGCAGAGAATGAGCCAGATATATGCAGCAACTATCCCTTTATGGTACACAACATAAGAATAATAACATTGTTATCAAATCACATCACTACTACTTCTCAGCATGCTAGTAGTTTTATATGGTAATATGAAGTGATGTCCCATCTAATTTTTCTGAGAATTTGCAGTTTTTCCAACTGAAATGAAATACTTTGCATCCTGCAATCAAGAGCTTCCTCGAGGGGATCTTACAGGCCGATTCCAGTTGATTTCCTGTGTTACTGATTGTGTCATGCACATAAAGTTCCCAGCTCATATGGACACCAAAAGATGCTGTTGCAGAGGTGAAACATTTAATGTGAAGGTAACCTCTTCCATTACTTAGCAAACAAAGAAGTTGTCTTTGGTTCCTCAAATAAAATCTGCCACAAAAGAAAAAAAAGTTCAGTTTCTGAAACACTTTTTTATTTGTTTTTGTTTTTTTCAGCATCATCTATCCTTAAGATCCTATAACTAAGAAGTGAAGGGTCTTTCCAATACTTTTAGGTTTGAAGATCCTGTATTTTAAGGCTCAGTATGTTTAAATGTGACTAAGCAATAAGTAAAGTAAACAGTTAAGTGAATAAGTCCAAATAATAAGGGGGAAATTGTGTGTTATCACAGTCTTCTGCTTTGGGTGTATTTGGACTCATGACCTCATTTTTTTCTAAAATGCTGCCTCCAGCTCTGGTGATACACAAACCATCCTGTCTGCATTCGTGCGTGGTGTGTGGTTGTATGTGCGTGTCATGTGAATGTAGGCTAATTCAGCACCTTGCATGTTTCTACTTCTGGACAATGAAGCTTGAAGGAGTCCATCAATCTTTCATGTCATCTCAGAGAAAAGTGCTTAGCCCTCCCCTCTCTCCCATCGCGGGCCTCTACTCCTCCTAGTGGTGATGAGAAAGAGCGAGGGGCAACTTTCCTCTTTTTTAACAACTACACTTCACACTCGTCTATCATCATGAGTTTTTATGTGCCCATCAACGCGGTGTAGATATGGAATCGGCCATTAATGACTACACAATTAGAGAGAGGGCTTTAAAGAGCGATACATTTCAATTTAGGAACCATAAACCTAGTGAGTTGGTAACTAATTGTAAGTGCCTCTGGAGTAATGGCAGCCCTTTGAACTGAGGTCAGGATGGCTCAAAATCAGTTTCAAACAGCTTTTACGCAGCTGCACCGCCACTTTAGTCGCCCACTCATTCTGACAGGCTGCTGCATATCTTATATGATATATGCAGAGGGAAACTTTTCAAGTTTTAATTAAAAGATGGGCAAAGTGGCCCTCAGTGGAGTTGTTTTGGAGTTCATGACAGCGAGGGTGGAGACAACCCTATCCCAGTGAGACTGATATCTTTGGACAAAACACCCCTCTCGCTCCATTTGTCAACATTTGTCTCTTTCCTTTCTCCGGTCCTCTCTCCCCGCATCCCAGCATCTGGATACCTTTGGGATGGAGGGGAGGAAAGGGGGAGAGGAGGCCTTGTTTTATCCCTCCCATCCCGCCGTTCCCCAGGGGGCCTGGGTTGGTTTGTGATCTTGTGTCTCACATGATAGAGACACATCTAATCCTGTTAGGCATTAATATCTTACAGCGGAAGAGAGGAGACAGCAGGAGGGAGAAAAGAGGAGAAGATGAAAGACAGGATGGATGAGAAGTGAGGGGAATATTTGAAAAGCTCTATCTGCTGGCCTACATATTGGTTTTGGGTTAGAGTATACATTTGCGTGTGTGTGTTTGTCTTTCTGTGCCTGTGTACCCTCGTGGGATCTTCCCGGCTGCCGCCTGCATATCTGACAGACTCCTCTCAAGGTGTTTTCCCCTTGCTGTATTTCTGTATCCGCTCCATCTCTGCTCTCTGAGTGAGAAAGTTCACCCTCTAGGCCCCATCTGAGCTCCAGGCCCCCCAAGGCCTCTGCATTCCCAAAGCTCCTACACACCGGAGCCCCTCAGGCTCCCTGTTATACCACAGGGAATACCCCCAAGAACCCCTAGGCCCCTCAGACTGTGCAGCAGCAGCTCCGCACAAGAGAGTTAGCCCAAGGGGAGGGGGGGATGCTGTCTGGGAATACAACTGAGAACATGCTTCACTTAACATTTGAACGGTCCCTGACAGCGCCTCCTGTTGGCGCAGCATTGTTTTTACATATGGGCCTCCTTCTAACCCCGTTAAGTTTCCTCTCTGGGGCCTTGACCTTGTTAGCGGTCCCTCGGGGCTCATCGAGGCCTCCGTGTGCTACATGTGCATTGACCTTTGCTGCTCCCTGAGGTTAAATAATGTCTTCTTATAGCCACAGCAGGAGCTCAATGGTGATGTTGGATGCACCTGGGATTTCAGCAAATGACATTTTCAGAGACAATATCACTACTAATCAGACCAAGTAAATTAAAAAACTTATTATTAAAAGATAATTATAAAGAATAAGCAAAGGAGAGCTTTGTTTGTTATATCACACTTGCATTGAAAAAAAAGCTTTTTTGGGGGGGCGTTCGTGGATGTGGAGGCTGTGAAACTAGCAGGCCTGCTGTCCTACAGATGTCTTGGGCTGTGCGTTACCAGGTGTACGTCACCTGAGATTACCCACGCTGACACCCCTTGAAGGCAAACAGCCAGCAGTACAGCTGAGGGGGCATCTGGTGGCGTGTGTGCCTGTGAAAGCGTGTGTGCGCACGTAGATGCGTGTGTTCATGGGTTCAGATCCTAACGTTTGGCGGCGTGGGTACAGCGTCAGGGTACACAAAATGGGTACATTTGTTGTGCTGTAGGATGTTACACTTGCTCACACTACGCCCACTCAGAAACTTTCCCAATCAGCTGAAGTCATGTGGATCAGGCAGATCGATGCAGAGGTCGGGCTCAGCGTGTCTCATGTGTGAGTGTGATAATGATGATGGCGTGGCGTTTAAAGCACGGGTTCCCTCGTGCTCCACATGGCCGTGGCAGTCTCCTGTTAAGGATGAACTGGAGTGAATAAAATGTTCAACTCCGCTGTCCCTCTGATCTTCCTCCGTTTCCAGGGCTCCCCTGCAGAGAGAGAACAAAGACGAGCACTTCTTAATCAAAGTGCACTGGATTAAGAAGCGGGGGAAAAAAAACTTAACATCACAGAGATACTGCCTCGCAGCCATTAAGTGGATTGGAAAACAACCTAAATCACCACTTCAAATGAGTGGTCTCTGACCCTGAAATGGGAGAGCGGCATTTTAATCTTTCTGTTAGTTTGGAAAGTGTCTGCCCAGGTGCAGATGTGCATGTACTGTATGTGTGTTTCCACTGAGAATGAGCGAATGCCTCCGGTAAACAGGCGCCGTGACCTCCATGTGCGAACACGTAGCCAGGAGCTAAATATACCATGCTTGTATGTGCGTGTTTACATTGTTTTTCCAGGTATGTGACATCATTAGCCTACAGAGCCTTACAACAGCTCTTGTGACATGTTTTATTCACATACCTGCTGCATCATCTCATCCCTTATAGACTCGCACACAGGCTGACACACAGCTCCATCCACATCATGCATATTTGATGGGCCAGAGCGCACATATGAATGCGCCTTCTACTTTCCTCCCTTTCCTTTATTTTAACATATTCCTTGTGGCCACTCAGTGACATTAAAGGGAATACTGAGGGGGACATGGAGTGTGCAGCATATATTGAGCAAGTAAGCGGTATTATTTGAGTTCAGTCACACTCCTGCACTCACGGCTCAAGTCTCAGTCTGCAGCACTGAAAAGGCTGATACTGCCATCATGTGGCTCCAGGATGTAAAAAACACTCTGAACTGGAAGCTGTTATTTACAATAGGGATTTGTGTGTGTGTGTGTGTGTGTGTGTGTGTGTGTGTGATGGGGCCCAGCCTGTGCAGAAGGGGCCAGTCAGTGAAGTACAGCCAGCTGACACTGAGGTATGTGTCTTTTCTAATGAGATTTACCGGGCTCCAGATGTTCCTAGTTATGAAGATGTGTGTCGGAGATTTAGGAGGGTGAGACCTGCACCCTGTCAGAGTCACAGTGGGGTGCTGTTTTACTGTCTACCCCCCCCCCCCCTCGTCACCTCATCCCACCACCAACACCACCACCACTCATAGGTGGCCTCTTGACAAAACACACACCTCTTCTTTCTCTTTCACACACAAACACTCTCGGCCTTGATAATGACGTGAATCAACATTTTATGGGGAAAAAAAGGACAAAGAAAGTACAAAAGGAATGTCTATAAAGATAAGAAAAGACGCCACATATATACAAAGCAGTTTGTTGAGTATCATGTATACTGTAAGAGTATTCAGATTCTCTGTGTTCAACTTAAATGACTAAAAAAAGGCACATTGTCCATCTCCTAAATCCAGTTTACAAGTTTACATTATCCAGCACATTTTCAAGGTGACACAATTTTAACAATAATAAAAAAAAAGCCAGTGCAAGTGTACTAAAATATCCAAAATAGTGTATCAACATTTTCCTCATCTCATATATATAAAAAAATCTTCTTGGCTCAGAATGACTGTGGCATTGTACCCTCTTAGTCTGAGTTTGAATGTCGAATAACCAGACCGAGCTCCAGCTGCATGCAGGTGCATCTTGAAGATCTCGAGCATAATCAAAGTCTCTTGACGCCGGCCAGGCTGAGGGGGGAGCATCAGCTGCGCCCGCCACTCCGGCGTGTCTGGCAAGCCACCACAACCGCTGACCACGCTCCAGCATCTTTCTCTACTAGCTGGCACAACATATTGTCACCTTCCTCCCCGTCCTCCTCCTCCTCCTCTCGCTGCTCAGATGGCAGGCTGCAGCTTGGTCAGGTTCCTCTGGTGCATGCTGTGGTGGCGCATCAGCTCGTCTGAGCGGGCAAACTTCTTCTGGCAGTTGGACCAGCGGCAGGTAAACGGCTTCTCACCTGACAAGGAGGGGACGAACGAGGAAAAAACGAGCGAAATCATTGCTTTAGAGTGAATTCAGCTCTGGAAGTGCAAGAATGTGTTTTGTTGTAGATAAATTAAAGCCAAGGGGAATGGAGAGGTAGAAAATAGAGGTATACGCACTTGTTTTACCTGTATGAGTCCGAGTGTGCGTCTTAAGATGATCTGACCGTGAAAACTTTCTCTGACACGTCTCGCACTGAAAGGGCTTCACTCCTACGAAGAGATGCAAGGGTTGTTGTGGTGGCGGAGACAGAAATGGAGGGGAGAGGGTCAAAGGTTTAAACATATACAGTTACATGGAGAGAGGGTTTCAAAATAAAGCTGCTCTGGGAGATTTCAAAGTTCCAACATGTCTTTGTGTTTCGTTTTGTAAACTGAAAACTCACTTTTGAACATAACAATTAACTGGAACTTTTATCTACTGAACCACTGGGATTAAAAAAAATCATCTCAATAGATAAAATAAATGAATTAAACCTGTCTTGTTTGTTTGCTTGCTTTCCATGCGGGATCATATATTTGAACACATAATGTATGTACATAACATTCATCTTGATTTGTTCTTGGCCTTTTTCAGACAGGTGATTTCTAAAGCTGTCATTTTGGTGTTCTAATTTAAATAATACTCTGTCTCACTGTATGATGATAGCTTTCATTCAAAGAAAGCAGAGAGGCATGATGAAAAAGAGAAGTGAGAGAGGGAACCAAGGTTTTAGGATTTCACAAATGATGAGGTCATGATTTTAAGAACTCACCCCCAGTTTCAAGGAATTCTGATCAAACATTAAAAAAATAAAAACACATTTTTAAAAAATGATTATTCAGATTTATAATATTTCATTCCTTCAGTTACATTTCTGGTAATGTTTCATCCCAGAGCCTCTCATGGCCTTCTCTGCTCGCACTGAAAGGGCTAGGAATATAAAATGCCCAGTTTGTCGTATATTGTGGAACTCCTGCCCCCAAGTTTCTAAAACTTCCAACATCCCAAGAACAAATTCTCAGATTATCAGTGTCTCAGTAGGTATGTAAAGCATTATACCTGTGTGTCTGCGCTGGTGCCTCTTTAACTGGTCTGAGCGGGAGAATCTGCGGCCACAGTCCACAACATCACACTGGTACGGCTTCTCTCCTGCAAAATAAACCATCCAACATCATAATTATCACCATCACCAAGAGTCCATTATTTTGGATTCACATCTGTGCCATTTCCATGTACTGTAAAGCACATTTATCGCCATTTATGTGATTTTATCCATATTTATCACACATTCTCCATTACAATACACTAAGCAGCAGTCTGAGGTCTGAGCAGGGTAAGTCACATCATCTCACCCGTGTGTTTGCGGCCATGCATCTGCAGATGTGACTGTTTGAAGTATTTCTTGCTGCAGCCGGGATAAGCACACACAAACGGGCGTTTTTTGTTTCCCTCTGATGACGTCACAACTGGTGGAGTAATGCCAGGTACCCGTCGAACGTCCTGTAGGAAGAGGAAGAAGGAGAAGACGGAGATAAGATAAAGACATTCATTTTGTGTTTTTGTTTGCTGTGTGTGTCTTTTGTTGGCTCACCGGCAAGCCTCTGAAGACACTGTGTGTGTGTATGTGGTACTGGGCGCTGACAAGCATGGATGCTGGCGGGGCTGCAGGTTCACTGTCGTAGCTGGTTGTATGACCACTGCCAGGCAAGAGAAAATTAAAAATGAATCAGAATGATGAAAACTTTTATTGCAAAATAGCACAGTGAATATTCTGATAGTGTACTCAGGAAGGCAGGCAGATTTGGCCGGTAGAGAGCCAGATTGTGTTCATCCGGTCTGAATTAAAATGGTCAACGGTTTAATCACAATGAAGCCAAAAGTGAGAGATACAGCACTATCACAGCTAAATGGCTATCTTCAACATGACCTACTCTAAAACCAAATCACCAAAAAACTGAGGTCCAAGTGTCCTCACTTTGCAGAAACTCACATTAGTCATTAAACCACACAATGAAAGTACAAGACAGCACCCATATACACATAGATGAGTATCCTCTTTTCCACTTCCTGATTTCTCTAGGCACAAAGCCAGCAGCCATCTGGTCAAATCCTCCTCTTCCACCTCCTCTGCACTACCACAAACACTGGTTCAAGACTGAAGACTGCAGTGTGTTATTAAAAAAAAACAAAAAAAACTCACCTCTTCATGGAGGATGCCAGGCTGTTCATTTGGTTCCACGTTACACAATCCAGCTGAGACGCCATTTGGTACAGGTTATCACTGAGTGAAACACACAGCACGGTCATTTCACATTTACGGTAACACAAACAAAAATGTTCGCATTTGGTTTGATAAATTTGATATTTTAATACACAAATAAATTCAACTGTTATGGGCCAAGGTCAGCTCAGAGGTCAAAACACACTGAAGGGAAGATACCATATATATCTTTGTTTTGCTTGTCTTCCTTTATTAATTAGTTACTTTTTAGGGAAACTCTTAAATTAGAAAGCAAGGACAATATTTATGTTACTGTGCGGCCTTCCTGTCATTTCTCTTCCCTTGTAAGGATAATGAAGACCTTTCATTCAGGGGGAACTCCAAATTTTTCGCTTATTAACACATCCTGTCCACCCACCACACTCCTCACTGGCTTCATTAAAAAACATGGGCGATGAGCCATTCTTTACCTTGGCAGACTACGCTAGTGCACACACACACAAACACACACACACACACACACACATTTGACAGAAACACACACACTTGGAGATGTGGTTGTGCACTCTGCGGGGGTGAGTGCCTCCGTGCCTAGTACACCGTGGACCAGTGCATGACATCACTCTGTCCTCAGTATCATTAAAGGCGGGAACCAGTTTTGGGGGAATTCTGGACGGCATTCCTCGAGAAGTCCTTGAGGGAAAGATCGTGATGGCTCGCTAATCAGCTCTGAGCTATGTCAAACTGTGGAAAGACTCACTGATATCTGACATGTGCTCGCATTTGCGTGCGCGGGAGCGTGCACGCGTCACTGTGTTTGTTTGAGTGTTTCCAGTTTGTGCCATAAGCTGCAACAACAGCAGTCTTCCCTGCTCTTATCAAGTGCTGTTCCAGTATTTGGGCTGCAAATGTTCCTTTCCTCCAACAACACTACAGAACGGCATTCAAAGAATCTCATCCTAATTTACTCGTCGAGATGTTTCACATCAAAGATGAAAAACAAGTTGGAGACACAGTGAGAGGTTCAAATAAGCAGGTTCCCAGCTCCGAC
Source organism: Amniataba percoides (assembly GCA_037176925.1). NCBI lineage: Eukaryota > Metazoa > Chordata > Actinopteri > Centrarchiformes > Terapontidae > Amniataba > Amniataba percoides. The sequence goes on from JBAJHX010000001.1 coordinate 22,119,023, forward strand.
TGGCCCCACACCGACCTGCTCAACTTTCACTTTCACTGACTCTTTTACTTTTCTCCTCATTTTTCCTCAGGGTGGACTCAGACACATCGGCAGTAGATCACTCGCTGTTTGTTTTGGCCTGCTGAGCACCAGTGGGCAGCACTTAACCTCAGAACAAATTAGGATTCACAGCCCAGACAGCGCAGAGGCTGTCACAGGGCTTAACGCAGGATCAGAGGGAGTTCACACTTCTAAAAATTACCAGCAAGGCAGCGAGCCGCGCCGTGGTGTTAGTGGAAAGAATCTGACATTAATTGATGAAAAGGCGTCTGAAAACTTTTGGGAGACTGAAGGTAGCAAGAGTCAAATAAAGCAAACAAATAGAAAGTGCAGGCTGGGACAAATGACCGTACCTGTTGTAGTTTCTCAGCAGCAGAGCTTGGCTGCTTGGACAGGATTCGGAGGGATTGTGGCAACCAAACATGGCAGGAGGAGCCGGGTACTGCTGGTCAACTGAGAATGACAAAAATGCAAAGATTACTTCATAAAAGGGCTGCAGTCAACAATTATTTACATTATCAATAAATTAGAAAATGATTTTCTTCATTAGAATTAGTTTTTTTGGTCAATAAAATGCCAGAAAGTAGTGAAAATTGCTTGGGTTTTTTTTTTCAGAGGCAGACATATTCAAATAGCTTATTAGTCAAAGCTACACTCTGATGTGTGTAAATACAGATGTTACAACTATAAAGGACTTAGAAAACAAGAAAAAAATAACATTGATAAGCTAAAAGTTTAGTCATTTTTGGTCAAATAAAGTTATTTCAGCAGCTTCATATCTTCTTCATATTGCTGAGGGTGATCTTGTAAATAAACTCAAAAAACACTTTTAACATGAACGCCGGATCATTTCAAAGACACAGGCACACTTTTGTGCACGCATGTCTGCACAGGCGCACGGCTCTTTGTTTCAAAGGGAGAACGGGTCAATAAGAAACAGTGCTCCTTTTCAGGTTCATATAATATATCGGTCCCCAGACAGTTTTTGACATTCCAGCAGAGTCACATAAAGCTGTTTCCTCAAGTTATCATTTCCAGAGTCATTAACCATACGTGTGCTTGAAGAGCGAGAGAGGGAGGGTGTGTTTATGTATGCCTGCGTATATGAATGTGTGCGCAGACAGAGACGGAGAGAGATGAAGGGAAATGGATGACGGCGGTTCTGTTGTGATATGAAAAATGACGGGTTACTTATATAACCTTGCTGTGACATGACAGTCCTCCAGTCTGCGAGTCAATGTAGTGAGAAGATGTCGGGCCGCAGACAGTTACCTATGTTGTTTGGCGGTGACAGCATGTCCTCGTGTTTGAAGGACAGGCTGGAGAGCTGAGGGGTGTGGTGAGACGGAGTGTGACCGTAACTGGGATTGCTGTCTAAACCCATCGCTCCATAACCTGAAGGGAGACAACAACAAAAAGAGGAGAAGCAATGGAAAGTTTAAGTGATCAAGTAATTAGATTCTTGCAAGCGGCTGTAACATTGTGAAGCTTTGCAAAGTCTCCATTATCTGCCCAGTGATCTGAATCCCCCTGGTCGTAGCTTTTAGTCCCTGGCAGGGTCACCACAGAGAGACATTCATTAAACTACTAAATCCTCTTTCCTTGTAACATATTCTTTTTTCCCCCCATCTATCTTTGGCCTTGTGGTTGCAATATTTATGGCAGGTGGAAAAAGACATTTGGCAAACACACCCCAGACTGACTGAGATGAGCTACTGTAGAATACAATTGGTAAAAAAAACAAGGCAGAGGAGCAGTTACTTCGATGTATGCTAACTTCATTACAAATATGACTGCAGAAATTGTAACAGTGAGTACAGTTCCATCTAAAAACCCAGTCATTAGGTGAAGAGTAATAAGAACGTTACATTTGAGGGAGGTTTTGCGAAAAAGATCACACAAGCACATGCAGCTTTTATTCTAAATACACATGCAGCACAGAAAGGCTGCTACATCCTGAGTCAGGCCCAAGAGGGGTGTTGAAAAGTTTCTGAGAAAAATGAGTCACATGAATCCCTTACTTAAATTCAAGCAGTCTGCAGAGCACTATGCTGAGTATTTTATCACTTCATCAAAAGCTTCTTTCCACTGAGCAAACAAGATTCATTTTGCATGCTGTGTCGGAGAGCCACACAGGGTTGATGACCTACAGTGTCCCAGAAGATACTGGTGTTGTTTACAGCAAAGGTAGAGACGTCATAACTGTGTCAACGCTTCACAGGAAAAACGAATGAAGTTTGATTCCAAATTTGAATTCCAGGCAAGTATCAGTTTGAGTCCCTGTGGTCTGTTTTGTGGACCTCCACTAGGATTACAGTATCCTAGTAACCACAGTAGTAAATCAAGCTCATGATCCACCGTTCATCGATTTTTTTTCACCCACAATTTAAGTACACTATTTGTTTCAGGAACTCTTCTGGTGAAATACCCCGGAATACTTATCTTTTTCAGGTGTTTTTCTTTTTTTAATTTTAATTTTTATTCTGATGTGTGTGTGTGTGCGTGTGTATCAGTGACTATTGTGCTCATTATTTTGAACAACTAGCAATATAGTTGTTATAATTGTTGGGGAAAAGTACATACATTGTCAGTGCACGATATTCACTGACACAAATGAGACGCATATTATTATCAAATAGTAAAAGCAGGGGCATGCATGTCAAAAAAGCACCATATTTAGTTTATTCACTCAATAATCATATAAAAAACACAGGGTCAAAACATCCAATTGTGTTAGTGGCAGTGTTAACCAGTATTATATTGGTGTTAAACTGATTGATTCAGTTGTGACGCACAGTGTGTGTCAGCATCACATAATGTTATAAACATTAATCCTGCAAAAGGACCTGAACTATAGATGAACGCACTGAAGTGTATGATTGCGGAAATTGCATTTGAAAAATGGAGAAAAAAAAATTGACTTTCTTGTAAACAACAGTGCAAAGGAACTGTTATAGATCCCTGACTGAGTACTGCCAGAAAGCTGTCAAGCGTTTTCCTGACATGGGACAGAATGACCTAGTGAAGCACATAACATCCTGCTCAGACACAACACTGCTGACCAACCCTGAACATGGAGTTACATCATGACCACATACAGCAGGAAATAAAATAAAAAACAAAACAAAAAACCGGCTTGAAGTAAAACCCACATTTTATTGATTGGCTCACGGCCCTTGCGTAACATTAACCTGATGAGAGCAGGCACAGGTGGGGTCGGACTGGTAATGACCATGCTTACCCTGGTTCCTGGCGGCAGGAGGACTGTCCATACAGCTGGGCAGGTACGTCCCATTGGGAAACATCCTTGGTTGACTTGCAGCCGGCTCTCCAAAGGCCCCGACCCGACACGGGCCTGAGCCTGTAAACTGACCCGAGAAGTGCACTGTGAAGGCCCCGAGTCCACAGTGAGGGTCCTCTATTGCTTCAGGGGTGCCCCAACCTGGTTCCTGCTTGATGAGGGAGTGGTGGGAGGGCAGGGAGCCGTAAGGAGAGCCCGGGTGGAGGTCCAGCACTTGGCCACTGCCGAGAGATATCCCACAGCCGCCACCAGCTCCCTGTAAAGATGGCACAGGAGGTGCTGGAGTTAGGAGGGTCAGATCGCGAACGTCTGACCCCATCGACATGGCTGCATACGCCTCAGTCAGCATCGGTGAAGGCAGTTTGAGAGAGTCCAAAGAAGGAGTGACGGTATTCCAGAAGAAGATGCAGCTGGGAGATTAAAGAGTCACACAACGATGAACTCCTGTAAGTTTAACAGAAACACTACCTGACGGACAAATAAGCATGGAGCACACTCTGCTGCACAGACAAACATCAGTGGTCACAAAACACTGTAGGAGCCATCATTCCCACCACAAGTGATGAACTAAATAATGAAAACAAATGAATGAGTGATGGCGCCAAATCTCAAGCTCCCAGGGTATCTGCAGTGGGTTTGGAGTGGCAGCCTGTGAGGGAAACAGAGCCTTGTCCCTGTGTCTCTACAACGTCTGACTTTCTTTACTCTCTTGAAGGCTCAAATACTGCATAACTCACTGGACAGGGGGAGGAGCGAGGGAGGTTGAGAAGAAGATGACTCCCTTGCCTTGCCCCGGCCAGCACAGACTGACTTCTGAGTGGATTCTGACTAACGTCACATTTGCATGAGCGGGTGTTGCTCTTCATTCTTTGTTCAAGTGTTGATGATATTGACTGTTTGTCTTAGCCTGTGTGAATAAGAGTGACAGAAAAGTTTAGAGGTGTTTTTGTTTAATTTATGTGAAAGACTGCACTGGTTTAACTACAGGAAACAGCTACGCCAGTATTGGTCAATAAGTAAAACTGCGGTTGGTAAGAGTCCTCCTCATGCCAAATCCCCAAATGGTAATTCATTGTTTTTATAACTTAGAGGTTTGTAACATTTAAATATTCAATTTCCAGTGTGTTTGTGTCAAAAGACTCTCAAGACATATCTATGTACAAATAAATACAAATATACTAATAAAAATACAAATAAAAGTTACAGATATGAAAGGCTTAACAAAGCTGCAAAACTATGATGTTTCATCACCTGTACACTATTGACCTGAGCCATCATCAGCGTCACTTCTGACTCTTCTGACTCATCTGTTTTCTGAAACACTTTCAAAATAAGTTATCAATTGAATGAGGCAATAATATGAACTAAAGAGGTGAAAGAACATATTAGTCAGAATAAACTAAAACATCACAGTTTTGGTAAGACTTTAACTTCAAATTTAATAAGAGCATTTCTTGTCACTTAATTTCCATTTGTTTTCTCAGTTACATGTTTAACAGGAAAACGTGCTGCATTGATTCACGCTTAAAGAGTATACAGATGAATCACTTTCTCAAAGTATAAAACTGTTTCATGCATAAAACCGTTCTCTGAGTCTGCCGTTTTCAGAAATAGCACAGTTTTTCTAAGAGCGGCTCACATAAACTGCATGGCTCTGGAGCAAAGCCACATCACACAAAAGGATAATTATTTATTAGTTGAGGAGAAGGGGAGTTTTGTGTGTGTGTGTGTGTGTGTGTTATAGTGTTTGTGTGTGTGTGTGTGTGTGTGTGTGTGTGTGAGTGCTTAAGAGATAGAGGTTTTGACCTTAACTCAAGCTTAACTCAATGTGGAACTACACAGGAATGCAGTAACTTGGAATATGCTTATAAATTCAAGACAGCTGCAGTGGATCTTTTAACATTATTATATTTGTCAGATCACCACTCGGGTTCCTCCTTTTCTTAAAAGCTGGAAACAGCGGCTTTTTAAAGAAAATATATACCGTTCACTGTTGGTATTACTATAAAAGCCAACATGATAAGATTTCAAAAGTAATTACATGTTGGACGAATACGGATTATAAAATCATAGACAAAAACATCATGAGATCTTTGCAATGAAAAGCATTTTATAATGGATTGAATCCCACATCCATTTCTACAGTCTTTGCCTCACTTTACTGTCTCACTTTACTGCAAGTGGAATGAGACCAAAAAGCAAAAGAAAGTCTGAAGCTTTCTGAAAATTCCAATTACCTTCTTACTCTGTTACCATTATCATAATGGCAAATTATCAACCAGTGAATTTCATTTGAAAGTGATTTCATTTTATTTAAACATCATGCTCTCATTTCAAAAGGGAATTTAAAATCCACCACAGATTTAAAACAGGAGACCAGCGACAATGTTGTGAGGTGAATAACGCTGGCCCCTTTCCTGTTGTCACCATCTGGAATATTAGTCTGAGATTCCAGTGAACATTAGTGACCCCTAATTCAACTTAAAGAGATGGGTGGGTGGGATGGGGGAAGGGAGACTAGAAATGGGCAAAGAGAGGGAAACTAGGATACCAAAGGAGAGAGAGAGCGAGATAGATAGAGAGAGAGAGAGAGAGAGAGAGAGAGAGAGAAAGTCTCCATCACAGTGAGAGTGACGAAATCAGCTGTCAAACTGCTGAAGTTGCAGTAACCGAGTCTGCTGTCGTGGTCGTCTCACTCATTATTGCACAATGTCACAGATGTATCTTTCTGTGTCAGTTGCGGTGACTTTACAGTTTTAAGTGTATTTTCTAGAGTTTGATTTGCCTGGAGAGTGAACATTCAGGATGCTCATGGATAAAAACAATATTCTTCACGATATCTCAGACAAAAAAAAGACAAAATTCACATGGGCCCAAAAACTGTTTGAGCTTAAACACCTGTGGGAGGCCCTTTAAGTATTCTGTGTCCATGTACCACTGAATCTGTCATTTCTAAAATATCCCAAGAACATAATTTAAGGCTCTGGCTTTGTTTGAACCGAACCGGCTTGTGTTCGAGTTGTCAGCTGTGAATGTTGGATTGCTGGTTTCAGAAAGTAACAGAAATTGTCGGACCATCTGTCAAGCACCCTGACAGCTTAACCCTTGTAGGGCTTTAATAAAACATAGTGTGTTTTCCCAGTTTTTGCAAATCTATGACAATCTCACTTACCATTACAACGGTCATAACCTTACAAATGCCCCGAAAAAAGCTGAGCACATATTCATCTGGGTGCTTTGTGGTCTCGGTGAAGATAAAGTGTTCTCTGACTTACTTTATTCTGGGAAATGAAGCAGTGCAAAGGCAGACCCGTACCCCCGAGGAACACCCAGACATTCAGAGGATGTCCACGTAGCTGGCTTCAAAATAGTAGCAGAGAAAATTAATTTCTCCCAAAACAACATGAAAAACCATCTGTGGTCCACCCACTACAAACAAACACAAACTAAAATAATGTGCTGCGTGTACAAGGGGTTGTAGCGCAATTAAAAGTGTCTTGCCAAAAATCAGAGAGTGTGAAAGAAAAGGCGAGCGCCTCTGAGCCAAGGCAAATGCTGGCTGTGCCTTCCCCAGTGGAGTCCTCAGCGGGGATTCATCAAAGGTGACGGGGCCGGGAGAAAACAACCCTTTCAGCCCGCATGACGGATGGCAGTCCCCAAATACACCCATTCTCCAGATCAATCTCGGGCTAACTCAGGGTTTAAAACAACATCACTGTGCAGAGGAAGGGAAATGGTCAATACTGCCTCTGACCCTTAACAAGACACACACAGGGCTCGAGCTTTCTACAGCACGATGAGTAAGAGGGAATCTGAGAGGGGTTTGTTTCAGCCAGAGAGACGGATGATAAACTACGCTGATATGTGACCTGGCAGGACTCGTGAAATTAGAAATTACTTTTTCCATTTTAATAAACATCTGTGGTCATGCTACTGCATCGGAAGATGGACTGTTTGTTAAGCTGCCTTTTTCTAATCTAATTTAAAATGACATGATTTATTCCCATTTTCCGGCATAATTTATAGCCTTGTTTTGAGGTTTTCTTTGGTGCGTAGCATGAAGGGACTACAGCTTGTGTGATTTTTTTTATACAACCCTGTGTTGTATAATGACAAAAAAATGAACCTTTGAACCCCTAAAATATCATTAATCACTATTAAGATGATAGAGATATTAGATGATAGTCACATATGCAATATGATCAGCAAAACAGCCTGCTGCAGGAGAGGACCGCCAAAGAGCAGCAGGTGTGACTTCAATGTGCTGACTGTG